>SJOL01006496.1:764364-905777 GCA_004794785.1 Opisthorchis felineus
CTTCCCTTTTGTCCTCTGAAGCAATCATATACACATAAAACGTAAATCCTTCATTATTTCCTGATTACCAGCAGTCACAACTAGCGCCTAATGGCTGTTTTTTTGTCATGCATCATTCGTTTCCTGGAGCTGACAGCAGTGACTCGGTGACAGGCGACCCATACTCTTACCTTCTTGTTGAGTTGATTTGGTAGATTCCGGTTAAATTATGGTTCTTACCCATTATCCCGGAAGCTGTTGCCCTGCTGCTTATTATTTGTCTGCTGTCCCTGTTTACATTAACGTCCCCTTTGCACAAGGGATTTTTTGTTTTTGCTGAGATAAAACCTACTGCCATGTAATTGCCTGTTCCTACCAATCCAATGGCTAGCCTCCCTGCCTCGGCGGCTAAGTCCTTACCTTCTGTAAACTAGGCACCTACTATGGCCCAGCTAGTACTTGGTTTCTAGGTCAGCCGACAAAATCTACCCTGTCCTGGGTTCATTTAGCTTGCTGTCATCCGCTTTTAGATTTTTTCCACTGGACACCTTTTTACCTGATGCCTCCCTGCACTCACCAGGCGCTACTGCTCTCATCCTATTCCTTCCTCATTCCCCCTCTTCCCAAACTTCAAACTTCGACTGTAGTTGCGCAAACGCCCCGTGAAACCGCTATTTATTCAATCTGGCTTGTCCGCGGTCTATACTCACATGGTCCTTCAACTGAGTCGAAATTACCGATGACTCTACATTGGCTTTACTCTCACCTATACGGTTCTCTGCCGTGTATATTAGTGCATGACTGTCTTCGGAGTTTATCGCATATGAGAGCTTCTCGAAAAAAGGACCCCTGGACATCCGCGATCGCATTATTATTTATTCACTGACCTGGGCCAACGACGAACTATTTTAAAGAGAACAATTCTTAGTGAACAGAAACCACTGAACGACAAGAACAAACTCTTTAGGGGGTGTTCGGGCGAAAGCCTTGAGCCGGCGTATCAGTCCGCGAATCGGTGAATCCGTGAACGGTACTGGAGCCAACACCATCATCAAATCCCGTATCGATGCTTGCTCCAGAAGACATTCCTTACGCGTATACTCCAGATTTCCCTGAGACCATTGTTTGTACAGTGTAAACTTTTGCGTTCTGCTTTAGCATTTGACAGTATTTTTTCAAAACATTACAATCTCCCCCATGTGGTCACTATTCCGTTGAAATTTGTTCAAACCTATTAAGGGTTTTATCTGGCAGTTGAATTTATATTTTCAATGGCTGCAGTGGCTCAGCGTGATCTGTCTGTGAAGGCGGAAGAAGAGTTGGTGAGGCTCCTAGTGAACCGACGCCTGACACGCAACGGATTAAAGGAGTGCAACGTGCTACCGAAACTTGGTGCTTCCTCGTCGGCGGTGTGGCAAACGCTTCAGACGAGTTAGAAATAGCCAAACAGTTGCTACCGGCCGATCTCACAAATCCAGGACGGATGCAGCTTACGTTGGATGGAATAATGGAGATCATACAATCATGCCTGAATCCAGCTCACTTAGGTCTGGGCTTCGTGGCTCACGCTGACGAACAAGCTTCGACCTGCGGTAATACGTGCTACGGATGTCCTGTTTGGCCATTATCCACTCCACTTGATTTGTGCATTACATCTGAAGGAATCCCCGACCGGAAAAAAACAAATACTACCTGCGACATTACACTGGCCTTGCTCTCCCAGCAGAATCCCCTGGAAAAACCCACAACATCCGGCTGCTCACAAAACTGCGCAGCCCAGCCCAACTACTTCAATCACGACGTCCATCACGGGGCTGTCCAGAAACTGCAGTATCTCAGTGCAATGATGGCATGGCACTGCCATACCCAGTCTCATGGCACTCCCACAACAACTTTCTTCAGAATCTCGACCGCAGCCTCTCGCCCACTCGAGCCTGTAATCGCAGCCAAAAGCAAATTTTTCACCTGGCCCCAACCGCCTCGTTCTAAACCGCCGAACCTATCGTTCGAAATTAACCAACCGCAATTTCGGTTTGCCTCTTCCACAAGTTCAATTTCATTTACGGTGTTCGATTGGCCCTATGCATTGCCACTATCTCCCCATCAAAACTACCCTTTACATATGACCTTCCTACAACAATGACACCAGTGAGTCTACTCAGTTTCGATTTAAGCCATATTTTTCAGGCAAAACTTGCCATTTGTCTCCAGATCGAATTCTTTAATCTCCATCTCCATTTTGCACTTTGTGACCCTAGCCAGTTACTTGACCGCCCAAGGTCACTCATGGCCAGCAACGGTTTTCAGTTTTAGTTCAGGTCAGGGGGCTTCATCTTTGAACTCGTCGTACCTCATGCTCACTGTCCTCTGTTTTTTTGGTTCCCGTAACTGTGGTGACTTTTCACGTAATAAGCACGTCCGTTGTGTTGTTACCTGCCGCGCTCAGGTTGTAATGGCCCGATCATGCCTCGGTCGGCATGCCCCTACAAGTTGGGAAATAAACCTATTATTATTATTATTATTATTATTATTATTACCCCGGATGCTGACCACTGCTTGTGACGCTGCCCCTTTTCCACGCAATCCCCCGTACTCACAACCCCCCAGTCATGCTTTTATTCTGACTGTAACATTATGATCATGCCTGACGGTATGCCACCCATCAGTTGGGAATAAACATTATTATTAGTATCAACAGGATCAAGTGAGATAAATGTACCTCTACGCGCAAGTAGTGTTCATTTACTGTGTGAGCCCACGCGGTAGTTCTGAGACCGGGAAGTAGAGCTCCCGCCGGAATTTCTTCCGAACTATATCTTACTACTAGTTCAACACATAGATTCCGGCAAGATCTGCAAATACTGCGCTGTGCGGACCCGCGATTCGTCTCTTATCTTACGAGACGACCACTGGTTGCATATCACCCAAAAATGGGCTGCACACGCACAATCTGGAATGGTTCACTTTGCTAGTGTGACCAACAACCGTCTGGAGAACGCCAGTGGTCGCCTTAAACACCGGATGCACCACTTCGACACACTAAAGCACGCCACGCAGGTGTCCCGGCACGCCTAGTGGCTCATGCGTGAATTTGAGTTGCATATGTCGTACAGCTGTGCCCGACGGCAAATGGAGGGTGATGGGTACGTTGTAAAAGTTTTCTGTCAAATGACCACGTATGCATGTTCTCTCGTTTTGAGGCACTTGGGGCCGCGACCGCCAAGGCTGCTCTACCATAGTATTGGAGCAAACAAGTTGAGGTCAACCTATGTTAACTAACTTATAGTTCGTGGTGCAAACATCCAGGTGCTCTCAGACGGTTGACAAGTGTGCTGGAGAATGCACATGCCCCTTCTACCAGGCGATGTGGCTTCCCTACATCCATATGTTCTCTGTATTTACAGAACTACTCTTCATAGATTTTTCTTATCTGACTTCCCAATCCACTAACGGTGGCAGTCGGACTAAAACCTGCCGGGAAAAGGTGTACCCCTTACACTTGTACATAAACCACCGCCGACAGCGTTGAGCGGCCTGCGCAAACCACTAAACCGAGCGGCGGATTAGCTTCAGGGGTTGGAACCCAGAGTGGCCACAGTCAGTATTAAGCAATTGATTGTTCGGGGGCAAATCGTGCTGCGTCAAGGCTCAAAGTCCGCAACTGGCGGCTTGCCGTTGGTGGTCGAGGATACTGCACCTCAACTCAAGTGGTGGTCTAGGGACACATACTTGAACATTTGTGTGTTCTGTGGCCGGCCGCCTAGTACCAGTGACCGCTGGTGTGCAACGGGTCGCGTATCATATCACGTCGACTATTGTGATGGTGAACCTTTCCCGCCGTGCGGTGATGCTCTTCAGGCTTGTCCCGAAGTTGAGTCCACAGAAGAATAATTCACTTTTGATTCTTAGCCCCCGGCCCGTCCAGAAAACGCAAAGGTGTGCCTGCTACCGGGTCCGCAAAGAGGGCGTCTTATGATTTTGCCCTGGACCGAAGCACAGAGTCCCAGCACAATGTGTCCCCGAAGTCTGTGTGTGTCCGTACTTTTGGGTCCAAGGAGGAACTACTCGATAGCCATGAGTAAATGTCTGTCTGACTCCAACCCAAACACTTCTTGTCTCATGTGTGCATAAATTTCATAATACTGTTTGCCTGACTTGTTGCTGCAGGGCAACTTACATTTTGTACGACGTCACCAAACACTCCATGCCGTCACAAGTGAGACCGGGGTTAACTTCTCTGTTTACTCGGCTCTATCTACCAACCCATACGGAACATGAGTTCAGAAACGCTACCCATTAGTCCATGCCATTCACACTTTTCCAGCCTAGTGAACAAACTGAACCAAGTTACCATACTGTGAACTGCGAGTTCACTTATCCCGTGCTTTTAACGCATGGTGGGTTACAATAATAACCGGGCAACTGAATCTGACCTTCATGACACTTTTGGTTTGAGAGCGGGTGAGCATGGATTTTCGTAACATACATCTTCTGTTGCTTATCAGGAGTAGGTTTTTTCATAAGATAAAATGGACTGTGGAATTTTGTGAATTCAGAAATGTTCAAAAGGAAACGCCACACATAAACATTTCGCTGGTAGCTTTTTGACTAGGGGTTAGAACTTCACTGATATGAAACCGACAAGAGAATGCAGACGGAACATAGGGAAATCGTTTTCCGCATCGATTAAATCAGATTCAACCAATAGCCAACTCTACAGGGCTTAGATACCACGAGAATATTAGTGGTCTTTCGCAGAATATTGCGCATCTAAAAAATCAGTTTCATAAAAGACGATACTTCGTCCTCTGCATCTGACGGTTAGACGGCCATCATGTCCAGACCGAATATCACTGTTGCCACAACTTTTCGATTTTTCATTTTCGTGACCTATGAGAGGTTCATGAAAGGCTCCGTGCGATTATAATAACGAATGCAACCTCACTTATGAGCACTGAAACAGTGTTTTCATGTGTTCGTTCCAGTTGCACTCCGTCTTTGCCTGAGGTGTCACGCTTTTCTCATGTAATCTCTGGCGGCTTACACGGTCGCTGCATGCACGTTATGCGAGTATTTTCGACACAAATCAGTGATACTACACAGCGACGATGTATAACTATATATTCGAAAATGAAGTATTTATTGTATGGGTACAGCTTGTATGACAGGAAACAACGAGAAATTCTTTGTGAGGTTGTGGTAATAGCATCAGCCGTCCAGACCTGATCCCTGCGCCAAACAACAGGGGGGAGTTAAAACAGCTTCTTGACCTCAAACTGTAGGACCTAAACTAATCGTTTAATCCACATACATCATACATCCCCTACAGGGTACGACAAGATGACGCTTGAAAATCCCATAAGCACTTGATGAATTCAATAAGCTCAATAAACAACAAGGCTTAGCTCACTGTATTCGTTTGTGATTTTGGTGATCAGCAGCTATTTCGATGAGGTCAGGCCGTGGAAAGCTATATAGTTTAGCAATGAAAGCGCGTGCACTTTTAAAATGGCCGTTACAGTAATAATATTTTGGCCGAAAATAGACTTCATAGACAGACGTGCATCGTATATGAACTCGAAAATGCCGGCGAGGAATGAGTTTGCCACCTGTCTTAAGATATTACTCGAAAAGGAGGGTTCATTGAACTGGAAATCGTGAAATACTGTACCATAGATGAGAAACCACGTACATTGGATGCCAGGGATAGTCACAATCAAAATTTAAAGATCATGGGAGAGACAGTTGGACTGTTGGAACTATGTGACCGTCAATCTGCTTTCCAGCGACTTGGCGTGTAAGGGCGAGAAATCAAGGAGGACACTATCGGAGCTGAAAAGTAAGGGGAAGGATGACCACAGAAGACGAAGAGGAGCTTTCAAAAAAATTTTCGAAGAAAAACAGGACTATATACTACATACTACTATATACTACAGAACCTACCAGGCTGGTAGAAGGCGGATGCCACTCAAGGTTTAGCTTTCTATCAAGGTGAACGGGAGAAAACAGCGGTAAATTTGACTCACATGGCCCATGAGGAATAACATCCACCTGCACCAAGAGATAGGAGCGTGCAACGGAGGACGTCTGAGTACACGAACACATTGTGGGGTAACAAGCTCTTGACGCCCAGTCTATCACTCGGTGAGGTTCAACATATCTGGACAGTATTTCATGCTACAACAGACAGACTCCATGAGTTGTTTGTCCGAGGGGAGAAAGCCTCCGCAGCAGTCACCGGCGCATCCTGGACTTCTACCAAGATATGTATGTGGAAAAGAGAGGAAGACGTCTCGAGGGCGATGCCAGATTTGAGGGATTGCGACCTCTCCGTTTCATTCACAAACTGGTGACAGAAGAGATACTCTGGTTCACAGTGACCACCAAACAAAACCACTACAAGGCTATCATACATAAACAGAAGGTTTTGACCTTCCAATGAGAGTTTGGCACTAATGAGAACACTACTACAACCGGAAAACGAAGATTTACGAATGACATATTTCCTTCTGGAACGTTTTCAGTAGTTTTCAGGTGTGGTTGGGCTAACAGAGGACAATACTAACGTAAGTCAAGAAGCCCGAACAAGTATGGAAGAACACGTAAGCCTGTCGCTTGAAAATCAAAGACAGTGACCTATTATTGGCGGAGCTTTTCATGGTATTTTTTACCTTTATCCGTACACCGGTTTGATAACGAGTGACGGTCTCCTATTTTTCACCCTTAAAACTGGGGTTAAAACCGAAGGTTCAGGCCATCCCGCAGTGTAATCTTCCTTTGGTTGCGTGTGAAAGCATGCCATGCAATTTTGCAATTTTGCAATTACGGTGACCGGCCATCTACGTCAGTTGGTTACCTTCTACATCCCTCTAGGCCCACACCGAACTAAAACCACCGCAATCAACGAAGAAAGCGCAGGCTCAATTATTTTTTGTTGACATGATCAAAACATTGTGACAAGAAAACCAATACAGTAGATGAGTGCCTTCACTAAAGATAATGATTCTCAGAGTGCGTGCAGGAGTTCGAATAAGCTTTGACGCTAGCTCAAGCCTCCTTGTTACCTACCGTGCACCAAAACTTGCGTTACATTAAAACACCTTCGCCAAAACTGAAAAAAAACGAAAACGGATCATTTTATTGAATTCCATTTGCTGATACCTTGTCTTTTAATAACTTTACAAATCTTGACTCCTGCTTCCATTTTAAATCAACAGATATATGAAAGCGCTGTGTTACTAACTAAAAGGAAGATATTTTCAAACTATTTGACGCGGATGGCTGTAGCCATTACCCGGTTGTCTATAGAACGATGGAAAAAACCGCTTAGAAATAATTCTGCCTTAGCGCGTTACTATCAACGCTGTGGGCGTATCAAACCATGTTGTTCTTTTGAAGGAATGTCTATGACGTAACTTAAAATGTGGGGACAGTATGGCCACCAAATACTACAAGCTTGGTGTCATATTTGAAGAGTTCTCTGTACTGCCATGAGCGTTGTTTCTTAGCAGTTTGCTGGTGAAAATCAAGGAGACTAGTACCCAATCTGTTTTTACCTGAGAGCCCAAAGTGTACACTTTTAGGAGGTAATGTAAAAACGTAGCTTGACGTGCTTACGAACAGTGAAGTAAAAGTATGTTGAAATGTTAGTAACTCAACTGTGCTTACTGATAGCTGATCAGTTTGTTTGTGAGTCGGTTGTTAAGCTCAGCGAATAGGGTAATGCTCAGAAACTTTGTTCGAGTTATTTAGAGCACTTGGCGTAGAACAGATGACTAAATGGCAGACATCAACTTTTCAGGCAAGCAAATTAGGGACCAGTTGTTAAGAAAACGCACGAATCAGGCGATTTCATATGTTTTTCTGACATCGTAAGTCTCCAGCTTTCTTACAGCATTAGGTAGTGGATTATAAGGTGCTATAGATCTTCAAAACCTCAACTTAGATAATAGAGCCAGAGCCACTTGCTACAATTAATTGAGTTGAGTACAAAGCAATGAATGAAGCAACGGGGTGCCCCATGGGAGTAAAACTCCTGAGTGTAAAAATGAACCCGGTTAAAAGGGTACCGACACAGGTAAATGACGAACATGCAAGATACAATATCCAACAGAGTTGCTGGATAAATTTACTCAGTGTATCGCTTCTCCCCGCGAAACATATAAAGAAGTATGCCTGCATAAAAGTGCACCTGACATAGTTTCAATAAGTTTAACAAATAAATAAGTGTAACCAGTCACCAGAGTTAGGATCCCTTAGGAGAACCCTTAAGTTTTTCTGAGGGCAGCGGATGTGATATAAAAATTACCAACGCAGAGGAGGGCTCTGGAAACCTCACTTCTTGTAGCCATGTGCTCCGTGTTAAGAACTGTAATACTGAGCTGAACCCGACCTTGTGTCGTCTGTCATTTGGGTGTCAGACGATTGGTAATTCAACCTTGAAGTCGTTCAGAGTTGAGCTAAAGTCAGTGGATAGATCACAAGGCTTTTTGAGCATATGTACTTTTGTTCGTTTTCAAGCCCTGTGCCACTTCTGCTAATGCGCTTATCTATACAACTGCTAAAAAACTAGCAAACGCAGTGACTCTTGGATAGAAATGATGCTTGAATTTTGGTTAATAGCGGTAGCGTTAGCATACAACTGTGCGTATCTCTTACACAGGAATACTATTATTGTTTTTTCAAATACACTGAGAGCGCGGGAAACCAGTATGAGGAATGTTAACGCAAATGTATTCTTCTGTACTGAAATAGACAATTTCATTTCATCACTCAAAGTAAGGCGACTTCCGCTGAAGCAACCTTGGTAGCTATTTGACCACAGTACATCCTTGAGAAATTGCACTTTTTCTCCAAATGTGTCTGAGACGCAAACCTCTCTGGCTGTATGGAAGAAGTTACGAGCTAAGGCATGTTTAGACTGTATTGTACAGAGATCCGTACAGCTTATATATTTTTCAGCTCATATGGGTTATCAGCACACAGAGGAAAACTTAGTGTGGTTGATATTTCGGGAGTTCAACGTGTCCAAGCACGGAAGCTTTCTGAGTTTAAGAGAGGTCTGATAAACAATGGAATATTTGTTGCTGAGCGAAATCTTACCGTTGACCCAATACCTTCATCGTTTCAACTGAACAAGTCAACAGTCTACTTATGCTTTTAAGTGGTCGTAAAACCAGTCGGTACGATTTCTAACAAGTAACCAACTTCATAAGTACTCAGCGTTAGTCAGAACTTTTCGATGGTTAGTGTGGATAACAAACACTAACGACGGCCGGGTAAGGAAGGAATTATCATCTCAGACCTTGGCCTTTTGGTCTAGAGCACTTCAGCTGAAAATTCTGCTTAGGCGTCGTTCACGGATCTCATTACCATGTATCTGCTGATAAGAAAATGGGACTAGGGTTAGAATGATTAAGTGGACCTTACTCTGGTCCAGCTTCTTATTATACATCATCGGCAACAGAAGTACATCAGTGATACATACTTATGCTTAACTTAAACACTTAACTTCCTTGAGGAAGACGTTCCAAATAAGGTCCCTACAACTTTAAACGGCATTGAGGCAAACAGATCTGAGCGTAACGTCGAAGTAAGGCGCCGTCAACGAGACACGGTCCTTTACAAACATCACCCGGCAGGGCACTGCCACAGACGAAATTCAGCTGGACATGTAGGAACTGCCAACGCCACTAGAACCGCTTGCGTGCCATATTCTGCAGGATTTCTAACATTTTCGAATAGAATTACCCGGGACTTAGCCAGAAAAGCGCAGAAAGCTCACAAAACCTATTTTGGCAGTAGTCGCTTTCTTTTCACGTTATACGTCATGGCCTGTCTCACGCAAACACGCTTCTTATAACCGCAGGCTACTTTGTATCATGTCGGCTGATCTAACCTCCTCTCTGAGAGCTGGCAACTTATACATCCTGCATTCTATTCACTCTGGGATATTTGGCACATTTCAACGCTTCAGCAACCAGCCGCTATGCTAAGGACCTTATTTCCCAAGGACCTTGTCCCAAAACTTCCACATTTTTGAAGTCTACTATGTATCCGGCGTTCAGTGCATGTTTTATTACTGACTGGTTTTCAACTCCAACTTAATATCCGCCTACGTTTCCTGGTAGTCTCTTTAGGCCTTTGTTGTTCTACCCGCTGTTTGACAAATGTAATCCTTCGTGCAGCCGGTATATTTCGTCTTTATACACAATCCATAGTCCAGTCAACCAGGAGGTGATCCTTTACTTTCACAAGTACTGGGTGTAAAGGCTTACCCTATGGAATGTTACTATAATGTCGGCCGTATTTAACACCATTCAGATAACTTTCCAAGCCAGTTCTCGTGTCGTCTTATGTTTGGAAGTTATTTGCCTTGGTTGTCACTTAGTTGGACCCGCTGTGTATCTGCTCTCTTGAATTCTCATATTTTTTATCTAGGTCTGTGTTCCTTTTTGGTTGATCTCCTACCCGCACGACAGTTACTCGACTAAACGTTGCTGAAGCCAAACCAGAATATGCCAACTTCGGATGTGCCGCCAAGTAGTTTAAAACTGCACCTGTGTCTGTCGGGTTCTGGTAAAGAGCAATTTTTGTCTGTCAGCACTCTTGTACGTGACGCAGTAAAGGAGGGACACTGTAATCCCAGTGGGCTCTAGCTCCATGCAAAAATTATTCGGAGGATCCGGAGTTCCAAGGTATTGCCTGAATTCGTTAACTTCACTTCGACTGACCACAATAGATGTGTCATCTACGTAGCGAAAACACACCCTCGGTGAACACTTGAATCTAGCTAAAGCACTCCATTTTAAATCTTTCACATGCATACTAAACAAAATAGGAGATTTTCGGATCACATTGCCAGACACTATTCTTGGGAGCATGTGGCGGACTTAGAAACAAAGTGCCTGAGGTTTAAGCATATTTTGATGTCTTTGGCTATTTCATCAAAGGAAATTTTAGTTCTTTATTGATGTTTTTTTCTGATAGCAGCAACCTCCTTGCTACCTCCAGAGCATCCACCATAAGAACATCCGGGTACATCGAGTTTTCTACCTTCAGCGGAAATTCAACCACCTTTTAAGTAAAGCCATGCAAATTTTGAATATATGTGGGTGACTTACCGGCTAGCTCATGTGGTCTTGAGCGTATGCTAATCAGCGTTTCTATTATGAGAGCACCTACCTTTTGAATTTTAGGTGGCTCCTAAGGTTGTGATAAGGTCACACGTCTAGGGTGCAACCAATACCACTTGCCTTCTCCCAGAAGGTTTGTCACCGAACTTAAATACTTCTCAACTTTTAACCTACACTTATTCACTGATCTAATCATCCTGCAGCCAATTGGTCAATAAGGCCTATCAGCTGGGTAATGTTTAACTGCGTCTTTTACAACAGTGGCCTTTATTTATCGCGGTGGTTACGATACTATCCACACGTTTTAAATTGTTTAAAGTTCTTCGCTGTGCTGACGCAGTGTCTGAAGCATCCAAATGTCAGAACTTTAGGGCTGTGAACAACTGAATTGATTGTTTCCCCGATTGCGTTCAAGGAGGGGCTCACCGCCGGAAATGTTGTCTTCTGCTATTTTAACTCTTTTGCCTAATTCAAAATTCAACCTTTCTTCCAATGGAAAATGCGTTGTCAAATTTGAAAGCCGAGCTGCCAAACTTACTGTGCTTCAATAGGAAGCATATAATTTATTAGTTTCTTTTGGCACAGTGGAGCACAGTGTCGTGGGAAGCAACCTTCCGAACCTACGTATTTGTCTTTTCTTTGCTTTGCTGCTCCTGAATCAGCTAAATATCCTTGGCTTTAGCGCTTGGCATATTGACATCTGTGAATATGATTGTCAACTGAAGATCGTGGTTGAGACGAAATGAATGGGTTGGCCGCTAAGAAAGTTATTCGGGTAGAAGCTGAAAACTTATCCGGTGGCCTAACAAGAAAATATGTATGAATTATGTCGCACTTTATGCGTCTTAAGTTGAATACGCGATATTTCTCTCAGTTTGCCTCCAATTTTCTCAGTCGTACTTATTCACTTGATAAATTCCATCCAAATGATCTGTGGTTTCTTTCATTCATTAGGAGGATAGTTGACACCAACTCGGTAATAATCGTTCCAGAAGGGCTTGCAAACAGTCTGTGGATTTAATGCTGGGCAAACTTTGTTGCCTTCTTCAAGTTTACAGGTGGATAAAATACCCCAAAGGAAAGTGATAAAAACAGATAGCAGATGCAGTTGTTTTTGGTAAAGTGTCGCCAAATAATGTCTTACACAATGATAATTCTTGTATATCAGCAGATTTCTCATGTTTGGCCACAAAGATATCGGCCAGGTTTGGGTTTAGAGGACTGATCATAGCAAAACCATTCGCTTGCTTCTAACTGAAGGTGTGGAGATAATGCATGACATTCTGGATACCTAGAAAAATAAGATATTCAAAAATGAGATTAAGAATGTTAGCTAGAACTGAATGGAAAGCCAGTTTATAATCTAGATATATATCGAACTGTTTAGTTGGCAGGATAGAACTGAATTTGAGCACATACCTCAAGACTGTTAAAAGGCCGCCGTCTTAGCTGATTCACTTGCGGAACATTGTGCAAGGGCCTACACATACCTAACGGATACTGCAAAGCCATTTAAGCTGCGTTCTACTCACGCTAGACAGTGTCATTGACCTGCCTCCAAAAACTGTTTGGTGACGTAATCGTTTTATACTTTGACTTTGCTTCCATTCGCATAGTAGATAGTTCTCCGGGAAGTAGATTAATTACCCACTTGGTAAATTCTCGGAGTACTGCCTAACCAAAAACTATCAGTCGTTGTGCTGTACAACCTACTAATTCTCCAGACCACATTTGTTCCAGTTACTGTCGTAACTCACAGAATAACGGACTTTATGAGATTACCTGCGACCTAACGAAAACATGTCTTACTCGCTAGATCTGTCAATGCTGGTTCCCGATTGCAGCACATAAATCCTTCGCTTACTCGTCTTGTAGAGTCCCTTTGCTGCATAAGCTTCATTTTTGGTGCACCGTATCGTATTCCACAATCGGACACAAGAAATTGACCAGTTAGACACAGAGTAGTTGGTTTGAAGCGAAGTTAAACGCCGGGTCACTCAAAGACGTCATCTCTCTATTCTACTACTTAGCATGTGACATTTAGCCCTAAAACAAACAATTAATCTGCATTTCATTGTTCTAAAATATTACGCGGCTTTAGGGACACCCCTCAAAAGAGTATTTTATGTTTTAAGTCCAGGTGACTTGACGGTTTTGGCATTGGTTCTACACACTGGTAGCCTGAGATTTTCTTACACACTGGCATTGGACACTAGATGCAAGACAATCTGCAGGGATGAATTTTAATAGCATTTGGCTTCCTGCGGTGACCACCTTATTGGAAACTGTGAATAGCCACAGGGGTGAAAGAGGAATCTTTGGGTGTTATGGTACCGTAACTCATTCATAAAAGCAAACACCTTGCCCTTTAAAGTAAAGCTGTTTTCTACAGGAAAGCGACTCACGAATCATTCCAAACCCTATAGTAATTACCAAACTCCATAATAAACCAGTTTTCTTCAAAGCTCACCAATCCTAGTGAGTGGGGCTTGATGTCAAGCACGTTCTGAAATATAACTATGCGTAGTCATCATTTAGGCCTCCAAAACACTCTCCTGTTGTATATACTTCAAATGTACTTGGCTCAGTTGGTAGCACAAAGTTTTTCCCGGCCAGTGTTTCTGAATCACTATACATATCTCTTGCTTCATCAGGAGTGTAATATCATACTATAGGCTTACTTTATTCATACTTTTGCACCGATCAATCCAACAAGACAGTCTTTTATAGTCGTAGTGCACTACTCACAAGGTTGCTGAAAACTCCTCTTCAGCCCACAACCTGTTCTGCCTTTCTCGGGGCTCATCAAATAGGCGCGGTCCTCTAGTTTCCGTCAACTTTATGTTCTACTTGAACCCAAATGCACGAAGTTTGGAATATACACACACTTGCACACCAGTTTGGTTTTGACGGGAGACTCACTTGAACAGTACAAACGAAAGATTTAGCTAAAATTCGGAGGAGTCTCCTGTCGGAACCAAATTGAGTGCATTTATTGGAGACAGCCTTTTGTTCGTATCCCATACTGACAAATCCTTCGCACTGTAGCCTATCTACAGTTGACATACCACAAATCTATCTCCAGTCAGCTGTTCTTGCTTAGCCAACCAAAAAGGTGTAGTTGGCTCAGTAATTGCACAAGCTTCATTATATGGACTACCAGACGGCTGATGTGGTATTATCTGTTGCTCATTTTGCCTCAGTGAAGTCAAATAATCAAATAGGACCATGTAATCATGGGCTCGAGCTACAACATCGTGGATTTGTGGTGGGCGGTTGGGTCTTGGTCTAACCACAACACCACCCACAGTCAGGTATTTCAACCTCCTGCGATACATTAAATGAGTTAGCAATATGGTGAAAACGATTATCAGTGATTTTGAAACCGATAAGTTACGAGTTAGAACGCCTTTTTCAATATTCTGGGATTGGAATTAGCTCAACTCCGTATGGGTGTTGCTCTTTCAGAATTCACATGGCTTACCGAATATGTATTGTCAACCAGCTGCTGCCGGCAACAAGCCGTGATATGTGGAAATTGAGTGTTTAGTTTTTATTTGTTCGTGCTAAAACCGCGGTTGCTCTGGGTATCTTTCTTCTTGGTGCAGACTCTCCATCACTTGGAGTTGTGGGTGACTGATTTGGAAGTTCACCGTATTCTGCTACTCCAGTGTAATGAATGGCCAAATTCGTTCTTGTTTGCATACAGCTCTTGTCGACGGAGGTGCTCAAAATATTCCGCTTACTATAGTCCTGATTAGCTTGGCGAAAGGCACTAGGTTACAAACGGAGTAGAGTCGTGCCCAAGAAAACATAGTCCTTATTTTGCTTCTTCAATTCCCCTACTGTTTAAGTACGAAAATACTTTGGTTTCCCATTAGATCAGTTAATATGTTTAGATGTTTGATGACATGAAGCCGTTTGTACTTCATTCAGCTTTCAAACCCAATCCAGTCACTCTGATGACCTGTCGCAAACAAAATACAGAGCTGGGCACTGTATAGCACTGCTTCTGAATTCAAAGTTCTTTATCAGGACTCCATGCGGATCCTTCCTATGAATGGCACACATGTTTTTTTAACTGTAGAACGTTTTCGTGATATATAAACATTGTGAGGTCTTGCTGCTGATATTTACACCAAGACTGAATGAAATACATCTAGTCTAGCCTGACATGAGAAGTTCCTTAACTGCTTTGGTTACCTCAAGCGAAATGTTACTGAAACACATCGCCCTGATTTTGCGAAATGCGCTCTTCTTTTTCATCGTCCTTTGAGGTTGAGATAGCCCCGGACATAAAACATTCGATCCTGACCAGAAATATGGCTTGTTTATTTTGGGTGGCCCCTTTACACCTTACTCTTGGTGCTTCCGTTGGCTGGTAGGTTATTTACGCATTTTAGAACTATTATAAAGCCGAATGGCGTTTTTATCCTTCCAAATGTTTGGCTGGGTACAACCTCACACTATGGCACCATGTATTTTGACGCTTCTGGTAGCCAAATGTATACAGATGTAAATGGTGGTATTGGAACGACGTTTACCATCTAGCCAATAGACGAGGTCAAACGTAAGCCTGGTGTTTACCGAGGAACCAAAATCTGCGTCTGGGAACTTCACACGGAGGAGTCCCTCCATAAGTCCACGTACCCGGCTAAAGTTGAGAAAGAGTTTGAATACTGGAGCCAGGTGCAGATCGTTCCGTATTGTTTTTATCGTTTGATGTATAAGTTGTCACTGATAGAAATCTCAACCACAGAAAGCATATCAAAACGTGTTATGGGGCCGATGGTTGCGCGCTTTCCTCAAGAGATTTAAAAAAATCCTGTTTGATTTGAAGACGTTGCTCAGGTCTCTTGAGAAATCAGGTCATTGACGCTGCTGTATATCAACGCAGTTCGTTTAGAGGTAAATCCCACAAGGTATGTTGACAGTCTAGAATCCATATTTTGCGCATTTACTGCGCGCTACCCAACTGGGTCTTTGCGAAATCTTAGTCATAAGCTCGGAGGCTAGGTTATAAAGAGTCACGAGCTTTGATATAATTTTATTTATGTGGATGGTAATTCGTGTAATGTGCAGCTCAAGAGCTTTTCACCAGTTACATATAGAGCTGCTGAAAAATCAGTTTGTGATTGTCAACGAGGGAAGTAGCGTGGCGAACTACTTTGAGTTTAGTGGTGTAATCACAAATAAAATTATATTTGGCGGGAACTAGTCAGAAGGAGCATTTGTACATTGATCAAAATACCAAACACCATGAGTACACTGTGGAATTCCATCGATCTGAACCCGGTTTACGGATTATGATGCATTCTTCCATACAAGAGACGAGTAAACAAAATCTGAATGGCTAGAAGTTTGCGTTAGTGATCTGTTCGGCTGTAGGAATAGAATTAGAAGAAGCAGTGTTTTAAAGTATTGTGATTGAAGATGTGATTCGATGCACATATTTGTTTGCCTAACACTACTCAAGTAAACAATTTTTGGATTTGACTGTTTTAAGGAGCTACAAACTTGGGAGCTACAAACTTACCCTCGATAGATCGCATATCCTGAAAAAGCTCAGTGATTCATAAAGGAATGCCACCTTTCGGTGGGGCGGGTGTCCAATACACGTGAGATATGGATCCATACTCCTTTCGAATGAATTTCAGCGCATTGTCTAACAGACTCCCAGACTTTGTGTGCCAGATGTCACATGTTGTGCTAGACGTGAATTCACCCATGGCAATCAGTAATCAACCAGTACGTGGAGGGGGATAGTACGGAGTTCGGTTGGGATTGTTCAGTGCCATTTGTTATTCAGATGTCCACAGGTTCACATTCCGACGATCATCGTCTGACAGAGGGGAAGCGTACATGATCAATTATGCTTTAGAAGTGGAAACTTTTGCTTAAATATTAGGTTTTTCTTGGTCATTCTTACAATTTCTGATAGAGGGAGTGGGTCGAGTCATTTTGGGCAGTAATTTTACTCCAAATTGTGTTGGTAAAATAGTTTTATTGATTATTCATTATCCTTTGCTCACTTAGACAAAGAGGTCACCACTAACCTGACCTTGGGAAAATGAAAATCTTAAAAAACGATGAACGAAAGTTCTTGAGGCATTCTTTCATCTGATCAGCGTCTGGTGATAGCAGTTAAACTTCATCACATGTGAGCGACTGAAGGAGAGACGGTGACCAATTTTACGGACCTACTGAACAGTTACATCCGCACTCATGTAAGAAGTTTGCACAGATTTTAGCCGATGGTGTTGGCAGTGATGGTTGTGTTAGACATGAAGTTTCTTATGCACATACGTAATACACTACTCATAAGGTTGCTGAAAATTCTTCGACAGCCCACGACCGTTTTTGCCCTTCTTGGGGCTCATCAGATGGGCACAATCCCCGATTTTCTGTCAACCTTATGTTTTGCATGAACCCAAAATGAACGAAATTAGTGAGATACACTCATTGGCAAACAAATTTGGGTTTGCGCGAGACTCATCTGGAACCCAGCATAAACGCAAGAACATCATAAGCGAGAGATTCAGCTGGGTTCCAGGTGAGCCTCCCGTCAAAACCAAATTGGTATGCAAATGAGAATATTTCTCTAATTTTTTATGTACACTTTAGAGGAATGTAAAGGAAGTCACTAACGAGAGGTGAAAACTGAAAAAAAATCGAAACACCATAAATAACCCTCCTCATAAACAGGGGTGCAGACTACGGCAGCTTTAGGAGCAGAAACCGAACTGTTTCAGCTAAACTGAGTGGTTTGAGTGAACCCAACCAGTCGAGATTTATGATGCAGCAAGACCTTGAAGTCTGAGTGATTGGGTAGCTTTTCTGAAAGAATGAAGCAGTGAAGGACATTGTTTCTCTAGTTTAAAAATATCAAGTTTAAATTTAGTGGTCCTTATCTGATTCGGAGTTGCCACACACAATTTTAACAACCGCAATAAAAAGCACAAATGTTCAAAGCAGAAAATGTGCGCTAAAAAGCATTAAAACTGAAAATCGACCCGGCACCTTCTGGAGATAAGTGTATAAAACCACCAAAAATCCAAATAATTAGTATAAAGCTTGACATCAAATCCCACGATGTGCGTCAAGTTTATGCTATCTGAATCAGGTTTGCAACTACCAGACATTACCAACAATCCTCTCAAGCAAGCAGAAATAGCAGCGAGATTTCCTAACTGATTATTAGCAAGTACCACTTGATGCATACCGTTCATAGTTTTGTGTAACCACCAAACAATGACACCACAATTCATTGCGTGGTTGTCTTTGATTAGTTAAACGTGAGAATATGACCCATTGACGATACAGCAATGGAATTTTTAATAAAACAACTTAGAATTGGTACGCAATAGCTGCTGCCTTCGAATTTTGCTGCACACAGGTCACAAGATCAGCAAGATTCGTCGGAATGAAAGAAAACTTCTCAAAAAATTCCAAACAAATTGCATAAATATGAACTTTAGGGTAAATGCAACTACCGCTGTGTATGCCTTGGAGAATTGCGTAAATGCTGGTCGAAGAACATAAAGCAGTTCAGGCCTGGATCACAGCTTGCTGAAAGGTTTGGAGCTAGGTCACCAGAAAGTCGGTGGTTCGGGTCCGAAACCTGATTCTTAGTAACCTTGGTATCACCCTAAGCTACCGCTTATTTTCCTTGCTCTTTTGTCTGTTTCGAATTTTAAGGATTACCGGCATCAAGGATGCGTCAGTGGTTATCTATCTGATTTGGTTTCTGATCAATTCAAACTGGTGTTCTAGGTGTTAGGCACCAGACTAATAATTGTTGATACAATATGGAGGTTTGTCGCCTATCACCATATATGGATATCAAGCTTTATCCGATCGGTTTTAAAAACTAACAGTGGTTATTTACTCTAGTTACCTATTCTTATTTTGTCTTTGGTAAACTCCAATTAGTTTTCCCCAAATAATCTTTTTGGAAACCGCAGATCAACTCGACACTTATATGAAAACAAGTCGCTATCTACTGAACGTTGGTTTATTCTAATCTGTAATTTTTGTGGCCTCTTACAACTCGTTCGGTAGAAATTCTGGTTTTGCATCATGGCTCACTGCAATCTTTGAGGGTTTTATGAACCGCAGGTTTTTCATTTAGCACTGGGGACTCAATAGTGAACCATAAGAGCTGGCCTTTATTTATTTCTTGAAATGGAAGTGCGATGTAGTGTTCACTTTCTAAGTATCTTCTACAATCTCTCGTGTGTAAACTTCCTCTTCACTGTAGGTTTGATTCATTCACCTGTGATTACTTTAAGGTTTTCAAAGTGTTTAATTCCTCAATTTATTCAACCAGCTGATGGTTGACAATTGTACTATTTTGCTGTAGGTAAACCTACAGCAAAATATTAGCTGGTTAACAGCGTAATCCTTCTGCGTCTTCACGATTAACGTTTGTTAAACAACACAATCGAATCACCACATCTAAGTGGGTTTGAAAGAAATCTTGCCAGGTCGGCTGACGCAAAGGCTGAGCGCATGCGACTATGATATCTTACAGGGTACTATATATATCCATATCGTTCAGCTGTAGCATCCTTCCGGTGCTTAACTGCCATGCCACCCGAGGGAAGCACGAGGGCTGGGATACTGCCAGGTTGCCCAAGCCCAGACAGGGGAAGTCAAGAGGCAGAGGTTGGGTTCGAACCGCGGACCTTCCGGTCAGTAATTCCGCGCTCCTACCACTTGAGCCATCTCGCCCCCTCTTGCAGAGTACGCTTTCTCATAGACCACAAAATACATTACTGAAAATTTTCTGCCACTTTGGAGAAAAAACTATGAAAAATCTTGATATATCATGAAGGACTAGCTGAGTTTTTTTTCGATATACGAACTAATAATTTCCTGAGGTACAGGCTTTTGCAAAGTATTTTTTACTGCCCAAATTGTTAGGAATTCGGAAATACTTGGGCCTAACCGGCTGTTAGCGTTAGGAACGAAGGCATTAGCTGACCAGAATTACAAACTTCAAATCAAGTTTGTTGACATAATAAATTTTTATCCACATTACCGTCAGTGTATGCTACATGAGAATTGCAGAGTGAATAAACTAACGCATGAACAGATTGATAACTATGAATAATGAATCGTCTTGGGCTTGAATTTCTTCTGGTGCAACTTTCGTGTTGCGATACAGAGGACTATAGATTTAGACGTAATGATATTTGTAAAAAACAACCCGCAGTTTTCATGTAAGAACAAACCATACCGAGACAACAGTATATGCCTCCTAAGACATGAACAGATGTCACAGAGGACGTAAACTTATGTGTCTGATTATAATTTCGTTACGTGGGGCACAGGGCCTTCAGCTGGCGACATTTTACAGCAAAGAGTGCGCTGATTCAGCTGACTCCAGATGTTTTCCATTTAGTCAGAACGAACTCGTTTAAAACATCAAGATGTCTTGAAGGAAGTACACTTAGTTTTAATTTTCTTAAGACTACATGTGATGTACTATCTTTTTATCCGTCGAGATAGTTGCCCCCAATATTCGACGCCAAATGCAATCCATAACGTATGCGGACTAACGATCCATTAGTTCGACAGTCACATGTTTGTGGACTAGGTACAGAATGCCAATCTTTCATTGGCGACACGCTGCGTCTAAATTTTGCCTCACAAATTCCTTTGATGGAGCACATATGAAATGAAAATAACTTGGGTGATTCTTGTACTCTTACCATAAGGATTGGTGAAATGGCACAAGGGTGTAAACCCAGAATAATACGTTCCTGATGCATCAACTTTCATCTTGCAAAATTTTTTGCTACTCACAAAGCCACAAACACAGAGCAGTTATTCAATGTAAGTGAGTTTCTGTATTTTTCAACTAATCCTCGTTATATGACTGCATTTATAAGACCGCCGTCAGTTCTGTCTACATTAAATAATTTAAAACAACGTACTGGCTGTTGAGTCATATATTCCTCTGCATACCAATTTTGTTTTGACGGGAAAATTAACTGGAACTCAGTCGAATATCCTGTTTATGGTGTCCTTAAGCAACTGAATTTGCTGCACCAGGGGGCATCATTTTTTAGTTGGTACGATATTTGAGATAACTCAATACATTATATAGACGTAAGAACATCATAAACAAGAGATTCAGCTGGGTTATAGGTGAGTCTCCCATCAAAACCAAATTGTTATGCGGATGAGTGCATAAGTCAGATTTTGTGCAATCTGGGTTCGAGTAGAACATAAGGTTGACGAAAACTAGGGGACCGTGCCTACCTGATGAGCCCCAAGAGGGGAAAAACTGGTCGTGGGCTGAAGAGGAGTTTTCAGCCACCTCACGGGTAGTGTATTTACCTTCTTGGCCGCTTTCAGAGAAAGTTGCAGCTTACTGAGTGTAAACTGTTCGTTCAAATCACGACTAAATGTTCATGAATTCCTTAACTAGCCGCAAAAATTCTACTTGGATTTGAAGTAACCAAGGAGAATGAAACGTTTCGAATGGAACAGCGGGAGGAACAATGGGAAGAGAACTAAATTCACGAAGGGTTAAGAGAAAACGATTATTGTCATTATCTCTTTACTTTCTACAATGAAAGATCACCGCAAATACTTAGTGATGGGACAGAACGGCTAGTGCTGAATACTGAAATTTTGTTGACAACAGAATTGTTGTTTTTACCGTTGACAACAACGAAATTGAAAACGACTAGAACCTGTAGAACAAAAACTGGCCTCTACGCGAGAGCAGAAGTGATTCGCTTCAAAAGTTATCACTTGAAATGTCTGCACCAACTGCCAGCCAGGTATTTCAAGAGGTAACAAAATTTTTACATTTAGTTATCCGCTTCTCAGCTTGCATACCAAATTTGCATTGCTTCAACACCAGTTGCAATTTCTAGGGTCGCATTGTTCGGCCTGGCATGAAGGCATTTAATAACCCCAGAGTACTTTGAAAATAGTGTTCCCCGAAGCCAATATAAGGGCTGCGACGTAAGCACTTGGTGCAAACCAAAGGAACGCTGTAAAACCCAAATGGAACACCACCAGTGGGGAAAGAAATCATCCCAAGTACGGGTGTTCTGTAAAGTGTCATGTACATACCTAACATATATATATATATATATATATATATATACCATATACCAACTGTGTTCCTGTTACGTTCATGGCCCACTTGTATAGGAGTAACACTGGGCTACGTTTGCTATGTAAACTGAACGGTTGAGTTAGTAACCGTCATGTCATCGGACGTTGCATATAATGCATATCTTCTGCAAACCTCTTAGCCGGTTCAGCACGCTAAACTGCTAGTCGGTTTCAACTACCTTTCGACTTATTGCAGCATTCATTCGCATCAACTTAGGACATTGTGAAGGAGTAGTAAAAGAACAGCCTCTGAATAAAGATGTTGGTCAACAAAGATTGCCTGAGTTTGAAATTTGCTTTCGTGCATAATTATTCTCACTGCAGAAGTTCGTCTGGTTACTTTTTGGCTCACTTGAGGTTTATCAATATCATTCACATTGAGTTTGATCCAAAACATCACCCCCAAAAGGATTGGAAACCCAAATTAAATACCGGGTCACAAAAGTGTTCACTTAGTTGCCAGATTTCATCAGTTTGCACGAAGAAACATTGAATTTTACAAAACACCTTGCAATCTGCATTCACACAGGTACAAGTTCAGCTATAAATATGTCCACTTACTGGCGAGGGAGGGGATTAGCTCAACTAAGGTTTCGCAGATTTAAAGTCGATAAATAAGCGAAATTCAACTTTAGACTACTTTTGCATGCACTAACGTTCCATTGCAACGAACCTGATGAAAATTCAGAGAATACCACTTAAAAGAACTTCTGCTTATGTGGAATGAGAACAATCTGAAAGCTATCACTCAACGGCCGAGACAGCTTCTCTATATGACCATCGGTTGGAAACATTCAGTAATTTTCGCTCGGAATTCAGCTTTTTTATCAACCCCAAATGACATCGAATTCAAGCCATGTGACAATGAACTTGAAGCCCTTTCAGCTCGAAATACTTCTTCCCTTGTTCAGAGCCGTTGGAACGTCTTTCCTCAGAACGCCTCTGGTGGCCATACTAGTGTCAGCCACCGCATTTCTAGGCCCGAAGGGCTCACAGTTCGTCCCCTATTCAAGTCAGCTTACGGTGTGAAAACCTGGCATTAATAATTTGTATTCATGAGATTCAGAACTTTGGGGCAATTAGTGTAACCACTCACTGGCCCGACTAGATTGAAGAATGTGCTATTTCAGCAAGACAGTACAGTACTCAGTACTCGTCGTCAGTAAACCGAATAGGAAAAAAGACGTTTCAGACCAGGATGTCCACACTAAATTTCTGAAGTTCCCTTTATGTGGTTCCGTGAGTCAGGTCAGTTTACGTCAGATTCATTAAAGCATTCTTCTGTGGTTTTCGGATTTTGCTTTTGCTAGTGCTTGCCTTCTGCTAAATGAAAATGGTAGCAATTTGTATATTTTTAGGGGAGTTGTGGTCAGAACCACTTTATTATATGCGTTTTTATATTGGCTCCATAGTAAACAATGGTCGCTATCTATTTCTGACACTGTATTTACAATGGCGCTTGGATCTGAAATGATGTACTTCTAAGTATATTCCCAAGGACACTGTTAGTGGGACAGTTATTTATTGCCTAGTCCTACGTGACCTGCTTGTCCCGAGTGGATGTTAGGTCAAAAAACTGAATAGACCTTGGATGGCCAATGGAAGTCAATGCGGCCACATTCACATTCAGTGGTTTCAGCAACACAATGGTATTGTATGTTACTTCCTAAGTTTTGTGTGTAAGCTTGTATGTTGTGTAAAGGGTAAAATGTTTTCAGACGATCAAGTTAGCTGTTTCAAAGTGCCCTTTGGAACTTAAGTCTCTCAGATCATTTGAGTATGGTTAGTTGTGGTTTGCTTGTAATTTTCGTGATGGCCGATAACGGCTTTTGAGATGTGGCCTAGAGGTCATTTAGTTTAAATTATAATTGGTCAAGTGATGCATTCGTTTTTATGGCATAATGACCCTTCAGGAACCAAGCGCCCTCCAGCTGCTTGTACGCAGCGGCTGCATACACATCAATTGTAGGGATTGCTTATATTGATGCACTTACTATCCTACCGGCACGTTTTCAGGAACAACTCCTGTTGATAACTGAGCATTCAGATCGCTATGAATACACATTCCAGTGGCGCGTTTTGATGTATTGAGACAGAAGTTTACGTATTTACTTGTACTACACAACTTCTTCAGTGAAGGGGTGATGAAACCAAGCTAACAGTTTCTTGCTTGCTGATTAGCTCATTGTGTGCTTTTTGACAAGCAGTATCAACCTGACTACGCACAGCATAGCGACGGCCTTTACGAACTGACTGACAGTACCATATAGGTTGGAAACTGGGTCGCCAACAAGAATGTAAATAAGTGTATGTTAGAGCGGGGTGGCACTAACACGCCGTAGCATTTAATCATATGGATTTTCCGGGAGTAAATAGAATTCCCATCCAAATGTCCATTATATTCATTCAACTAATAGACAGTAAAGATAAATAATATGAGCAGGCATTGTTTTCTGTGTGTGATTCCCAGGCAATCAGACAACAGAACATACATGGGTGCAGAAATTATCAGACGGCTAATTAAAAGTAAGAGATTCAATGGTTTCCAGGGAGTTCAGTAATATTCATTCTGGAAAAGTTAACGAGTCGGAAAGTGAGTGCCAACAATAACATGGTCGGAGGTATGTTCCGGCTTGCATTTTTGCCTGTCAGTTGGGTTTATGTCTTTATGACGAACTGTTTTTGCGCACAGGTGTAAGGGTTGGCACATCCGGATGAAAAGCTTTGCGGTAACATAGAGTAGTCGAGTTGGCATAAGCTACGAGTGTTTTGCCGAGACGCGGAAGGAAAATCCGAACTACCCATGAATTAAAAAAATCCAGGTTGTTTTCTGTCACCTCTTAGCAGCCAAAGAGATACTGGATGGAAGTGATCACAACAATCGAGAACTGATCACTTTTACACGTTTACAAACTACACAAATGGTTTCACTGAGAACCGAGAATGTGAATGGCCTGTTCAATTGTTTGATCAGACATGTATGGGTCATTAATGGTAGTCCAATTAAGGATCACGGTGACATATGCTGGATCTGATTTCTACACCCTATTCTGATCAGTCCGTAAACTGCTTTAACTGTTAGATATCACTTTTGCTGGCAGTTAATTCACCTACGAAGAGAAATGTCCACCGGGACAAGTCTACTACTGATATGGATTTGTGGGTTTCCTGAGGGGACGCGCAATTTCGGTCCACAGATTAGAACAAACAGAACCTAACAGACAGGGTCCTCAGTTTCCTTCGATGTCCGATGAACGCTGTTTTATGCCTCTGAAATGTACTATACATGTGGCAGATCTGTGATGTCTACAAACCCAAGACTAAGTTAAACATCGTGTCATATTTTGTTTGGTATCCTTGAGAGAAATCACGGACCATCATAAACGAGAGATTTAGCTTGATTCAGTTGAATTTCCTATCAAAACTAAATTAATGTGCAAATGAGAGTATTAGCCTACCATGAATTTTTTCAACGTGGTAGTCGAGTGGGCTGTTGCACGACTCGTACAACGCTTGTTTTTATGCTGAGGGGAGTAATTTTCTCAGGGCTATGGTTGGACTGGCAAAAGGGACAATATATTTTTTGGTGGAGGCTTGAGAAGACACTTTGACAGGGCATGGAAACTGTTGCTAAAGTATGTCTTCTACAAACAGACTAATATAACAGCTACGGTAACTGATTGGAAGGACTACAAGTTACCGAATGATCTCAGTGGTATCCCTTATTTAGGTTTTCCGATTGAGCTGACTGTATGGCATTTAGTTCCTTAATCCTGAGCGTCGAGCCCCTCCGTTTTCGTTTTATGGGAAGGCGTTTTTTTCTGTTTCGTAACTTCTATTTGGACAAAACATTCGTAGAGACTGGTGCTGATGCTGTTGATGTTAGCGACAAATATGCTGGCGACGTTGAGGAAAAGTGAAGTTAATTCCTAATGAGCGAGATTCAGCTTCAGTGAGGACGGCAAAGTTTTGTGTGCGTGCTCCCACAAGGATGTCTAGTCGCAGACTGGAATCCACCGATTTCGTCATACCACAAAAAATACTTCCGGTAAACCCTTGCGTCGGTATTTAGACCGCTTACAATTGGTGGTAACATATCATCAGCAGTTTCACATACTGCTTGGGGTCCGCTGACCACTCCGACTGACAGTTCTAATTGACCTATGATATACATCGCAGCTTGCTGCTCGTCATTCGCCTCTCAAAGACCAAAACAATGGCCTCATAAATGATCCTCTATACTTCACCGTCAACTACACAACGGTCAGCTTTTTGCTGTGACAACGAAAAGCCATCGCCAGGACGAATTTATTGATCAAAAGTGCATGCGGCACCGGTCTGTCTGCTAAGAATATGGTATACTGCATTTCACTATGTATGGTATAGCTATGGGTGTGTGGATATGCAGAAACTTCCATTATCAACTCACCTGTGCTTTGCAGCACTCCCTGAAAATTCTACGGCGATTCGGGTGGTTCTAGGTAGAAACTGTTGGTTCAAGTTGTACCATGTCTTCACGAGCGCTAGCTGATATTGTCCAGACAAATGTTTCGCAAATAAGGTGTTTTATTCCTCTGCGTGGCCTTTCCTGTTGAACCTTGTTAACTGGCTTCATGGCCTTGCGTTGATCACTTCCGTGCGAGATAGAGAAGATTTGACGAGTAATTCCAAAATGGTGTGTTGTCCGCCTGGAGGGCTTGGTAGTAACAGCTCAATATTGCGAACTAGTTACGGTGACACCTACACAAAACGGTTACTAGCATCTGTTTTTTTGATGATATGACAGCCATATAGCCTCCATACTGTATACAAGGTTGCACTGCAATCATGCCCTTCATGAAGTGGAGGTGAACCTCCGAGGGTCTTCTGCAAGTAATGGGGGCTACCAGGTTGCCACAAAACTTTAAGCGGAACAGTAGTTTTCTTCAAAAAAGACGACCCTTTTGGCCAGTAAATTCTTCTCCGGCCTTTACGCTGAACATGTTTGCATTAAGAAATTAGCAGACCAATTTTTATTATTTTATTTGCAAGCAGCGATAGGACAGGTGATCACGTGGTTTACTTTGACTAGTGACATGACCGACGTACGCATCTAATATTCTGTCAGTTGACTAACTTTTATAAAACTTAGGGGTAGTACACAAGTGTGTTGCTTCGAAGAAAGAGAAGCAGGTCCAAACAGAACGCAACGCTCTGGGATATACAGGCACCTATTCAGAAACCTTATGACTACAGGCAGCCATAGCAGGAAAATCAGAAACTGTTTTGAACATGATACTTTTAAATAATTTGTGGGTTTCGATGTTTACCGTTGACTTGGCAAAGCAGTCTGTTACACAATATCGATGAGATGCTAGGACTGGGTAATATTTGTGTAGGCTGTATCCCAAATATTTGTGCGGTGGGTGTAAACAGGAGCGCGCGAATCAAAAACCGACGTTGTAATTTCCGATCGATAAACAATCCTAGTAGCTGATTATCTGTCCATTTTTACGCCTGTTTGTTAGTGTTTCTCAGTCCAGATTCTTCGAACTCGTTGATATTTATATTACTGTCGTAGCATTATAATATTTATTATTATTACAGTATTACTTGTTCCGTGACCCACAAACCAGACTTACAGTACATGGGAATCAGATAGTGTGTCAGCAAGCTACTTAGGCCTTATCGCAGTTTTCCGGCTTTACCTAATTCAAAGCTCGTAGTAATTTGGGCGGATTCTAGTGCAATTCCACTCTTTAAGGACTAAATATACGTTGGTTCCAGATTCTGCAGTTGCGTTAAAGAACAAAGTCACGAATACGGACTGAAGATGACTGAATAGTTAGTATACTATTATCAAGGTGCACCTATTATGAAGGTGCATCTAGTGATCTTGGAACATGTACATTTTTCTGATGAAAGAAAAGTTTTAACCAGATAAACGCCGAAGACAAAGTCGTTGAGGCCTCCATAAAAAATGAGAGTTGTGTTGTTAAAGTAGGCGAAGTAACCTGTCTAATTATGATGTTGTTCACAAAGAGGTGAATCACTGGATTTGCTTGTTAATGTAATATTTGAATTTGACTGATCTTTTATGGAGGTTCATTGGACTGCACGAAGATCTAATCCTTGATATCACAGATCCGTGGTCTTCGGGGTATGGTCGCACAGTTTCACCCGGAACGCCGATTGTGGCTATTACTATTCACATTCTTCATGCCACTTTTCTGCATCCTGTAGTCTACCAGTCAGCTAGAGGTCACCAGATTTGTACAAAATAAAGATGGTTATTCGATTTCGACTTCTCTAGTCCAGATCGTTGAGGTGAATTGAAATTCTGCGGCTAGAAATGCATGTTACCCTATGGCACTTAGGTGGCTGCATACGAAATTTAATTTTGTTCCCCTCAACCCACAAGACCACATTCCGTTTACAGGACAGTTAGCCCGTCACTTCATCTTCGCTATTTTCTCTCTTAAAGCTTAAAATTCACAACCATGCCACACTGTTGCGATCCTATTGATGGACTGTTCCCAGTCACAGCCTTTTGTGTTCCCATGAACAGCAGTTACTTTCATAAGAGAACGGTGACCTAAGTTTCTTCAACCTCCCATACACGCAACACGGCACTGCACAGTTCATTTGCCTATAAAAGTTGATTGGCAAATCGGCATTTATGTTGCGCCCATAAGGTTACTTACATACAATTTGTTTGTTGTATTCAAAATTTACTTGGATAGGGATTCGCAGAACATCACAGCGTCCTTATTTGCAATCAGCTTCTATGTAACTACCACAGTGACGAACGGGGACAAAGTGTCAACCTTTTAAGTTCATCATTTCGGGCACGCTTTTAGAGCTAACCCTTACTGTGTTCACTTTTCCTCCAGTGCGTAAACTCTTGAAAACAAAGTATAATTCATGTTTAGCATCGTGACAACATCTGTCCTACGAAACTGAAATGAGAAATTCAAAGCTGTTTTAAAATTTATGCGTGGCACGAATTTTTGAGTCTTTGGTTTCTGGTACATTTATCCATATTTTAAAGTGATGCATTGTCATGAGATATGATCACCAAAGTACTTATATGTGCTTTTACAGTAACACCAGTGGGAATCCGTTAACCAGCACTGTTAAACACTTCGATAAATTTCGTGGAGTAGAATTTGGCTGTCAAGCTGGTAACCAAAATTAGGCTGGTATGATAAATAAGCTAGGCATTTTTGGTCTGAAAGCTCTAGGTGCCGACTGTAATCCAAAGTAAGCCTTCGTAACAGTGGCTATGATGGCAACGACATAATAACGTCTATTTAAAAAATCAGTAGACATACGGCTTTTTATACCAAAAAACCCTACACTTACTTCACTACCGCTGAAGGATAAAACTCTTCCAAGAATATCAAGTGATTTACTTGACCGTTTGGAACCTTCTGTGACCAGACCTGAGCAGTCAGTGATCCAGTCTCATTTCCAACATCGAGTACAGTGGAACGACTGGAGTCCAAGATGGCAGACATCACTATCTGTAAGGTCAGCAATGACACGCAGTCAATCCCCATCTTCGGAACTTAATTGTCCGACATGACCAAACCGACTCCAAAAAATTCCTGTGGAAGGTATATATCTCTGTTACTAGATTGCAGTCTGCCAGAGCGTATGTTGATAAGGCAACTAAACATTTTCCGCCATCTCGGTTTGCATTGGGCTCAAGTAAGCTGGTCAGCCAAGCAGCACACAGGCTTCCGTTTACGGGAATACAGGCCACCGGAGTGCTTTCAGCTCTGAAAACTAATGCAACTCTTACACCATAAACATCATTAGCCACTGCAACCTGATTAAATGCCAAATGTCTAGGCTCGTGCTCTATGGTTTCAGACGAAGCCAGAGTTATGTACGCATGATTTAGAAAAGGAAAGCGAAGTGTTGGCAAATGAAGTCTCTTGCCTTATTCACTGGAGATTTTCGGTTTTCCAGGCTTCAGTATGGAACGGATTGCCTCAACTTTCTAGGGAATTATATTTGTTTGTCTTGGCGGATGGCTGTAAGGGCGGTCAGCTACTACTCAGCTGACAGACTGTCTGACTGAAGAGTACGGATCGATAAGCCAAGGTCTGAAAGCAGAAATAGACACCTCAGTTACTTGAATCAAAGAACCATGTTTGTTTGTGTGGGGTTACCGGGTAGTGCAGAATCTGACGTGAAACGAGCGCCCTGCAAGATGACAACACTGTTGGTCAAAAGTGATACGGATTTTAGCGGCGGCTACTTCGCTTTCACTTCAGTTGAACTTGGGCTTCGATTATCCAGTCACCATCACTCAGCTGTTTTAGCGTAAAGGAATCGGTGACTTCAAACATCGATTGGCCGGCTCCAAGTACAGCAGAGACAATTCGGGAGTTGACCAATCAGCAGGGAGCACCATTCAAAACCCGATGATGCTTACAAAGGGTGGCGAATAGCACTACAATGAAAACACATGATTTTTCATAAATGAATTGAGATTCCCCTGGAAAAAAAGCTCGAAAGTGGTATTAACCAAAAAGCTAAATTTATCGAGAGAAACTTTTCCTAAGACTTAGTGGGACACTGTTTCTTAATTATTCATATTCAGAGTGGTCACATGTCCAGGTCATGTGACGCATCAACTACTCGATCAATGCCTATTGGCAGTCTCAGGTCGAGGATCATCAGCATTGCCTGAAACATGTTGAACATTTTAGAGGTCTATTAAACTCCACACTTTACATGGTTATTTATTTAAACCGGTTTGGCAATGGGTTTTTAAGCGGCAGAAAAATAGATTATTTTATCAATTAACACAAACTATAGTTAATTTTAGGAACAAAGCACCACGAAACGTCTAGTCGGCCCTAGACCAGTCAATACACTGTTTTGCTCTCAGGCTTCATAAAGCATGATACCGCACTGCACCCTAGATCGTCGAGTTGGGTTGTCGGTAGGCAACAGTTCACCTGATTTTCAGGTTGAAACACAAACATTCCATGCAGCGCCAGCCGGAAATCAGCTTACATTCATGTCCCAGTCGAAAGCCTTTTGACAACAAAACACACCCGCCTAAATATGTCAGTGTGATCGACCACCCTTGGTTGTCGTCGATTTCATGCGCTAAGTACAAAAAGACCTCAGATTCACGTGACGTAGTTTATACGGGCCTAGATTGTTCTGACTTCGAAGCCAGCTGGAGACAACCATGTGTGAAAGCAGACTGAAATTCCCCAACGTGCAGCTGGCTGAACCAGCTACATACTTGTAGACTGTTTTGATGAGATCTCCGTTATTCATCACACACACGCAACAGGTTCCGTTAATTGTACTGAACGAATTCGCTATTTCTGGCATCTCTTATTTAGTGTATTGAAAGCACACAGAGAAATCGACCAATAATAACGGTTGCCATGGCGACCAAAGGAACTCAACTACGTGTAGATGCCATAATCATTTCTTACTAACAGACTGTTGCGATTGTGTTCTGTCCATTCCCACTTTACTAGTAACGTGCTAGCTTAAATTCGGTTTTGAATTTTCAGGCTTTGTGTGGTAAGTTGTCACATCTTGGATAGAAACTACGTCAAATGGTTAAGCTAGATTATCCCACGTAAGCCGACGGATGCATGAGAAGACATGATACCTCGAAATCGCCCGATACTAGAGACACACAATCGAAAAGTAAGAGTCCGTTTATACTAAACTATCTATCGCTTAGAGGCTCTGGTTTTCTTGGTCACGTGAAAAGTAGTGACGAAACAATATTAGCACTGCACGCCAATGTACCGAATAATACACCTTGGTACTAGCTCCAGGAATCTCAGCTTACACCTGAAATTCGTCAAAAATATCCCGACAACGGATGGTTTGTATAATGAGAATGACGGTTGGCCTATACATTAAGTATAGTGTCAAGTCAGATTTCTCGTCCGATTTCTAGAGAAGTTGGCTTATTAGTGAGGGATTTTTACGGGCCTCAGCCGTTTTTTCAATGAAAGGGACATAGTGTTCTGAAAACATGCTTCTACACTCCAAACAACGCTTTCGAAAGTTATGAAAGTTACTCTAATCTCCCCGATGCATCTTGATCAGAATCAACAAAAAACAGATTGGTGGTTCTTCGGCCGCGCAAAGCCTGACGGCGTAGAAGAAATCAGCCGTTCCCAGTAGTCTCTTTACTATTTTCAGCTAACCTACACTGTGCGTATACTCCACAAAACATTGTGGCCTACTTATCAAGATAGACTATTGTTGTGTACTCATATCTCTTTGGGCCATAAGCTGCAAACACGGGCTGTACTCCTCATGGAACAGAGCTCTGAAAAATTGAAAAAATTGGGAAAAACGAGCTATAAACCCAAAGCGATAAATGTCACCTAAGTATCTTGGATACGCATCAAGAATGACAGGTCAAACCTTCACTTACTGCAAGACCGGATATCTGGCTTTATTTCCAAACAGTTTTCAGTTTTACTAACTTATTTGTCTTTCTTTGGCTATCTTATGGCGGACGATGAAGTCACTTCTTGGATATCTTTAATCCTAACTTCCCAGGCAGGAAATATCTCTCTGTAACGGTGATTAACAACAGTGATTCGGCTGGTGTGAGTGCACACATGCAGGCGTAGGCAGTATGCGAAGTAAAACATCGTATCAGTAATTTTCGAAAATACAGTCAGAACTTGTCGTTTTATTACTGTCAGCATTCTTTTTACCGTTTCGTTTGACGGTATCTGTAACGATCGGCGAGTAAAAAAGACTCTATTTCTTATAGACGTAATACACTACACGTAAGGTTGCTGAAAGCCCCTGTAAATCCCACGACCGGTTTCGCCCTCCATGGGGTTCATCAGGCAGACGCAATTCTTGAGTTTCCGTCAACCTTATGTTCTACTTGAACCAAAATTGAACGAAGTTAGTGAAATACACTCATTTGCTTACCAATTTGGTTTTGACGGGAAAATCACCTGGCTCCCAGCTGAATCTCTCGTTTGTGTCTTTAAGCAACTGAATGTGCTGCAATATGCCGACTCTATTTCATGTCTCCAAAGTCGAAATTCAACACCATAGATTCTCTATAGATACCCACCCCCTACTGAGGACCACTGACAAGAAAGCCATATTATCTTCTTTATTTTAGCTCTGATAGCCCGATGAAGACCAGATCCTAGAAGAATTGGAGGTGCAAACTTTGTCACGAAAAGGCATTAAGGTGGAACCTTCCAGGCAGCCTAATGAACACTAATTCCTGCTACTACAAAATTCTAGGACTGGAGAGAAATGCTTCGGAGGAAGATATTCGGCGGGCTTATCGTCAGCTGGCACTGAAATGGCACCCAGATAAGAACCTAGGGGATTCCGGTGAAGCTGAAAGACGGTTTAAAGAAATCAGTGCTGCTTACGAGGTGCTTTCAGATGCCGAGAAACGTGCAATCTACGATCGATACGGGAAGGAGGGCCTCAAAGGAACCCGAGTGCACCCAAGAAGTCAGTCCCGCGGTGCCCAGCTTCGCAGAAGGAGAACGATGGGATCAGGTAGTGGCCTTCACAGTGGTTTGTTCGATGACGGCGACTTTTTCTTCCCATTCCATGACTTTGGCTTTGCTTTCCGTGATCCCGAAGTAGTGTTCAGGGAATTTTTTGCGAAACATGTCAATATGATGAATGCTTTTGCCGAATCAGCGAACTTGTTGCGAAGTCACGGTAACCTGAGCCCTAAACGTTCGGTGGAACAGGAAAAACAGGTTACCAGTAACCCAAAGCGGACATCGCATCCGATTCGCACGGGCGTGGGGCATTCGTTTACATACAAGGTATCTCCGCACAGTGGTCATTCAACCACCGTCATTACGTTTGGGTCCAGTAATCGGCCGGGTACCCAAATCAAAGGCACGTTTCGATCAACATCCAGTCGATTTGTGAACGGTAAATGTGTTACGACGAGGCGCACTGTTCAAGATGGTGTAGAAACGATTGAGGTGGAAGAGAATGGCGTGCTGAAGACCAAAACAGTCAACGGCCATCCGGTAGCTATCACAAGCAGTTGATGGCAACTCGCCAGATTTTTTACCATACTGTCTGGCTTTGATTGATCAGCACGGTCCCATAGATAGCTATTTTCACATCATACTTAACCTCAGCTGTAAAGCAGAGCTACTTTTTAGTTTTACGTCATATCTTGAATATATTCTGTCCAGGTTGCACCAGACACCTACCCGGTGAGAACTAAACCACATTGAGTGGGCCTAAAGTACAGGTATCCTTGTAAATTGTAAGACAAAACTCACTCTGGTGCTCTCCTGCTACCTACTTAGAGCTTCTTTTTTCGCTAAATGTTTTCGAAATACTCATGCAGACGAAAATCTTACCACTCTTGAATAACCTAAACATTTCACTTTGTCTTTATCATTCACTTTATCTTTACATATGCTCTGTTTTGACTGAAATATTTTTTCGGACTTCATTTTGCTGGCATTTCGGTCGATACGATGAATCGGGGACAGTAGTTCAACTCCTCTGGTCAAGAAGTTTCTTCAGGCGTCTAGGATTTTTTACCATCTCCATACGGGGATTATCGCCTGAGTTGTTTCGGAACATAGCGGATGAGCTTCGACCTAAAGTGCACATGATACAGGTTTGTGTTATATTTTGAGTCATTCTAAATAAATACACACCACAAGTTTTATTTTTCCATTCTTTCACTTGCTTTACATAATTTGTTTAAGGGATCATACGCTGTTTCAGATAGTGGAACTGTTTTTACTAATATACTGGCCTTCTAAGTACACATACCGTGTATGAATATCGACCGAAACTATCAGAGTTGCCAACTGATGGAAGTTTCATGATAGCAGGAATAAACTTCATCATCAGCTATTTACAGAGATTTAGAACCACTGTTAGGGCAAGATAACGGACAGATAATTTGACGGGCGAAATATTTGAATGCAATCTATCCTGCTGGGGTGCTTTTTCTTTCTCTCACGAAGGGCAGACGAATGGGAAAGTAACTCCTCTTCAAGAACGCTCTGTGACACTGCATTTACGATTACCTACAGTACCTCTACTGGTGTAAACTTATTCCAAAGTGCTAATCGATTTCCCAAGCAATAAATTATTAGCCAAATTATTGGCGGCATGATTCACTTTTAGTTTCGGCATAATTCGATGTGGAGTACGGTTGACTGATCTCGTGAGCTCTTTCCCCCTATTCGTTGCCAGTCAGTCGCTGCGATGGCGATAACATCTGTCTTCTTTCTAGAAAAACACCCTCCATCTTTATACTTTCAGTGAAAATTTCTGGAAATTAGTGATATCCCGAAGGACCCTGGTAATGTGGCGACCTATGCATTTACAATGTGAGAAAAATAGCCCGTTTCAGTGCAGCGAATAATAATCAGAAGAGAAACGTTGACATTTTGGACAGCACCAAATTACCTGTAGTGAGAAAACAGGTTTGTGTGGCAGTCCTATAGGACAGGCGCACCAACTTATCAGACAGTGACAAGGAAGACAGTGGTAGTGCTACTCACGCAGAGCAGCCCGATGATTACACCGGCGTTTTCTCGTACAATCAAGGAAAATTTAAATCTACGGATAATGGTAGCCGGGAAAAATTCAGAACAAATAGTTTTGTGAGTCAGAAGAACAGAAAATACAGGTAGTATACAAAGAAAATTTTGCCGTTTCTTAGCAATTGGCATTACCTTCACATTTGCCTGGGGAAAACGATTGCCGCCTGGGTTCAGCGCTTCACTTGCATGGTACATATTGCACTCGTGGACAGAAAGCGCCTACATTACTCCTCTCCACAGGGAGGCTTCCGGAGGGGGAACAATCCCGTTAGGGGGACAATTTATGTAGACTGAATTTTCTCCACTGCAATCAACAATGTAGATTAGAAGATGAGGTATATTCTGGATTCTTGTGTTTCTGACTTATTTCTCAAGAAGGAATAGCACAAGGGAACCAAACCATGTTGTCAACCTATTTTTTTACTCAAAAGTATTGTTAAATGGTTGGTGTCTTAAAGTAGCTTGGTCACAGTTCAGTTTAGTATGTGTGCACCGCACCGCCTGTCGGATAGCCACACGGGGGAAATATTGATGGATGATCTCTGGACAACAGCTGGATATTTAATGGTTTTTCAACAGTTAGTCCAACTCCACTGCTGTATTAAATGTATATTTGTGGTCACAAACATTTTTCATTTGTGATCGTCTGGGCTATAAGGGACAATGACCGGTCGGCAGGTTCATCTGGCTCACTGGCGTCCCGTAGCCAAAGAAATGCAAGAGTAATACCTACCTGGCGCCACCCCGCCAGGAGAAGTGTAATATCTTGTCGCACAGTACAAAGAGGTTTGAAACAGGCGGACAAAAATAAGGCATTAGTAACTCATTGCAAAAATTTAGTTACATATGGTAACACAATTACATCTATGAGGACACATCCTCGTCTATCAAGCATTTTAGTATTCCTGACAATTCCTTCCGCACAGGCTTCCACTACTGGACGCAGCTGACTTGGGTCGACTAGATTAACAATTCGAGAGACAAATTAACCTCAGCGTTAGAGGTTGGAATGAATAACCGTCGGAGGGAATCTTTTTAGTAAACTGTTTGCCACTTGTTATTAAAAAACTGTGTGCTGCCAACTCCCAACCAGAAATAGTTTTCATGGTTCATTTGATGCTCGTGTATACAAACTTCGCTAGGAAATTTTCTTACCGTTCTATAGTGAACGGCGAATAGGATACCTCCAAGTAACGGATGGAGATTGCTTTATATTACTGAATACAATAACCTCGAAAATACTCGGGCTACCTTTACTTCAGACGGTTTCGCTCATTCATCCAGTTGTCTGGTCTCTCATGACATGTCACGGGAAATCGTTAAAAATAAAAGTCTACTGTTCAAAAACATACTTTTCACTGACCACACAAACACTGTCTACTTGTTTCATCGACCGGTTAGTGTGCGCCGGAAAACCGCTGGTCTGGTTGGTGCAAACCCAAAGGACCTAGTTTGCATTTTATCGTTTACGGGCAACCGTTTTTACGCTGGTCTGGCCTTGTCAACTTGTCTGTTGAATAGGTACTTTTACCACAGCAGCTGCGAAATAAATACTACATTCTAAAGGTGTGGGTATTTGAAAAAACAATGACAATGACATTTGTGTTTGGTAGTCTGGAAAACGGCAGCCTAGTAAAGTACACGGTTGGGCGGAATTACATTCTCACTAAATAATTTGTAATCTCAACGGAATATGCCTTTACCATATTTTAATATCAAGAACTTGCAGGGAAATCCATGTGGCATCACTCTACCCTTGGAAGTAAATGACGTGGTGATTATGACTGGAAGAAAACAGGGGGAAAATATGTTCGTAGAGGAGTATTGCGCAGTGGTCAAAAGTGGGTTGATGGTAGGTTCAATGAAACATCTGCTCGACAGCAAGAATTCAAACAGGCTTTGTTACAATACACTGTCCAGGAGGAATATGCAACAATATCTCCAAAGTCAACGTTGGGAAAGCTGTTGATCCCAATTTACAACTAGATCTGTGCAAATATTCTTGAAAACAATATAACCTGTGCGTGGTATGTGTGAATAAGGCACTAACCTATCAGTAATACATAGACTGTTCTCATATTTCTGGTTCGTTAAAAATCCGTTTAGTTTCTTGGAGAATGAGTTAGCAAGAAGGCTATGAACTGATTCATTAGCGCGTAGCACTGGTTGCTTTGTATTCGTTAATGTGGTTGTGTCTCTGTGCTTGGAGTTTAATCAGTCATTGTGCAACATCTAATGATTGGTTGTCGCCGAAGAAGTCACTCATGACAACATTTTCATCAGTGTTTTCCCAATATGGAATTGACTAGAATGATAGATTCTGAGTTTTCCACAGGATTATCAAGGTTTTGCCTTAGTATAGTCTCCAGACCGATATATTTAGCTTTTTCAGTTGTGCGACATTTTGTGGTGTGTCCATGATAAGTTATCGGCTGCAGTTTAAAAACCACTGATTTTTCAGTGCAGATTTTGGAGTATGCCGATAGATTGGAATAGACAACCTAACGGACTTACTGGGAAGAATCCTTTAGTTTGAAGTCCACAAGTTTTGGGCGAGCTGTTTGTCCGTCGTGAGTGGCGCTGGTTGACGTTTTCTCCACTGGAGCTTTAAATCGGTATATACTGATCATCTAGGTCGAAATAACTGCATAATTCTTTTAAACAAGCACTTCCAAGGTTACAGTCAGAAGACCTGAGACGTCGCTTCGGTTGAGGATATCATGACTAGCTTTTCATCAAACTGGTTGGAATCACTGACTGTAGGATATAAGAAAGAGTCGGGAAGAAAGATCAGATTATTGCCTGAGGAATTTTTGAATGTTTTACTTCTGGAACGGAAGCGTGTCTTTACTGCATCATTCCCGGCTTATTCCCTCTTCATATTGTCATATGAACAAAGAAATTCGAGAATCCGAATCCATGTGCACGGCTTTGGATGAGACGGAGACTGTGTGACTGGTGGCTGATTCAGAGAATTAGGATTTAGGCAAGAATCAATTTTTGAATTACAGATCTAGGTAATCTATGCGAGTGAAGCTTAAATCATATAAAAAATTTATGAGCTGCACCATGCTTGTTCAAATATGCCTCCAAATTGACTGTAAATATTCATTAGTATTCTGTTGTCCTTTCCTGGACTGGACACAGCATGCTCTCGTCAGTCTTTGTCACCTAGGTATTGGATGCCAAGTTAGCCATTCGGTAATTAATGGGAACTTATTTTTCGACGCATTGTGTGGTGAAAAGCGTCATAAAACAAAGCAGCAGTAGAAATGTCAATACGTGGAGGTTCGTCAGCGAGGAAGAAATCGGACTCGTTTGAGTGAGATATACCGTACTTCTGCGTCAAATGTCAATGCGAGAGTGCCCATCCTTTCGTTTTGACGAAAACATTTAATTCCGATCTATTCTTCAGACCTCGTTAACCCAATACGTGAGTGATTTTTGAGCAAACAGAAGCCACAGATGTGATGAAAGGCAAGTTTCTAAAGCTTTGGAGTGGCAATGGATATCTACCTATGATGATCAACTTATCAAGTTAACCGCTTTACCATGATGTGGGAGTGGAAAGTGATAGCGAAATATGCGTAAGGGCAACGTTGAGGTGATTTTAGTGGCATATTTTGCATTTCAATAATCGTGAGTTTGCTCCACTTGTCATGTGCATCAACATATTGTAGGTCCGAGCTTGGTGGCGTAGTTACTCGTTACATTTCCTCCTCTAACCAACAGAGAGAATAAATATAGTCATTTATTTTATATTTTGAGATATATGATTGAAACGCATTATACACTTTGCTGAACCAGCTTGTTCAGTATCAGAAATCCACCATTTTTATTCGTCGTGGTGATTCGGAAACCCATCAGTAATTAGAACCGTGAAAGGAGAACTTGGAAAAAACTGCCCAGCACAAACCACTGAACACTGAATATGTGAGGAATACACCAGCCGTCTTTAATACGATAAATCTAACAAGTTCATAGGGAAGTGAACTTTGGGGATGGAATACTGTGCTCACAATACCGCCAAGACTTACTGAATAATTGGATTTCTGGTTAAGCTTGATAAGATGCCAGAACTCAAAAGACGGATGCACGAATTAGAATTAATAAAAGCAGAAAGGTTCATACTTTGGAGATGGAATGATTTGTTGTTTCTCAAAACACTAACAGATACACAGAGAGACAGTCCTGTGTTTCGGCCGCTGGGTGCTGTCTATTTCGGGGGATAACGTGCAAATACTAAGATCCCAGCGTTGCTACCGCCGCAAACGTCTTTGTCATTGGTGCTGATTCTTCATGAATGACAGCATCTGAAGACTTTCACATTTTCTTCATTTTCTGTCTGGTTACCAGTTTACTGACCTGATCGACCGATAGACGTGTACTGAATTTTACTGAGCTCGCGCATTTATTGATGTCTTTCACAATTATTTATAACCCATTAAGTTTTCCATCGATTACCTGTCAACATAGAGAGGCATCGAGAGGAAAAGGCTGTTATCTGTACATAGGAGGGTGTTCAAAAACCTTGCTACACTAAGGTCTATTATTAATACCAGTCAAGAAGTTTTTTCTGCTACAGCTGAGTGAGATTTTGCCAACAGTTTCTTTCTATCATTAAACAACACACTATTTTATATTTAGGTAGCACGCATTGCTGTCGTATGCTTTCTGCAAATTACCCTGAGGAAAACAGACTAAAAATAATGTGAGTTTTGTTAAAGTGCAACATTGCAAGCAACCTGGCTCAAAAATTTTTACAACCACTTTAAGCGTCATTATTGGTTTACTTTTGGAGCCAGTTCAACCTAGAGTTTTCGTAGGTCACTGTGGGGTCACTTCTTTCAGTTGATATAGCTACCGATAAAGGATGGGTTGTTGTAGTAAAATGTTTACCGTTTTTACGGTTGAAATTCCCTGTTTTGAATGGTCCAGAGGAACATTCGTAGCACTTCATAGGTCAGAGTGAACGATTAGTATGGGTGGATTCAATATTTGGACAAAGCGAACTTCTCTCGTACCAGTCTTACTACAGCTAATTGCATTGGCTCATCAGTACACTTGTAAGGTAGCAGGTACTCAGAAATCCTGAGGGATGTTTGACGGACCGTATTGCACAAGTATTTTGCGGAAAACGGATTGAAAAAGTTTTGTCATCATTTAAAGGATCAGTGTGCACATCTGCTCAACAAAGGACCGCAATCGTTTCAAAAGCTTTCTCGTTTTTCTAAGTTATATGAATGTATATAGGATTCTTTTCTGCAAACTACGTGATGTTTTACAGTCGATATTCGGCTATCACATTTACTGCAAGAGCAATTCCTCCATATAGTCATTTGTACAAGGGTCACGTGCCCAAATAAGTTTCGTTTGTATTTTATTTTAGCAAACTTTGGATGTTGGTGTACTGGCCGGACAATGTGACTTTTCACTGTCCTTGTCTCTGAGGCTCAGCATGCTGACTCATGTTGAACGGACGTCTAGTTAGCAGCAGCTACTATAACTTAACGTCCTGCATTAAATTGCAATGCCGCATGTGCCCAAGTGAAATGTCAAAGTAGATTTCCGATTATTGTGCGCGAAAAATGTCATTGGCATGGCGTTTATAGAAAGCTACTTGTGCTACAACTGGAGTCTAATGACTTCCAACCTTGCTACGAGGTATATCTTCTCAAGACAGTCAAACAGGAGAGCACTTGCTACTTATTCTTTCTATCTGAATGAAAAGGTAGGTTTGCAGTTCTGAGTAAAAGCAATTATTCATTGACGAGTGTAGTAGTCGGTGTTCCAATGACGGTTTGGTTTCCATAGTCGTGGATAGAATTAACTGTTTCGGCTGTGAAGAAGTGGGTAAATCGTTAGGGCATATCACAGAAAATATATTTTGTTGCTCACCACCTGGATATTCTGGTCGGTGGCACTGAAGTCGAAGATGTTGCACAAACCGGGGGCTTAGGAGAAGGTTCAGGCAGTTTTTCAACCATCGAGCAGTACCTTGGAAGGAAGACAATAGACTTTAGCAACGACCATAGACCATATAAGACAAACAGGCTTATGAATCTCACGTGGACCATATACGTGAGGAATGTGCGCACCCCGTGGCTTCAGGCATCCGTGCAGTAGAACGTATATTTTCGAACAAAATTAGCCCTTGTTATGGCGGCATATGCTTCGGACAACATGGGACCAATTAGTTGACCGAGTAACCTGTACTCAAAATGTTGACCAGGAACTGGGTTTTGGAGAAAATATAAAGGTACACAGAACAGACAATATGCTTGCAATCTACCGCGCCTGTTACGTTTGCTTAGTGTCAAAAAATTAAGGACATATTTGAACACAACCCCGAGCGGAAAACACCTCAAATAATTGAGATATGGCAATGTGTGTATTCCAGCACTCCATTATGATACGTTATCGGTGGACTAAATAGTCACGATCACGCCAGAGTTCTTAAAGTTGTAATTATTATTAGTACCTACAAAGAGAGCAGGTAACAAACTGGTGCAGTAGTTCGACTCAAGAAGATTTGAAAAAAAATTCCAGTACAATAAGTTCATCGACAGTGATTGTTTCTTGCAGTTGTACGCATGGCGCAATAGGTTTAATTTACGACTCTGAAGTACCTAGCCTTCTATGATCCGAAAACTTGCATCCTGACTTGGATTCTGTGGACGTATTTTAGTGTCCAGTGAATAGTAGCTGCCATAATTTCCCAAGGGATCAAAATAGGGTTTTTTAACATTTGGACTATAGAGAAGTGATGAAAAACACTAACCTGCGGCTGAAATGAGAACTATCATTTTATTGTCGAGAAACATTCATCAGCCACGATTAATTTTGGGCATAGGCATTCTATCAAAAGCTCTCAGATTGTTGGTGCTGAGGTCCACTTCTTACGGACCTAAACCAATAGGGTTACAACAGCACTGGCACAACAGCCAAACAAGCATACATCAAACGAACAAATACGACAGTGCTTTAGATCAAGGCGTCGACTTGCTAGGCAAGGCTTGAAGATCAGTAGCTTACCCGAATAGGTTGCTGTGGATACGGTGCTTTTAGTCCGCGGCGACTATAACTGAAGCAAACGCTTCTTGGATAGGACTGCAATCAGAGCGACAAAATATGTTCTTCTCCGTATGAATCGGATATCTTATTGGAGAGTGGGTTACTCTGACGAGGACTTTACATTTGGAGGGAGAGAAGATGATTACTTCTAGCAGGTGGTCTCTCATGGGTGGGGTCGTAAGTTGTGTTTTTTAAACCCTGCTGTTTAAAACTCAGCTAAACTCAAATCCACCATATTCGCTTGAATGTTCGTAAACTTGCACTGAAAAAGCGGCTCTGTGTCCAGAATACGACATGCGCCTAATTCCTGCTTTGTGTGTGTCCAGACAGACCTGCTTGCAATTTTAGGACTTTAGCAGTCATACATATTGACGGATAATGTATAAGGGACCACGATATTGAGTTCATTCTAGTTATAGAAATTAACCGGATAGTGAGCTTCTGCATAAACGAGGGCAAGATGGTTCCTTCACAAGTATGACCTTAAACGATGGAAGATATTTAGGTAAAAAACAGTGTTGGTGATGCAAGCGGATTTGGGAGATTTTAATGAAGATTTTGTCTTGTAAGTGAAGCCAAGATTGATTGTTTCTGGCAATCAGGTGGGCTACATTGGGTTGCGTACAAAACTCTGAAAGTTGAATAGTTCAAATGCGGGTTTATCAACAAATGCGGTACAATGAATACAATAATAAAATACTAAAACTTGACAAACCTTTATTCGTAAGATTATATCGGCTTCTGTACATCGGGTTGGGTACTTCTAATTCCACATGACACCCTGTACAAATAGGTAGGTATGAAGCAGTCAGCCTACTCAAATTTCACACCGGATCACTACAAGTGACCGCAAGATGACGAAGCCCACGTAGTTGTGTTGAACTATGCACCCGATGGTAAGGTCTAAGAGCACTTTACGTCTCGCTCGTAACAAAGAAGGGCGTACTGGCACAAAAACGAGGACTCCCGTTGTACACAATAAGAATAGAAGTAAATAATAGACAGCCAATGTGTGGCGAAAAGCCGAAAAGCACTGTATAGCTATTTTATCCTTGTTTGGAATCGCCAGCAGTTTGCCTTTCACGAAAACACGCGGATTTTCGAATCCGCGGCTTCCCGGATAGTAGGTTGGTAGTAGGTCGGACAATTAACCTTTCTGCTACTAGCGGCTGATCTGCACTGAGACTAACTCGCACCTAAACAACATATAGCTTCCATTGTCCTTCACTCACGGTGTCCACATCACTTGGCCAAGTTGTCAGTACTGCACATCTCCTGATCACAAAGAAGCCAAACCGACGTCTAATAGATATATATGGGACACTGGGAATATTCTGCTGCCCTGGTCTGAATTGGAACTCAAAACAAGACCTCAAAGAGAGCAAGCGATCCATGGTAAAAAGATTGCCATCAGTTAGATGGTGCACCGGACTGAATCCGTGAAACAAATATCATTATCCGTTATTTGACTTCTTGACAGACGAGTGAACTTTCACCTACCGATCTTCATCTGAATTGAAATAAGTCTTGGAAGAGCGGGCTTCTGAACAGGTCACATTTGGTTCATCTCTGGAGTTTCTGATGCCAATACCGATCATTCTAGATTAGATAATTCCTGGTCTCTTCATAGTATCATTCTGGGATATGGTGATATGGTGGATATGGAGTCAGAAAAAGACAGTATTATGGAGTATTTCAAGGGGGATTTCAAATAATACCACAGGTGTAAAACCGACAGGTGACACCCGAGAATGAATTGATATTCTATGGAGAAAGGCGAGACTCAGTACAGCTATTCGCGATAACCCGACCATCCTTTTTCAGCATATTACGCATGAATCGGTGAAAGTCGAAACAACCTTTCCCATTTGTCCTTAGTAGTTTTTTCAAACCGAGAGATAATAAGAAAATAAAACAATTCCAAAACTAGGGGATAACCGTATTTTTAAATTAGGTGACCTTTATATATTGGGATCGTTGACAATGTGAGAAGATTGGAGGGTTTTCAATCAGGATTTCGTCCTTTGTGCGAAGTTAATCTATGCCAAAACTTAAACAACGTACACAAGTTTTACCTATGTATGCTTCATACTGTTCATTTTGTCCATACAATTAAGTAGTTACTAACAACTGAGAGGGAGGAATAATTCACATAACCGGTTTACATTTTGTTCAAAAAGTCGTCACTTGAAGAGTTGGTCAAAATGCGATCATGTGATACGAATTCCGTTACTGGAGGATGATTAGTGCTGTTTAGGTGTGAGTTGCCTGCACTGCTGATCAGCCGCTGGTGGCTAAACGGTTGTGTTTCAACTATTGGAAGGGAAATTGCGAGTTCTGAAATCTGTGGAGTATTTTGTGGAGATTTCATCCTGTAAGTGGACCAATCTATGTTGAAAAGCCGAAAAACACTGTACAGCTGTTTCATCCTTATTGGGAATCATCAGCAGTGCGAGCCGAACGGTTAAGTGTTCAAACTACTAGCTAGGGGGTCACGGGTTCGAGACTCTCCGGAGTTTCACGAGATGCGCTCTGCTGATGATTCCCAATAAGGATGAAACAGCTGAACAGTGCTCCTCGGCTTTTCAGCATAGATTGGCTTCACTTACAGGATGAAATCCCCACAAAATTCCCAAATCTCCTCACACTACCAACAATCTGCTAAGTATTGTTAAATGCGAACTTCTGGCGATTTCATAGAGGGATGAAGCAGCCGCACTGTGAATGTATTGGATCCACTTGGAGGACGAACGCTTTTTTACGAAGTTTTTGAGGGTTAGTTTGAGGTAGTGTGATTTGGTTCCATAAAAGCAAATTTGTTATCACTCCATTGACGTAGTTTATCCGATGATTCCATTCCAGCGCACAGTGCAAAAGCATCTGTGATTGCAATTTTTCCCAACTTACAGCTGGCTGACACAGAGCGCGAACCGTGCAAAAACCTGTCGGGAGTAAAGCCTGCATTACATGCGTAATGTATGTCTGCAATATCTTTACAAGTTCCTTGATCAGATCTTTGCTGTTGTTTGCAATATAGCATGGAAACATTTTATAAAAGCTGCTGTTCGATTTTGAACGGAAATACGGCGGAAATCACGTATGCCCTGGGGTCCGATAGGCGCAAACAGTTCAGTATTGTCGACCTCTGGTGGACGTCGACCACATGCAGGTGCTGAAACGATCGATCAGCGTAAAAGTGGTATAGTGCTAAAAATAAAGACTTCTGGAGGACTCGAAGCATCAAACTGTCTTCACCGGACAGTGCTCTACTAGCTGAGATGCCGTGAGAATTTCCTCTGCGTCACACTTCCGTTTCCGTACTCAAAATATTATTCACCACACCTGGGTTTATGGGATTAGCGGATTATGACTGCTGCCTGAGTAGCCTGTATAGCTCTCAAAATGAAGCAGGAATAAAGGCCAGTCTAATATGGAAGGGAAAATGAGATATTTTTCAAAGGGTAAAACATAAACCAGTTTACTTTGTAGCGAGAAAGATAAATACAAACAACGAGATAAAAAAAATAGGCCTACGACACAAAATGATCACTTGAAGGGAATAAAGTGTACTCAGTAGCCTAGAATGTGTGAAGCACCAGCCGTTTATCTCCGTACTTTCGCTCGTCAGTTGCTGTTTCATAACGTGGACCCGGCTTACTCAACCCAGAGGTCCCGTCAGTTGCTGAAGTTTAACGTTAGTGACTTCGATTATCGATCTCATCCAGGCGCATGCTCAGCTAAATGTTTCCTAATGATGCAGTAGTGGAAAGAATGGTTGCTATTTTGCTGCCATTTATGCTAGTGGAGCTTACCGTTAAAATGTGAACATAACAGTGCTCATAGTATACGTTAAGTCACTACACAGTTGAGCTCTTCCGCTTTCGCAGGGGAGGCGAATGAAGGGCATTAGCTTCTAATAGTTTGGTTTGTATTCAGTCAAGTGTGATGTGTGAATTTGTGGTGGTTCTGCTGCACAATACTGCGTAGTCAAGAACCGTGGCCCCAGTCAGAGTCAGAAATAATGATTCTTTCGGCAATGACCCTGCATTACTGAATTATTCAGTCGGTAGACCGAATATCGGTAAATTTCGGTCCAGTTTGTTGAAGAGCAAAGTGGACTATCGATTACTACGTTCAAACCACAGTGATTGAGATATATATCTTCTCGGCCGAAAATAGAAAGTAGATGTAATAATGTACAGAGGTGGAGCTATGGTTGGCCAAAGAAATGAGTGTAGCGAATCGCATGGAAGAGAAACTATACACAACCTGACGCTATGAAATCAGGTACAACTAGTTTGGCTTCTAAAGACAATTGTTTGGTATAGTCATTCCTGCCAAAATCCTTACGTAATTACACAGTCTGGGATATAAAAGCAGCATTTATGACTTTGGAAATAAGCAAATTTTCGAAAAGTTACATTTATTAGCGTTATAATTGAAGTCTGTAGTTATTTAGTGCTTCACACACATTCCAGCCTTTGAAGCACCTGCAAGTTTCCCCTAGGTTAATCAGTCGCAGTGGTGAATCATCGGTTCACCCACGGGCAAAATGTGTAGCACAGTCATGTCCTGCATTTGACGAATGGATTAGGCATTGATTCGGGTGCCGGATAAGGACTGTCTAGGCAGACCAGATGCCCGAACAAGACTTATTGATTCATTTTTCATTCCTCCTGGTTGGAAGTCTGACGTACTGATGTGTGAATGGTTTTTAAGTAACATATTTAGACTTTTCGGCATACACCGGCTTCACTAACACGAGGAAATATTCATTGAAAATTCCCACTTCTCCTCAAACTACCATCAGAAATGGGTCAGTTATTCAACTTCTTCCTGGTAAGCCAGCGGTCCGCTGCAGCGTCACAGTTCATGAGAAGCAAACTGTCATTTTTCCCCTCATCACGTAGGCAAATGTCCTTGCTTCTATGACGTTCGAAAAAAATTTGCAATTCAAATTTTAAGATAATAAAGCGTGTTTGCATGAAAACATTGGAAAATCTGCCGCAGGCTCCTTAATTATCGGAGAAGTTTGAACCACAACATTTGCTATTAGCTGCGCAACCGGTCAAAGACCAAAATTGTTAACTGCGTCGATTATTATTTCAGTCATAATCTGAGTTTGTTTCAAAGAGTTTTCTGAAACGGGTTACATATAATACGTACTATTTTTAGTCGGAACGTTCGACTTTTATTCCTAACATGAATGCTTTCTCTGCAAGGATTACAATTAACTCTACAACAGGTAGTTACCGCTGAGATGAACATGGATATGCCTACAGTACCAGTTCAGAGATTTTCATTCAGTTACACGGTTCGACCGTAACCATAGTTACATCCACAGGTCTTTATATAACAAGAAGCAGAGGCAAAACACTACCGTTTTATTCCATCCTCAGCTTCAGCAATTACCCAGTTAAGAGAAATGAAGCCAAGAATGTCCATTAAGCTACGTTATTTTTCAATCCCTTGGACACCCTAGAACACATTATAACGGGTTCGGTCAGCTGATAACTAGGCCCATTGGGAAACCGCAGATTTTCTGGATTTTGAGGCCGAACGCAATATAATTAATAGTTTAAGCACTGGCTGGTGAAATGTGCCAGCAAAGCTAAATTGGAGGTGCGGCATAGGCTTACACAAATAAATTATTTGGTAAAATACTCGGCAGGCATTAGGCAAAAACGAATAAATCAACCCCGACATTCTTTGGGCAAATTATACATTACTTCTACAAACGTCCATGCGATTTGCTCAAAGGTGCTGACCGCAGTTTGTGCACCCCGGTAGACAAGACTGTAGTCCACATAAACCTACTTTGTCAGTGGGTTCAATATATTTTCACGTATATGTACCCAGACTTTTAGCAGAATGTTCCACGGCCCTGGTGTCAATGCATAGGTCAAAATTTGCATTTGAGCTGTGTCGTTTTCGTAGGTTGTGAACTGAAGCCAGTTTCTGAAAATTGGTCAAAGCCCGACTGAATGGTTTAATGGTTTAGAATCCTCAACCGGGTTTTCCAGTTGCACCATTTATACCCCGGAAAAGATAAAGGAGGATATTAGCATAAAAATATCTTCTTTCGATTCAGCCACAGTAAAGGTTCATTCAAATATTTATGTCCGCTGTATAACCATCTAGGAAAACAGAACACCATTTTTGAGGCCGCGAAACTTCTCGGGTAGTCAGCAAAAGGAAAACTGTGCTTCAAAACTCTTATCGCGATCAACACAATTAAGCCATCAGGAAGTGATTATATTGCTCCCATGGGTTCACTTCACGCTTGCTATTGTAAAGAACACTGATAGCTGAAGTTTGTCGTTCGTATTCCACTTACGTTGCAAGTGCTTCAAATCAGCCCACATGGGATAATCAGTTCATAGTTTTTGGTCTTCCATGGCTTGGACGAAATTGACGGTCCAAAAGGCGTTACGCCGCTCTTCAAATTCACTTATCATTGATAATTTATCTTCAAAGGTTGCTTAGAGCGGGAACATATTGTGAAGTTTTTACTAATCCACGTGGGCAAGGTATTTTTGTTTTCCCTGTTAGGTGCTCTGTCTCAGTCTGCTTTGTAACGGTCTCGTCTTCAGGGTGAGTAAAAAAGTGATTCTTTGCGAGTCGACAGTTGTGAGCACTAGCCAGGTAGTTAGGATACAGATAACTACTTGGTATTGCACACCTTAGTCATTAAGCAGAGGAGTCCAACAAAAACAAGCTCTGATTCCAAACTTTTAGCCACCGTATAAACCGCTTCAGTTCTGATGTGGTGTTTCTTGTTCACGTAAATGCTGCATTCTTTTGTCCAAAAATTACGCACACCTGGCATGTTGAAAGAATTTCAGACCCATTAGAACGTAAATTGTACATAATGAATCAGTAGGTCTTGTTTGACACGGATCCCTATATCCAACTCACTGAAATTCTTGACGTCATGTTTATCTTCATTGGACAGCTGAAGTTATCAGAAAACTTAAGTAAATTTTGGTCCACAGAAACATGTGTGTATTCTAGTGAAATGTGGTCTCCTGCACTCGAATCTCCCGTTTGGCTTGTTGCCTTCTCGGATCCCAACAATCAATCCTCACTTGTTTACGACTAATTAAAAATTATTGTTCGCACAGTTCAGTTCAGTCCCGAGTGTTTTGCAAACATTATGAAGTACACACGCCCCAAAAGTATCTTTGTAGTAAACTAGGCCCGCGTTACGCACTGTGTTGTGCAACCCTCTGACTGTCCTGGCCACTGATTTGGCCTTACCTTACTAAATCAAACTCAAACAATGGCACAAAATATAGTAGGATAGTCATGAGACATTTGAGGTATCTTCTATAGTAAGGTGTTATTTAAAGTTTTTGAAAAAACTTGTTTCGGATGTTTTCTATCATGTGGAATTGATTTTTGTGTCAAAGACGAACGTAGGATTTTCTTTACACATTGCGTTGCTTATAAATCTGTTGGACATCCCTAAACAACTTCCCACTGGTTTCTCCCGAAACTCATTTGAGTCCCCCCGTTAACAAGGCCTCACTTGGCAAATAAGTATATTTTGTCAAGGGGACTGGGATTGCTCATGGAAGAATTTCCTGCATTACCGCAGTATGTTCTACAAACGCAATTTGAAATTCTTAAGAATGGCTCAAGGAAATTTGCCTTGCATACACTCCTGTTAGTTGTCGGGTAAATTCAGTGTTACGTTCAATCTCCTGGGTTTTTCTTGATTGGAGTGCAGCACTTCATGCTGAGAGATTTCCAGAAATGAATTAATTCCGGTCATTTGAGTCAGATAATACGTCGACATTGGATTGCCAGACAACTATTGATTACAACTATTGTGTAATTCACTTGTCAGTTATTCGAAATAAATGATGAAGATTAATCTTTGATTCCCATACTCACTCAGCGTAGACTCGTAATTCAAACGAGTTTTGATAGAATCTCTACTCCATGATTTATCCCAGTCGACTGAGTCCTTCAAAATCTTCCTCGAAATACACCTGAGCATAATATGCATAAACTTTCACCATCTTCCAGCAAAATCCTAAATAAAGTATGCATTATGTTTCGACGAATATGACCAGAAGAGAGCTACAACTTAGGTATGGAACGTATCGAGAGCTACTTGAGTGCTCTATTTACGCTTCCGAAGATGAATTAAGTGTTTCTAAAGCTGTTGTTTGAAACATCTTTGATAAAAGCACAACTGAGATGTTAGGCAAATTTTGTCAAACTACTAAAATACACGACTGCAGCAAGTTACTTGTGTTTCCGCTTGATTAGTCTCCAGCAGCAATGAGTAAGCCCATGATCTTCTTGAGACAAATAAGTTCACAACTAATTCTAAAAAGTCAGGACCTACATACTTAGCAGAGTGGTTTAATTGCAACTATTTAGCAAACAGTATGTTATTGGTCGGTCGTTTGCATTAGACTTTATCGTAAAAAAAGAGTTTTGAATGTACTTTAGTTGCCTCAGGCTGCATCAACCGAGACAGGACAGGTTGACTGAACAATGGATACCCATTTATCTTCCAGATGGCTGGTTGGTTCAACAGCTTTGTGGACGTAAAGCATAAGTAAAACCTTGTTAAGTGACTACTAAACGGTGACCATAATATACGTATGACGGACTTTTGTCTCAAAAACTTGAAGTTTGCACCAAGAAACGTGGTAAAAAAGGTAGATTAGTACTAAAAAACTGAGCCAAACCTCAAGGACAGATGAATAAGAGACTTTTTAGTCCTATAATGGTTCTTTTGCGTCGGGTTTCCATTTAAGTGCAATGTTACCTCAAAATTGTCAACTGGAATCCAAGACATTATCTTAAAATCCTGATGTCGCCTAGATGAGGATCCGGTTCCGCATGTCCCGAGCTCCCACGGTAGTTATTTCGACGATTTTACCATTCACTTTTCGCTGCAATGTGCTGTTTCAATAACATCCAGAAACTTCTTTTTAACTGAAGCTTTGGGTAGCACCCATCACCCAGTTTGAAAAACTCCATCCTCATTAACTTCTCATCTGCTACTCTGGAAAACTCACAGGAAGCCCAATTCTGAATAGGGCGTTATTTATCATTGCTAGCCAAATCTAGCAATCCGGCACAGTTGGTTGATTACCAACAATTTTCAAAGCTACACCGTGCTTCCGGGATTAACAGCTTCGTTTGATTTTATGTAATGAGCAAAATCTCATGTGAAATTCCAAAATCCTTCTATAATATCAACAGCCCTTGAAATTAACTTGGCCTGCCTGTAAAGCATTTCGTGCCAGAAACATTTCATTAGTGTTATTAGTTTGTGTTTGGGCTTGAGATAGCCAAATAGCTGAATCCCAAACTTGCTGACCGGAAGGTCGGTTGTTTGAACACAACCCCGGGCAAATAGAATGTCCTTGTCTAGGCTTAGGTAACCTGGAAACCTGGAGCTTTATTCAACTGGCCTAGCAGCTATGCATCGAAAGGGTTTTACAGTTGACCAGTCATTATTACTATCTAGTTTGGGTTCCGATAGTACCTTTCACCGGTGATAAAAATTCTTCCATCCTATCGACCGGCAGTGAATACGGAAGGAAAGACATATACAATGCAGAATTTTGTCAAAAGCACCGTTTTAACATCTTCCACTCGTTCCGCTTAGAATATTTACATTTTGACGCAATTTACTGTCACTAGATTTATAAAAGGTTTTTACCGTGCCTGCACATGACTATTGAAGCTTTATATTACTTTCTTTAGGTTGCTAAACAATAACTAAACTGAATCGTACGAAGTTCATAAATGGCACACTTCACAGTATACAGGGTCTTTTATTACTCGGCTTTAAAACTACCGCATTTGGGTTTTCTCTGTGATATCACCAAACTGCACCGTGCATTATTGATTTTTCGCTTCGATCAATCTATGTTCTCGGGGAGTTCCTCCTTTATCACACAGGTTTGCCATCTGGTCTTACATGGCTTTTACTGGGTTGGCGTCCGTCCATGTGTGCAGATGTTGATCTCATAAACGGAATAAAAACAATGCTGCTGTTTATTTGGTCAGTGGGGAGGAAGACGTTGTGATGTGGAAAATCGCTGCCCTAAATCTGTGAAAGACGTCATCGTTGATTGTCCTGGTGAGGGAATCTAACACAATGTCACTGTGACTTTGGCGACTTCACATTCTTTTTTCACATCGCGCCAACAGCTAAATCGATAGTCCGAACAGACGAAGCCATGTCATTTCCTAACAGTAAACAACGCATTACTCTATCCATGATCCCATAAAATACGAGCTCCAATTGGCTTGAAACTCTGCTTTATGTGCGCTACTCTCAACGAAGGATACCGCTTCTACTAGTGTTCTCAATGTCAATGTCATTCTGGATATGCCTTTTTCTTTAACACAAGCTGAGGTCCCTATGCCATGTTGAAGGTCAATATTATCAGCTCTCACCAACGTGTAATCCGCGTTTTCAGAAATAATTTGCGGCGAACCGTGGTTTTATTGGTATTCTACTAGGTAAACTTAGCCAGCGAATCCCTGGCTGAGCACTTTAGCATTCTATATGTACGAGTTATAAATATTGCTGCGTCATTTTTCATTTGACGCACACGAACTATAAGGTGGGAAGCACTGAGAAAATAACCCATCACCGAGGTCATATCACTAACCAGGTTACTGGAACAGTGGTCTTGCAGGTGGATAAATTAAGTTGCTCTATTAACGTATAAATCTAGTACAACAGATAGCAAAATCGTTTGGAGCTTTGCATGCATGAAGTATGGTTGATAAGTAATAAAAATTTGAATTTTCTTTGATACATTGCAACTTTTATAACGAACCTCTCACGTCCGCCGACTAATTTTGTTGGATGAAAGTCATTCAACCGAAGATGTTACCCGCATCATCACATTAGTTTCTGCAATGCGTGTTTTACTTTTAAAAATGTAGATATTTTCAGAGTGCTACGAAAACTATAAGGGACTCTCTTTGATCAGCAAAAATTTGAGATGAATTCCGCTTCACGGTAGACAGGAAAACTAGAGATTCGGACAACATTAACTAATGTAATGGACATCAGATTTTAATAGGATCCTTAGCATTTGTTTGCAACATGCTCAAACTAAAGACTGATCACAAAATGGCAACATGCGCTTAGTCCGAATACGTCAATATGACTTTCGACTGACTGCAACATTTTTTTTCGATAGCCTCCTCTGATCCACAGTGACTTAGTTAAGTTCAATTGAATTTACATACTTACTTCTAACTAACCTGTAAAATCGACGGCCCAGTTCATCGAGTTTGTTTACTGTCATACTATTCAAGCAATACATTTGCCAACTATGAACGGAAACTGCCTAAAACTAGTAGCTGTGAAGCATCGCAACACCAATGCGTATTTCGAACGTTTATTGTAGACTTAGTTCACCTTTCGCACGCGGAGCCCCATCACAGCAAACAGGTTGTACCACTACAATGCTCAAATAACCGAGCAGTGGTCTTAAGGGAACTGTCTAAAAAGAGCGCTATAAGTACGGTTTTCTTGGAAAAACGCAAATTCTTGCAAGTAGTCCGTGATGTGGTTGAGCGATAGTCTAGTGAGCTGGCAAAGACCTCTTAAGGTTCCGTAAAAAACAACCCAATTAACGTCTCCCTTGAGTTATTACAATTTTGTGTGATGTGAAAACATCGTTGTTTTATTCTGTAGGAGAAGAAGAAGAAATGCGAGATTCTCCGAGTACTAGCTTCCTTTTATGGAGATGGAGATCCATGACTTTGCCGAAATGTCACATGCTTTCTGGAACCCTCCGGTTTGACTGCTTGATTGGTCGGTTCGGTCAGGGCCAATGCTTTCAAGTGATGTTATGATGACAAAGTTGATTAGTGTAGTCAAATAGCAATCACCTTTGTCGTTGTGGCCTCGTTTTGTTTAGCAATCTTGAAGCAACTTTGTTACACCAGACACATCACGCCAAACGACTCAGCTGGACTGATCCGGAGATTTGTATCGATCGGGCATGCTACAGTCGCACTGGTCACGTGTTTCGCTTGGCCGCTTTTGGCGTGTGAAGCATAAGGTCGGCGATTATTTGAAGTAGGCGTCCAGTTATCCGACAGACATAACCTGTGAGACACTCGCAAGCTAAATGATAAGATGTACAGACACCTTATCCTTGATGTTTGTACTGAACAATTGAGCACTAAAGAAGTGGATCCCTAAATGGGTAATAAAGAGCAGTTTTCTGATTTAAGTCGTTTCAGAAGTGCTGTCACTTCCGAGACTGAGAGACTGCTATATCATGCTATAATTGTGTATATCAAGAGTTTTATCAAAAACTTCTTCAGCTGTCCGCTTTCCGTTGAGGCACTCGATCAGTACCATACACACATGATATACACGCAGTAAGGATCGCCTTGGTGTTGACCAAAGGATGGGAATACATTTCACTGTTGAAAACTTATTGTTAAGAGCAGCTTCAACTGTGCCTTTTAGTAAAAAGTCACCTGTTCAAACAAAATTCCAGAACAAATTGCTGGGTTGACTTTCGCTCATCGTCCCAAGTAGGTACGCGATGTAGCCAGTAGAAGAAGCTGAATTTCCCCAAGGTATTTCTGAGTAACCGTCACTAGCCAATGCAGTTACCGCGCTCCCATTATACCCGTCAGGAAGAAACTGGACCTTACCGTGGTGTGACAGTATGTGTGCCTCGGCGACCCATCGAGCTACACTGGGGGGTGTTTGCGCAACACTCGCAGAGTATCTCATACCAGGTTGGTCAGTGGCTGGGGACCCTAATCGTCCTCCTGCCTAGGTGTGGGCCCCCCGGTATTATCATAGCTCACGTACAACCATGATACCTACGTCCAGCAATAAATTCCTGCCACATAGACCGTCGCGTGGTGCCATCAGCCGGATCGCAGACTCGCTGCATGCAGCATAGCGGGTAAGCGAAAAAAGGCTAGTGCTGACACCTCCATTCGTCTTCTAGAGTCTCTTCCACATGCTTCGCCATCAGATGTGAATTCAAGGTGGGACTAGATTGCCACCTCTTGACACGGTGCTAAAAATTTCGTCTGTGGTACGGCGCTACCAAGCCCACTCAAACACTGGATATCAGATTGAGCAGTGACACTGCTTAAATCTCGGAGAAATATCCCCTCCAGTTGCGAAAATAACATGGCCCGACGAGTTATCAGACGTCAAGTGAAAGTGAGCGTGCGCACCGACCGTGGAATCTGGTGGACTTGGAAAGCTAAGGGAATGTAAAAGGCTTAGAAGGCGGGAATTTCAGGAGATTATATCAGTTGATTTGTGCGACCGGTCTCCGAAAACCAGCTGTGAGCGAAACCATCAAGGATCAGAATGGAGTGACTATCTTGAATAGAGAACGCCTCGAACGGTGGACCAAATACTTTTAACAACAGCTGTCGTGGTCACCAGCTGCTACTCATCTGAAGACCACAGTTAACGTAGAACCCTGGACGATGAAGGTGGAGCCACCCACAGAGATTTATGACTGCATGTGTTCTCTCAAGCGCCACCGAGCTTCTGGTCCGGATGACCTCCAACCCGCACTGTTCAAAGACATGGGTGAAATCCTCAGTCGGCGCTTGTCTGATCTGTTTGCCTGCATTTGCATAAAATAGACTGTCCCAGACAACTGAAGAGAATAGGTGACATTGGTTATTTTCAAAATAAGGGGCTCGTAATGAATGTAGCAACCACAGAGGGATCAGTTTGACTCCGGTCGCAACGGGACTGTTAGCCTCACTTGTGCTTTCTCACCTTATGGTGGCTTGTAAAACACTGATGCAAGAGAAGCAAGCGGGGTTCCGGCCTGGTAGCGTGTGCATTGATCAAATCTTTATACTCCGTCAGGTCTTAGAACAACGTCATACGTATACACAAGCCACAATTTTAGTATTCCCAGATTTCCAAGGCGCATTCGACTCGGTTGACAGGTCTGTTCTTCTTCACACGCTTGCCTATCAAGGAATGCCGCAGAAGTTTGTGAACATAGTATGTTCTTTGTATTTTTAGTCTTTCGGGCGTGGGAGAGTATACGGAGAGCTCTCTAGAAGCTTCAGTACACAAAGCGGTGTCCGTCATTGATGCCCGTCCTCCCCATTCCTATTTACTTTCTTGGTCAATGAGATACTGAGACTAACGCCGGAAGATCTTCAAAACCCCGGTGTTTAAATAGCGTGTGATGCAAACCTTGTCAATCTGGAATATGCAGAAGACGTCGTTCTAGTTTTTGAAGAGGAGGAGAAGACGTAGGTGCTTTTGGATGAACTGACCAAAGTCATCCCGTCCTTTGGTATGCAGCTTGAACCCACAAGGTGTAAGGTAATGCTCCTAGACATGCAGTCACTGAATACGCCACTGACAATCCAGAGAGGGCACTCAAAGTTGTGGAGCGTTTTACGCATCTCGGAAGTTGTATTTGTTCTGATTGTAGTGTGACAGATGAGGTCAATGCACGAATCTGCAAGGCTCGGGTCGCGTTTGCTAATTTGAGGCACCTATGGCGTCAAAGTGGCGTATCTCTCTCTGAATCTCAAGGGACGTGTGTATCACGCTACATTGCGGGCTGTTTTGTTGTATAGCTGCGAGACTTGGCCTGTTCAAGCAGCGGAACTGGAACGTGTTCAGGTGTTCGAAAATCGCTGTCTCAGAACCATAGCTCGTGTGGGTTGGTGTCGTCGAATCCGTAACGAGGCAATTAGAAAGCAAGCTTTCGGTTGTGCAACGGGACTTCCATTGAAGAATGTGTCAAGCACCAGAAGCTGCGTTAGTTGGGACATGTTTTGCGCATGTCGAACCATCGTTTGTCAAACGGGGTGCTGTGTTCTGTGTCCAATTCAGAGTGGCGCGAGGGGAGAATTGGCCAACCTTTGACCTGACAAAGGGGTATAACAGAGATGACGAAAAGTCTGGGTGCTATCGTTGCTGTTTGCCTTTCAGGATTGAGACCGCGTGTTCCACATTGCGTTTGGTTGGAACCCCTGCGATATACGGCTGCTAATCGATGTTAATGGCTTTCGTGTTGTCAATTTCTATCCAAATTGCCTGAATGAGTGTCTGGAGGTGTAAGCACCTCGGAACGATTGTAGTAGGTAGCACTAAGTCACTTCCCCATCCACTTTTATTCTTTTCTCCACAATGAGGCTTTCAAGTAAATCATGGTTGTACGATAGCGAAGTATCAATGTTGAACACCGGTGTCCTACTGTCGATGATGATGATGACGATGATGATGACGCTACAATTGTACTGACCTCGCTACGCCTTAGAACGTTGTTCTCGTTGTTTTACTTCGCGCCACACGGTTGGTGGCCACGTAATGAGGAAGTTCATGGGTTGTGTAAATGCGTTGCTGGTCAGTTCGTGCAGTGAAAATCGCAGTTCCCGACGGGAAATGGACTTATAAACATATTTCATGCCTTATTAAATCTAACATTTTGCTGGTAAAATGTGATAGCTTTAACTTATATGAAGCACATTGTGCTATTCGGAGAGGGAAGTAGGCAAAGCCAGTTTCGAAAAGTACCAAAAACCATTAATGTGAAGAGGCCTCTTTTAATGGCAAGTTTAGATAGAACAGATGTTTTCCGCGGTCTATTATCTGTTCACTTCTTATATTATCTAGCCATATTACTGCCGTTTGCACTTAAAACCCCTCCAGCGGTAAACTAAAATAGAATGATGAAGAAGGTTCCGAAAAGCGAATACCAGAAGACAACCGGCTCCAAAACGGTTGGAAAGTACCAGCCGTAAAATCTGACTATCAATCCATCAGACCAACCACATCAGTATATACGCTACTACTCTGTTGGGGCAGTCTTTACCCTAAAGGCAGTGTGTGGTTCAAGACTGTAACAATCTCATACAAGAACAGCATTTTAGTGCACCCTCACTATATCATTTTCAGTAGAGATATTTCACTATATCCAGTAGCTAGTGACCACTTTATCACAGGGACTAGTCACACTGACTGGTTTGACTGGCCAAACAATAAATAACAGTAACTGATGTACAAATATTTATGATTCAATACTGAGTGTGTTCATTGGCACCATTCTAAGGGTAATACGTAAGAGGTTAAAGTTCTTCCAATCCAGATGACACAAATATATCAACTTAAATGCAGAAATCAATTTATTGTAACCGAAAGATCCAGATCCAATTAATCGTCCTGCACAAGTCCTCTGGGCTTTCTCTTAAAATGCTTCACTGTAGAATAACCGAGTTAGCTTAGGTGCAATTGATCAAGCGGCACACTCACAATACTGATATTTGGGATTGTGCTCAAAAATGGATCTGAGTGTACGATATGTTTTCGAGTAGCACACCTTCACGTTGTGTTATCTTGAAATAACCTGTTTTACACCCATACGTAATTGGTTTTAAGTTCCATGCACAAACAAGGAAATCCGTAGCCAACGCATAAATCATGTTAGGTGGCATAGTGAGAGCACTTTTGAGCCGATCGGGAGATGGCAACTTAATAAGGACATCCTCAGTCATCCATGATCTGTTTGGATAGCCTGTGGTTATTTTGGTAGTCCCGTAGCTTTCACTGTCGACAAAATTTTATAATATGCAACTTGCTTTCTCTTTCATATTGTGGAACGGCATTCCCAATTCTTCGGGATCTTTCCGCTTTTCTTAGCTTAGGTGATGACGTATCAGACGAGACTTGAGGCAGTCAAATACTTGCCGTTAACTCCGTCGTAAAAACTAAAAAGTATGAATGTTGGAACTTAGTTAGATACAAAAACAGGAACAGAGTCTATAGTAAATTTATAGCATGAAGAGTTGGCGTGTTACCACGGCTGGCTGGCTGTTTACTGAATTTTTTTGCATTAGCTATTTTTGGTGGCAAATAAGCCGGCTTTTTCACAGAGTATCTGATCTCAGAGGCAATTGTTGTGACGCCTGCAAAATCGAGTAGACCACGGACGAATTTGGTGGAAGTTAGTTTTTATCGCACAAGAACGGGATAACTGCAGCATTCTGTTGCAGCCTGACGCTGAAGGCAGGATGGACCAGCATTCTTCTGGAAACACCCAAATAGAGAGGCGCGCGCCGATGAACGTGTTGTCTGGGAAGTAGGGGGACTGGTTGCGTGTCATCACATTTAGGGGTTTCAAGCATGTTCAGAAAGAATCGTGTGAAGCTCCGTTAAACAAGTGGGGATACCACATCCCTCAGGTGACACTTTAATTTACTGCTGTACTGGGGTAGCTTGCCCCCGCACAAGTCTGGCCTACAGTGGACTGCAGTGGCCAAAGCACAATTACTCGATTTTTCCCCTGCAAGCGAAATCAGTCAACGCCGAGCACTCATCTTTGGGACCTCGTCGTCAGGTCAACACAATTGTCATGGCTAAAATGAATAGTTACCATTGATTTGGCAATCAAAATAAACGGCTATGGGAGCTGGGAGCTGTACTGTAACAGATAAAAGTGCTTGCACCCACATGTTTAAACATTTACTACGGTTAATCTTATTCTGAGCAGCAGTGTGACAGCCGACTGTCGTCAGTTCTGTGGAAATTGTTGCTTCTGTTTAGTACTTCTAAGTAATTCAGTCAAATTGGAACACACGTTCACCGAAATTTATGAATGATGTTAACTGTGACTAATCTGGCTGAGTTGTTCAGGGAGGTTTCAGAGGAGAAAGTTATATTTTTACGTCATAATATGGGGGCATTCAAACTGATGAACAATGGGTCGATCTGAGAAGGTCATCCGAAAGGCATAGATAGGGAGGCAGAAAGCAAACTTAAGTGTGGTTAAGAGTATTTCATCCAGCAAATTAGAGGTATTACCTTGATATCTTGACAAGTAATCTCACGCGTTAGTTTCCTCTACCTTATTAACAAATGTTTTTGGGCCCATTTTTGTTGATTCGCTAAGATGACAGAGATGGACTTCCATTTTCCTATTCTGCCCTAATTTTGAACTTTTCATATCTCCCACTCCTCCCTTACTTTGTTTGATTTGATGCTTACCTGGTCGTCCACTCAGATTATTTTCCGGGCCTGCTTCATGGAGAGACGGTTACAGATTTGAGGCCCACTACTATCGACTTGAGTACCTGAAAAGGCCACGTGCAAAGTAATCACATCCCTCGCACTTAATGTTGGCTCATCCAAGTTAGGACGATACTTACATCACATTAATGCTTTTATTGTGTTCATTGACATATGGTTTATAAGGGTCTTCTGCTGTTAGATGGTGGAAGTTTTGCGTAGATGCACCGGGAAAATCTAACAACAATCTTCATCAGACGAAATTATGGTTGGAAACTTTCTGGTCATGAATAGACGATGGTCAAGGAGTTGACCTTGCTATTGAAAGCTGGGGTGTGTGGGGTAAAACACAGTTCACAGTTGCTTACCAGTTGCAAAATGCGGGTACGACAATAATGGCCAATGTGTCTAAAACCTTGCTACTGAGAAGTAGCTGCTGTTCGGTAAAATTCGCGAAGGAACTCAATAGTATCATCACACGTTGCATCTTAAATGAATGTATTGTCGAGGCCTGCTTCTGATACAATAAGCTGCCATGCTTTATTGCTTCAAGTTACTGGGACTGCCTGATCTCTTTCTGGTTGAAAAGTTAGGAATAGAAAGTGTTTTGGTACCTTTGAAGCACAAGTGGGAACAATAAATGTGGAGCGGCAATGGTTTTAACAGGTGCAAGCTTCAATGATAGCGGGACGGATGGATGGACGGCACAAGACTATCTGTTTATGTGTAGGGAAGCTTCAGCTCGAGAACTAGGGGTCAGACGAATAATGCGGCCAACTTCAGCGCCTATGTAGTCACCATGAGATTGAAGTCGGTGACTTCTATGTGGTAGAGACGTCAAAAACTTAATTTCCAGGCGTAACTTTTGCATGTGGTGTCACAAACTAAGCCTATGTCTCTTGGTAAAGTTCCTATAGTGCAAACGAGAACAGGGTGCTGGTCTATTAGTTTAGAGGTTTGTACCCTAAAGGTTTCTGTGAAAAAGGACGGGTTTTGTATAGCAGGGGAGCATTGAAAAACATGGATGTATGTGTACAAAGGGACATTCTTATATGTGCCCGACTGGCACCGTACAACCGAGATCTAAAGAAGAGATATCTCATTGGAACGGCAGGATATTCAAGGGGTACTGATATGCATATATCCTATATATAAATTATATATATATATATATATATATATATATCCTGCCAAAGTCCGAGCTAACCACACTACTGATAAGCGGTCGAACAGTTCACCGTTCAAAAAACTATCTGAGGGGTTACGCGTTCGAAACCCCTTGGAGTCTCGTGAGATGCTTACTGTTGATGATTCTCAATAAGGATGAAAAAACTACAGTGCTTCTCGGCCTCTCAGCACAGGCTGGCTTCACTTGCAGAACAAAACCTCCACTAACATTCCAAAATCTCTTCACTCTACCAACAAAGAGGTGGACGTAAACGAATTTGGAACTGTATTAGCCTCAAGCTTCTTGGTAATCACTTCTGTTCGAGTCAGATTTTGTTGGTCATCTCTAGCTCCCAAATAACGAGAGGGCAAAGTGTCTAGATGGTGCAAATACCGAAAGATTGTATGGTTTCAGACTGATTTGCCAGAAGCGCCGTATTCAGAACACCATGGGCGCTTACGTTTAGCTTCTTGGGGAAATGTTAACGCATCAACAACGTCAATGAGGTTTACGGTGTTGTAAGGATGGTGTTGCTAAACTTAGAGCGGAATACGGATCACGTGTTCATAGTTACGTGATCAAAACAACAACAGCATTCTTTCAAAATGTTCATTTGGATTTCTAAACGTCTAGATTTCACAAAACGTATCTGTTCATCCATTCATAATTCTCTTGATCTTCATGTGACCTTATTCTGCATCAAGCCGTATACATCTGGACACTCACTGTTTTGTCTCGATCAGTAAAACTGCAGTCAAATAACTCATGACTTCACAACCATGAAGGAAACAAATTTTATGCGTTTTGAAAGTAGGAAACTAAGTAGGAAAGTAGGAGGTAAATGGCTACGTTGCTTTGAATCCATCGGATACTGCGCTCGAGTTGTCAAACTACCATACTTTATTGGGTTCACAAAAGGTAGCTTCACTCTAGGTGGAAGACAATTTGCACACAGATGGAGAAGCAGAAAAAATGCGGAGATTTGATGTCCGTTTGATGTTTGTTTGTGTCCGTCTTCTGTGGAGGCCAGTAGACTAAGAACCTTTATATTTAGCCCGTCCAAATTTGTTCAAATCAACTTTGCTGCTAACTTATTTTGAAGCAAGTTAGTAAACCGTGTACAGAAAATCTTTAAATCAACCTCTCTTCGTCTCAAATGCCAATCGGCATCCGACTGTTCCGTGACACTTAGTTGCTAATGATATTCTTGAGGGGTATTTTGTGAGGACAAGCCTAGGCATTTGCCATGTTTGTACCGTAGTACACATTCTCACCACGTGCATTATTATACGTGAACCATAAAAGTCAAAAACCTATTGACTACAGGCAACTATCTGCCAGAAGTTGCGTCAAATTGAATAGTCTGCTTGACTGAAAATCACGTGACGGAGGTTTCCGGATGTGCAAGTAATAGCATTCACATCAGCTGATGTTTAATGGTATGGTACCTGAATGTTCACTTAGACTCATGTACGTTCCCATTTTGAGTCAAGTGGAAGATCAATAAGATGAAAAAAGTAGGTTGGTTTGCTTGATCTTAAATGCATGCTTGCAGTTTATTTTTGAAAGTGAAAAGATATCTTGAGAAAGTAGTATCTGGTCACTGTTCACTGAGGCTTGGTTTTAATAAGCTGGATGGTCTGTTTGATAGCACTGAAAAAAAATATTACGGTGATTGAGAATGGGGGATGAAGTGTCGTCTAGAAACAAACTATGTGAGGGAAAATGTTGGTTGTCTACTCTACGTCTTATGTGCAAAGAAAAATGAAAAACTTTTAAGAAACGGCGTACACGTGGCAATTGCAAAAATTTTGGACATTTCTTACAGCTTCTTTGTATAACTTTGCCATGAACGACGGTCGTCCAAAGTGGAAAACAAAGTTTGCTGGACCCCTCAAGCTGTCCATGCAATTCGAGAAACCTGCATTAGTTTACGTGTATGAGGTTAGGAACACACGTTTTCTTCTGCAAGACATATACTAAGCTTCAAGATGACGGGTTCAAACATCTTGGTTGTGAGAACTGAAGGATTCATTCGATTCGTACACAAATTTGACCAGTAAAACGACCGGCAAAATAAGTCGGAGTGATTTTCTGCAAACCAAATCCAAAGTTCTGCAACACTTGCTTGATGTTGTACATTTCTTCGAGTGAAGAATCTGGTCGATGGCCTTTAGGCAAAATGAACCTACCATTTTCTACCAGAACTGCATGATCTCAGTAACTAAGAGCTATACCTTAATTTTGCTTGACTTATCGCATGAGCTACTACAGAGGTGTGGTTTTCTTGGAAAAAGTTTATGTGGCGATATTCCAGGGAAGTTTTTGATATAAATGGAGAATCACTTCGCAGATCCTTGCTACGTTTATGGGGGTTGATTCCTGTTCATATCAGGCGTTTGTTCTTCATAGTGAAAATATTTGGAGAATGTTGCAAGTTATGCGGTTCGTTTAGTAATATTCACTGTTCGCAAAGCCTTTGATTGTGCGAGCACAGTAAAATACAAAAGGATCGAGATTTCGTTGTTTAGATGGCGTTCGTTTTCTTGTTTAGTCTGCTGATGGGATATCTGCCGTGTCAAGTTGCGACAGAATAAACATTGACTAGCAAGAAAATGACAGTTAAAACTGATATTGTGCCATAAAGCTGAAGTCAATCCCAGAGTCCCTGTGCAACCGGTTCATCTTTGTTGGTGATCTGAAGTACTTGGTGTGTTTGATTAGACTGAAATCTGCTTTACACTTCTGATTAGGGACCATTCGTGAGTCCTGTTATGTGATGTACCGTCAATGACTAAGGAGAATTTTTGCGCATATCATCCGCAGATAAAGCCATATTTGTGCAGCCTAATGAAGTTAGATCTGTCAGGTGATGAGATTAAAATGAGCAAGTCACTTTTTTACTACAATACAGATATGCCATAAGATAAGATTTCTTTCCAGAAGCATGTGGAGGATGCCAAGTTCTATACACTACTATGAATAGATACTTCAATATAATCGAAAGGAAGAATAATTCTATACTTTCTTCGACAGAAGCGTATTGAGGGTATAGATGACTAGGATATCAAGGCAAGTTTCGTCAATAATTTTTGTGCATACATCACTGAGTAGTGTGTCGAATGAATACTGCAGCCTGTGATACGGGAATGATGTGTACATGTTTCCGATCAGAGCTTTGATAAAGGTGTACTTAGGAATTATCCTCAATCTGCGTTTCACGAATTAGTTGAGTGCTAATAAATACTGTCACTAGTAGTGATTTTAATATGATTATTTGTGGTTTTCATATAGCACCACTGTTCTTCATAGACTTAGTTCAACTCACGGTTTTGAACAGCACCTGAGATGACGAATTGTTAGTTGGGAGGCTCAAGCCACTTGTAGAATTTCCAGACTACCCACAAAAATTATTCGATTAGTGCGAGAGTGAACAGAGTTTTACACGCTGTATGATCCATCTATCCTGGAAAGAACCGGTTTACTATTAATAGTACGATATGAACAGTGCGACTGAGGGATGAATGACATCACATCCTGTCCAGGTGTTAGCTAATCACCTGTTCGAACCAGTCACTCGTCAAAATGTACAGCGCTAATCTGCCTAGCGAAATATGATGATTCTTATCCGCCTAGAGGTTTTTGAAATATGTACTGTTCATCAGTATTAAAGAATGACAGTACATTGATTCTGAGCTTCTCAGCATAACTGGCTACCCCAGTTATACTCTCAAAATTCCCTTGTTTTTGAAACAAAACAAGTAAACTATCTGAAAACTTAGTCTTAAGAAGGTAAATTAATTGCGCTGAGACAGAAAAACGACAATTTAGGTGTAACATAGATACAAACACGACATATTTAATATTCGCGAAATAGGAATCGGTTTGGTTTCACCTGTTAGATGGCTTTAGTAAATTTCATTCATTCGCAAATAAAAAATATCGTCCCGCAACGCACTAGTTTTATCGAGAATGTCAAAAGTAATTAAAAGGTTTTCACGAAATGATCAGTCGGATGCCACCAGTTGTTATCGAGGCAATCAATCTGGTACCTGGAAAATAAATAAACTTTTCTAAACAAGTTCTTAAATCGATCAGGTGTTAGTCCGTCAACCACTTGACCCCATCTTCATGAAAAATCTTGTAGTATAGCTCGAAATGGGAAAATTTAGAAACTGTGTCATAATTCGCGCTAAATGTTGATCACAACTTCGCATGTGGTTTAAAGCAGATGGTCATGGGTGACTAAGTTATGTGTACCTATATGCTTTCAGTTACCGCAAAGTATGACTAAGGAACTGTAACAGACTTGTCAGTGAACAACACTGCTGAAATAATACCATTGGTTTGTCCTGTTTGGTTTTCACGAGTGGCGTTCGGACAGCTTCTCTAACACGCACATACACTAAAATTGGGTCTGATTCTATGTTATTGTTCCTTTAAGCCCTTGGGTAATTTTTGGACTGCAGTTATAATCGGTCGAAAGACATTTTGGCATTCGGTAAAGCAATTTAGGAGCCGATAAACTCAGAATGGTCAGCAACAAGCTACTCAGACATTTGAGACAAAGACAAGAAGGGTGAATCAAAGCAAAGAGCTTCAGTTGTCAGTGGATTGTTGTTGTCACGACGAATTCTGAACATAAGTGATATATCCTGTGAACAAAAAGCAAAGTCTATCCAGCTGATAAAAATCAAACAAAAACCGGTGGGAAGCACAAAATCCCCGGAGAATTCCGCAAGACCATTGACCAGGAGCTGGGGATATGTGCCGCAATGTTTACTCGCCCCAACAACCGGTGATCTGCCCACAGCAGCGGAATTGCTGAGAGCTATAGACCGTCTGAAAAATGGGGGGGCAGGGGAACTGGGCTGCTTCCGTGAAACCACTTAAGCTGAGAGAGTGGACGCTGCAGAGGGAAAATCTCCACCTGCTGTGCACAAGTTAGAACATGAAAGACTTTCCACAGAATTTCAAGGTTACGGCAATAATTCTCCAGCATGGACAGAAAGGAAGTTAACAGGAGCAAGGATTTAGCGAAATACACTCATTTGCAAACAGATGGAACCCAGCTGAATCTCTCGTTTATGGTGGAGCAAGGATAGTTTTTCTAGGCAAAAAAGTGAGATTATGGCTTCCTTGATGTTCAGCTGATTAAGGGGATACACCTGGAGAAAAGCGTTTCTAAGAGCATTGTGGATTTTAATGCGGTTGTATTGTGACTGACCCAAATTTTGTCACACAAAACTAAACAGTCCTATAGATTGTCTAAAGGCTTCTCCAAAGCCATCTGTCACAACAACAGAGAACTGTAGATTGTCCTACGAAAGCTTGGCTGCCTGGACAAATTTTTCAACCTCATCAAATGTCTTCACACTGGGCCTCCTCAGCTGTTTCGAACAACTTCAAAATCGGTACAGGACTGAAGCAGAGCTATGCTCTTACCTCAGTCCTGTTCAGCCTTTAAAAAGCATTTACTCAGAAGATTTCCAGAATTATGAAGATGGTATACCAATCCAATACGGCCAGCCAAAATAGTGCTGTGGATTCTATTGTCTGGATGTGATTGTTTTCAAATCAATGCGCTTTATTAACGCATTCAGAAGCCAAACTACACTGGATGATTACGGTATTCACTTCAGTGGCATCCTGCTGTTGCTTACTTACAGATACGTCTGAAGCGGCTGTCTTTTATCAGCACGTACCCACGGTTCAACAAAAGACATCAAGTATTTAACTAAATGGTTGTGAGATAGCGTGATTTGCGGATCTCACCTGTTTTCACAGCACACTGTCCACAGGGCCGACACTTGGAAATGAAATAAGTGAACTAATTCCAAAAGCTAGCACGATCAGTGGTTGTCTTGGGGAAAACAGTTAGAAATCACCACTGGCGCATAGGCTCCATGCTTGCAGTTTATCGGGCTTTTGTGGTTGCCTGGTACTGTACGGCAACCAGAGTGAGATGCTACGCGGACTGCATGTTCAGGCAATCGACAGATTTTGATTGCAGTAGCTGTGCTAAATCCTTGAGACCACATGAACTGAACGAGTCTCCAACACTGTTGTTCTTGAAGGTGGTCTGAAGTAGAGCCAGCCCCGATGACCAGGCCACTGAAAACGAATGATCGAAAATTACATCGCGAAACAGGTTGTCTTTGATCAGTTGAAGCAGAAGGTTTAAAACTTGAGACTCCTGAAATCTAGCTATTGAAGCAGTTTTATTATAAGTACAGCAAAGGACCTGGAGCTCGACGGAATGGCTGCACAATGTTTATTCACGCAGGTGTGAGAGAATTTGAGACGTGACATGTCACAAAGCAATCAAATCATTGGAAACTGACCTTATTCCTCTAGCACACCCTCTACCGGAAAATGAGGGCGCATATGTCCAAGGAAAATCTACCTTGTGGGTCACCAGTGGTGCCCTACTAACTACCTACAGTTGAGGCCATTTCTTCCTATTTTTAGAGTGCATGCAACTTTCTTTATCCAGGTTTAGGGCTAAAACATTTCTCTGCACGTTTACTGGCCGAAATTATTCCCTCGGACCTACATAGGCTCAAAACACTTGAAGGCAGCACCGCAATCGGCTCAGCACAAACCGTATCCGGATCTCCCACTGTGCGCACGTTTTTGTGGTTTGACCACTGTTGACCAGTAAATACGATTGAGATGCCAACCATTCAGAATGGACAAGTCACGAGAGCAATCAGGCATTACAAAGATTGTTTCAACAAAAGAAACACACATCCATAACAGCCAGTTCACTTATTGCTGGTTTATTGCACTAAGTTATTTTGAGGGCTTGAAAATTGGTTCATTTTGGCAAGAAATCAACCGCCATTATTGTCGATAATTATGGTATGACAGAGGAAAACCTCAGTGACGAATAATTGAGGGAAAGGTCTTTACTCCGGTATAACGCATAAGTCTTCGTCTATCATCATGATCAATCCCTATTGATATTTGTTTCAACCATCGAACATATAAGGTAGCAGACTAAGAACTGATTTTTGATCTTTATGATCTAGCCCACCGTATTTTAGCCTTTTAGCTACTGAATCAGTTTTGCTGAAGACTATATAACTTTTTCTTGCTCTTAAACTAAGACATATCTCAAAGCGACAGAACCTTACTTTAAAATTTGTTGCGACTCGGTTGATTTTATCCTGACTATACTGATAGACTATTTTTGCTCTTGAAAAAAGCACGTTCGTTTTGTCAAGTTTTATATGATCTTACATAAATGCCATGGGATTTCGGGAATTAATCTGACTCACTTCATTTGTCGTCAACGTTTTAATGCATGTGATCGGGTACATAAAACAGGGGTTTCTTCTTGTGTCATCCACTCAAGGTTTTTGAGATGATTCACAAGTCCATAATTCAAGCAATCCTCAATCTTTCAGCAACTCATGGAATAACTAATGTACAACTTTCTAAACATCCATTACTAGACCACAAAACTGTCGCAAGGCTCTGTTAATCGTCCAATCTAAATGTCTCTCCTTTTAATTACGGTTAGAAATATTTCATAATTTTTCTGGAGTTCATTGTATTCACTTCTCTATACCTCATTTCTGGGAGAACAAATCTTCTCTTGACTTAACGCAACTCAAGGTGCGTAGTTAGCATAATTCGTAGCGCGTGACATTATTCTTAACGAGTCCGCTCAACTGCAGTTTGAGACCTGTTCAGTCTTGTTCCTATTGTGCACTGATAGGTGTGCCAGCTTTACATGCTATCGTGAATCATACATTAGCTGATCTACCTGAAGCAGCTTACATTTTCAAAGATAACCAACTTTTAAGGGAAACTCAGTTATGAGCAAATCAAAATGCAGACTGCAGTTTTCACTGCTTCAGTATATCGATTTCGTTCCAACTACTGAACCTCGTATATGTTTTCCCTGGAGGGCTTTTTAAGTTGCGCAAACCAAGAAGCTGAAATGCTTTTGGAGTCACAGTTATTCACATTAGGCTGCATTTACTCCGGGATTAAATTCAACAACCACATACAAAAGCACTTTACAAAAACCATACTTATGCGAAATAGGTTGTTTCCAACTGAGACAAGGTTTTCTTGTAGCGCTGAAAAAGAGATTTTATTAAAGTACCACCGCTGTAACAGACTTCAAGGTGCCTTCTAGAATAAGCCAGAAACACCTTCAAGATAAAAGGTGTGTCGCAAACGGCCTTACTGTGTTTTAAAATTTACTTTTTTTCTGCTGGAATAAATACGGGAAACAGTTAACTCTTTGCTGTTCTGCTAAATTTTGCATAGGGGATGTTGAGTTGAGATCAACTGGGTGAACGATTTCACGGAACTCTCTGATATTCGAGGACAATAGAATTCAACCAGTCTTTTGCCTGGTGGTTAGGTTTTACGCAAAGGAAGATAGGTTCCGAGTTCATGTCACCCAAGGTTCTTCTCACACAAGTAATTGCATTTTCACCTAAGAGGTTAAAGACGGTGTTGTGCAGAGATTATGGGCAAATTTATCTCATGCGTGGAAGTGCTCTGCGTGAAATTCATTTGTACCTACATTTTATTCTGGTTCGTAGTATTTTTGCTTTGGTTGTTATATTGTTAGGCACGTGAAGTATCAGGTTTTACCAGTAGGCTTACGAATTCAGATAAGCTGATCTGGTAGCAACTGGGGGCCAACACTGACGGATGCAGTAATGACGAAATTAGACCGAAGTTGAAGCCTGAATGAAAACTTCGCTGGTCTACAAACTGTACCTGAGTGGTGGTGTGTTATTAACTGATGATAGGGACGTTCCTAGTGTATTTCCTTTTTTTGTTCAAACATAGAGTTTGACTTTAAGACGAGCTGGAAGCAAGCTCGCTTTTGTCAGGGTTTTTTATTAACTAAACTCTCAGATGAGTTCAAAGAGAATAGACCGTGACCGAACATTACTTTTTCGCTGAGAGTTTTCTTCTCAAGAAACTCTAGAGGAATACACAGAAACGAGGATCTACTTAAAGTTGCTATTCAATGGCAACAATTTCATAACATCAATGAAGAAAACGCTGGAAGCCACCTGAGAACGAATATGCAATACAGCTCAACCCGAAATATCTCCATGTACTAAGAGTATTCTACCCAAGTGCACGAGACGATGTTGCGCAACTCCTCAGCACTACATGGTATTGCTGCTATTTTGAGGATGCCGTGATTTCCTTTTCGATGGAAGGGAAAATAAATGACCCTTGATTGGCTATCAAATGAAACCATGAAGCGGACGGTCAGTCTAATTCCACCGTCGCCCGCAACCATAGTGATCTTAGGAACTGGCCACTCATTTGGTATAGACCCAGCCTTCTCCAATTTGGTGCAATGTGGGTGATCATGGGATCAGTGCATTGAGGGTTCATCAGCTGGTTTCTTTGTTTGACTGTGTTTCACGTAGTTTGGCCCAATTCTTCTGAATTCCTGACTTCCGCGCAAAAGTTTGGCTGATTTTTCTCTATAGACCGGACCGCATTTGTCGCAGTGCGACATGTCCCCATTTCGCAGTCTCCGTTATCTTTCCGCACTGTCTAGTAAAAGGACCGACTTCACCTTGATTAGTTAAATTATTTAAATTAAAACTAGTTAAATTTTGCCTATTATGTCAGGAATAGGTTTTATCTTAGCATTCATTGGGATTTTTCCATGCCAGACCAAATCCTTAATAGGCAGTGGACTTGGAGTTAAGAACGGTGGATGATTGAGGTCTTTCCTCGGTGAAATGAAACTCTCCAGTTTATCTCATATGTTTGAGGCGTGTCAGTTACACACCAAACGTTTTGCTTGATGCTCCGGTAGATGACATTAGATCATCTCATTATGGAGTACAGCGTAGTCCTTATCAGGCAATTATCATGGGGCATTCTCCACATTCCTGCCAATGGTTAATCAGACTTAACTGACAAGTTAGGCGATTTCACAAGCAAGTAAAATACCTAGCCATCAGTATTGTGATCGAATACTGAATGTGAATATGAATGAATATCGCGTCACGAATACAGTTGCTCACTTTTTAAACACTGCTGGAATTCCTTCATAATCGATCATTTTGTTCCCGTTGATGCAAAACCGGTGTGAAACTCATTGCATTAGGCTCTACTAGCCAGTTTAAGTACACAAAAGGGGGATTTGAAAGCTGGTCATTCTAATGCAGATGTAGGTTTTTACATATCGGGTTGACCAAAGCCACGTGGCGCAACTACCAACCATCTCTCTTGAACCTTCTCCAAACAAAACTGTTCATTTATCACCTGTGCGACCACTAGAGATTTTTGATCTCTTATAAAGCTGCAAAAAATGGTTTTCAGAACATAGAATATCATTTTGTTCATTAACAGTCATACATGTTTGGAGTTGGATTCACAGAGTACCCTACCTTGAGTGCGCACGTCGTGTTCATATCAGAGCTACAGACTGTTGAAGTCTACTGTTTGTCAATAGTTCAAACGATGTGAAGGAAACAATGCAAGCAGTGGCAACTTCGTGTGTGAATAATCACACTGTGGATGCAAATCGTTATCTCAAAAAGTTTCTGCATATTTGTCAACTAAACTACCGGTTTTGAAGTGTGAAGAACAGCAAAATTTTAAACTGTTTTGATTAATTTCATTTCCGTCATGTCCGGACCAACCGGAATGAGAATTCCTAAAGAAAACGTCCTCTGCGTGAGCTCTTACAGAAGACTGCACACCGTTCAGGGCAGTATTTGGATAACAAACGGTGCACAATACTGAGAGGTTTTTGTCAGAATTTGTCTGTAAAGTAATTAGGTCAAGCCATGCCAGTCCTATAGGGAATAGAGTGACCCAATATTGGATTTCAATATCCTAAGGTTACACCGATAAAATCAATCAAAAATCTGTCTGGTACATTTGGACTAACAATCGATACCCGAATCTGTCAAACGGTTTGCCTTATTTGACACAGTGCCCGAGAGTCACGTGAACGTTAGATAACGATTGTCTAGCCACGTCCACAGTGATATCTGAACAAGGCCGGTGTCGACGTGCTGTTTCGGCTTTCCCGGGTTTCCCAAAGGTTACTCGTCTGTTTAGTGGTAATGCTACCACGTGTTTGGTCCGGCTTGAGACGTATCAATTACACGTAGAATGATCGAGCTTATGTCGCAGCAAGCAGTCACTATCCACATTTTCATGCATGGCAAATAAGGATTGAAGCGCTTTCTACTCTTGGTCACCGTAGATAATTTTTTTGGAAATTTTGATTACCTGACTGAATTAGTTCGACAGTGTCACTGTAAAGCAACTATAGAATGTAGACGAATATTCCGCTTTAAAGAGATCAGAAACAGAGAATTGCTGAAATACGTTCATTTTCAAGTTAAATTAGTGTTAACGGGACACTTATTTGAATCTCAACACCAAGAAGGTCTAAACAGGTTGTGGGCTGTCAAGCAGCTTTCCACAACCATGATAGTATTGTGTTCCGCCAAGAAAATATGGTGCAACGCCTTGAATATCGTACAAAATGAAAAATGACGCGACTTTTGTGCAGCATATCTAGTTAAAGAATATTATGAACGACAGATTCAGCTGAGACTTATTTGGGTCCCTTGTTAAAACCAACTTAATTTACAAATAAGCCTATGCGTGTGATCGACCTTCAATGAGAACTTAAGGTCAACGCAAACTCGGAAACAGAACCTACATGATCAGCTTGAGGAAGAAAGAAGTAGCCGGCCACTGACTATCGAAAAGTATTCAGCAACTTTATTTGTAGTGTGTTTTGACTAGAAGACGTGTATAATCTTCACAATATAAGGTACCATCTCAAAAGTTAAACCAAGGTAAAAGGAAGTTCCTCCATAATGAAAACCAAGTTTGCGATCACATTGCCACTACTTTTGAAGGGTTCGTTCAAACAATGAAACATAAACCATAACACTCATTTTCCGACAATTTAACAGAACGCGTGATTCCCTGAGATTATACAGATGATGGAAACACAACAGCTGCAACGAAGAACAGTTTTTTTAACTCTTCCATCTGCGTTTTCCACTTACGAATGTGCTTTGTCACATCATAGGAATCCCAGCCGGGATAGCTTTCATGGGATTCTGTATGTGAAGCCGCTTTGAAACTGTAGGACTTAACAAAAAGTAAAGTCAGGTTTGGAGAGAACTCCACTACCGGCTAAAAATTACCTCGACCGAATTTATAAATGTGGGCAAATTATACCACATAGGCATAAGGAACTGGGTTCATTTTGTAAGTTACACACCGGAGCGATTCCCATGTGTAGCATGAAAAAATGTATGAGAAATTTGTCGACAATTGGCAAAGTTTCTGACATAGGAAAGGAGGAAGTGTAACTTGACACTACGGGGCAAGCATTCCACGGTAAGAACAAAGTTGTCGAATAAACACTTGGGTTTGGATCGAAATGCACATATTTTAGTTGGCTAGTAACCCGATGCGGTGCGAGTACAACGCTGTATTTGCCATCATCGTCTCAGTTGACGCTATCTGTTGCATGTTTTAGAAAATTCATTCGGAATAAATAAAGTACGCCACAGTTTGAAAGAGTGGAACGCATAAGTGCTAATACTTCAGTTGTAGGAGATCCGTTAGTTATTTTGATAAAGTGACCACTATCGTAGATTTATTTGAAAAGTTAGCGCAGGATTGAGCACTGGTCCACTGTCAGGCCGGAGCAGCCTCGGATATGGAGCCAAGCTAAAGTAGTCAAATGTGTGCCCGTACTTGGAAACGGTGAAAAAACTGCCTTTACAATTTGCTTAGTATGAAAATGCTAGTAATGGAAATACTAAGTAGTTGATCATTAAAACTCTAAAAGCTTGTTACTGGACGTCTCCTCTACCTTTGATAGGGAGTTCCTACTTCTAATACTGTCTAGTTGTAAGCTTATCTTTCAAGTGAAATCATTTTGTGTTGGGAAGCAAGCAACTGCTATAAACATGTTTTATGCATGTTGGAATCCTTAAACAGTAGGCATCTCACACATCTTTAGGGAAATTGAAACCAGCGCCTTCCGTTCAGCAACCGGTCATTACCATGCATCCACGAATAGCTGGTCAGCGTTTTAACCGAATTGTGTAGAGTTCGACCACCTGCTAAGGTACTGCGCGTCTCTGATAACGTACAACTGGCGGGAAACAGGGGTACATTGCTTGTCCGCATTTCGGTGTGGATCGACTTACTCAGCAAGACGATACTCCACTTTCAGCCTCCTTGCTCTTCACAAATCACAGTTCAAAATGGAGTGGTAATCAACGTTTGTCAGAGTTTGGTAGACCCCCATAAAAAGGGAATTAACAGCCCGCTGTTATGTTTTCATAATTGAGTGCACATTTCTAAGCATGATCAGCATATTCGGTTAGGCGAGGGGGTATATAGTTAAATGAGATTAGATGCTTATCGTTAGGGCAAAATAGGTCACACATAACAGGCCTTAACTGTTCTTTTTCGAAGTCGAAGTATTGAAATTAATGTGTAATCGAAGTAGAGGAAAGCAGTAATTCGTGGAATAATGGCTTCCTGAAAATGGACAACCGTGGTGAGAATTCAGCGCACACTGATAGGTGAACACTTCGACAAATTTCGCGCAAAAAATTGTTGGGTTTACTTCTTGGCGGTGAGTTTTAACCTGAGTTTGGGAATGGGTCTTTGGCATACTGGTCACTAATGAAGCTTGGAAAAATTGTCATATATAATAAGCGGTTGCACGTGGCTTTAGAAGTCCGGTGTAAGCAATTTATGTGTGGTAAAATGATACAGTATCCGGAAAAAAGACAATTGTTTTTTTTAGGTCTGAGCTGCTTGGCAGTAGTGATTTGATCAACCAGCTACAGTGTATTTCATTTAGGTCTACGGACAAAATTCGATAATTGCTTTTGCTGTAGAAATGCGATCGAGGGAGGTTAGAAGTAGATGTGCATCTGATAACAGGTAAGTGGGTACTGCAATTGAAGGGATCAAACTACGGGACTGAGCATAGTTCGATGAGTGAACAGGAGGTATAGGGATGATACATGTTACAGTGGGGTAGCACAATATGGTCGCGTAAGTCGACGGAAGAAATGCTGTTCATTAGTGCAAATGAAGCTTGTATATCTAGGTGATAGTACATTGGGGATTATGATTTGCAAGGACTAGGCCGGATGGAGGGAGGTTTTTTATGTGGACGAATGAGGCAATGCGTGTACATTTACCGGATCACTAAGGAACGGTTAAGAATCTTACATAGGTGATTGCCTTATTTGACGGAGCCACAAAGACAAAGAATGCAAGCCTCATAGCAAAATGATGAAGGAATTCGGGGCCAAAGCCTGGCTGGCGTATTGCAGGGCAGGTAATCATTTTGCATGGTTTTGGACTATTACGGAACTTAAGAGACGCTGAATCGAGGGTACGGCAGGTTGGAGCATTACGGCATTAAGTGGTCACAGTGTGATAACCTGTCGCTCAGAAACCTGTAGGAATTACTGGGATTGCTAAGCAGAAGGCTTAAGAAGAAGACCTGTATAGTAATATGGGGCTGGGTGTTTTTTAATTACGGAAAGAGAGGCTGAAATGACTTGCAAAAGGTTTGAAAGTAGAACGCTGCCTTGAATGACAAAAAGGGTATCAGGCCTGAGCACTGATACTGAATAACTGAATTTCCCCACTTCATTTTAACCGTCCAAGCACTATCGGAACCAAGATAAAATTAAGTCAGGGACGCTGAAAGTGGGACCAGACCATAGCCTTTCGCGTATTTGGGGACAACACAATTCTTGAAACATCATGGTTGCAGATGACAGTGAATTTATTGGGAAGTTTGAACTGACATCAGGTACACGAACTTTCGAGTAGTAATCCATATTGTGGTAAGTTCTGAACTGTGTGCGGACTTGACGGGAAATGAGCACTTTGAAGGCAGTGAGCCTGGCAGATTATTTATCCATAAAATCCCCATTCGGAGGTTAGAGTCAAAGAGAGTGTGATTGGATAAAGCACCAGTATCTGACCAAACAGACTAATGCACATGAGCTGGCAGTATATATTGACGCAGTGCATTTTGCTTCAGAACACTGTCATTGCATGGTTTTTAGCTTTATTCTGACCAATCAGAAATAAAACAAATGAATGAGCTGTTATGAAATCGCGGTTTTGGGTCTTTTAGTCCCTATGAGATATTTAACAGCTGAGGTTATCGTAAATTTTGGTGGATTTGGACTAGAATCAAACAAGGTAGTGTTAAAACTTTGGATACAAAAATATGTAGTTATATTGGGGCTAGGAGTGAGAAAAATTCATTCTAATCATTTCAGTCATTTTGTCTTACACATGGCTCAAAGGCGGAAAGAATGAATCAGGTGAAGTTGAAGGTGGCTTCTTACTTTTGTGGAAGGGATCTGATGTTAATATACACCACTGTGTGGTTACAGTCAAATATGGGACAACTTTGGTAGTCAACGCAGGATACGGTAATGGCGTTTCTTCGAATCGATTGTTCGGTCAAACTGTAATGTCCAGTGGGCAGTAGGTGTTCATGAGCCTCTACATGCAGAAACTCCCTTCAATAGTTTTCCTTTTATACGAGTGTGAGAAAGCACGTTAAATCCTGTCGACAAAATGTGCCATGGCAAAAGTGGCCGAGCTGTTTGAGTCCTATGAAGGCACTGGTGAAGTTGAGAGAGGAGAAAGTTTAAGATACATTTAAGGAGTTAAGAAAAGTGAGAGAGTCGAGATCAAGATCTTAAATGTACACTGCTTACTAAGCATCCGCAACCACAACCATGACTGCATACAGAGGGGTGCAAGTTACGCCCAGGGGTGGAAGTGTGGAGGTCCTCGTATTCACGGCGACGTCATGAGAGAGAGAGTGGTAGATAATTAAGTCACTTAAACTATGGGAATTATCTACTGCATTAAGGAGAATTGACGTTTATATATTCATTATCCGCGTGCTTCTACTAAAGCTTCATTCCATGCTAAAGAACAGAAACCTGCCAACCATAATTCACAGTTTTTCTTATAACGACCACAAAGTTTCTGGCCTGTGGCTTTTGGCTCAGTTTCACCAGAGGAATTGTAAATGCCCCACCGGGTTTTTCCAGCACAGGCTAAAGTACTCATGGTGTTTCATTAGTCGGATATCAGCCTATTTGGATTAACATCTGCCACTCAAGAAGCATGGTGGAATTAGTTTGATTTTCAAAGGGCCCACTGTGCTCACAATGACCTGTTGAAGATGTAGAGGGTAAACCAAGGGGTTGGGATTTCTTAACATATCTGGGACGTTGGATTGCGATAGGACTATTGGTTGTTGATCAGGTGGCTGTTGATCTGTTCGCCGAGGTTGGCAATTTACATGCGAACGCTTCGTCAACATACGAACAGACATCATCATTTCGCAGTTGAGTTGGTGCGATAGGACTGTCGTTGGGAAGCATGTGGTTATCCAACGTCGTTCTGTCTGTAATGCAGAGAAAGGCAGACGCGCAGAGGATGTCATAATACCAGATAGATTTTTTCAGTCTATTTGTAAAGGAATACCCCCGCACATTTTACGTAGACAGGATACTTTGGGTAGGTCTGGAATTAGCTAGGGTACAGGCTATCAAATCCATGTCTTATGTCTGTCAGACGATCAGATGTCAATCCCTAATGAGTGTTTCCACGCTGATATGGTTCTCCTAGGATTACCTTGCCAAGAAATGTAGGCACGAGTAATGTGTATGGATTTTTTGTAGTGCGCGATTACCGACTAAACTTAAACTGCTAGGAATTTGTAATATCAGTTTCCAAACAAACGTAAGACACAGCAGACTTGATCGTAAGAAAATCGCCCAAATTTATTGTCATAGCTATACAAATGATAAAATTGCGTTTCTAGGTCACATTACTTGAGAAGAGTCTGGTATAGCAGAAATTTTCTGTCGCTTGAGAACAATTGCCCCTCACTTACGGAAAAAGTTTAAGGAATTATGGATAAAATTTATATTGATCACGATAATAAAACCGCTAAGCATTAGTTTTTGAGTACTGCCAAGGAGGAATCTTAAAAAGTATCAAAGGGATCGTCACATTGGTCCCTAAGATATATGCTTAAGTGAGGGGCGACAACGGGTTTATCTACGAACTTCCAGCAGGATGTTAGCAGCACTTACCTGCCATCCTGAAAGCTCAGATAGGACTGCGATTCGGTTCAAAGTTATTCGACAGGTCACGGTTTGTAATTACATATAAATATATCGAAACGACCGCAGATTAATCGCTATGACTCGAGGAATGTGTTCAGTTGGGTGCTAAAGTTCTGCTACCTTTGTGTCAGTCCTTTCGCCTTGAGCCTGAAGCTGGATGCAAAAAAATCCTCGGGAGATAATGCCTAAAATTTCTCGTGTCGCAAAAACCAGAAGTAAACGTTCATGTGTTTGAGCTTCTCCAAAGATGAAAGTTCTGTATAAGAAGCTCAGTAATTGCATCTCACTGATTGTCACGATCCTGAAAAGGCACAGCTTTCTTGTCCTATCTCAAAAACGTACTGAGTGAACACGCAGTTTATTGGCTTCAGGCCGGATGTGTGAAGGATTCACCTATGTTTTATTTCACATCCTCATTACTGCTGTGCAGAGTTAATATTAGAGGGCTATCCAAAGTCAAAACCCTCTATCCTTCCCGCATTTTTTTCTGAAAATGTTTTTCATACTTTCCTTGAACGAAGTACGTCAGCATTGATGAAGTCGTATCCTAATACTCTATGCGTCAACGCCTATTCATCCATGGCGACAGTTTCTGAGAAAAATTCATTCAACCCCAAATGTGTGCAACTTCTATTCACATCACCCCCATCTGAACAGCTCATGTTCTATCTTGACACACCCCCATTGGTTAGAACACAAAATCTGGGAGAATTGGGCTTGACATCTGTTCCCATTATGTCTCCAGCAAATGTCTCCGTCATGCATACATGGCGCCACCGAAAATGGAAGTTTTGACCGGCGTGTTACCCGATCTATGCAGCCAGGAGAGTGAGTGGATTCCCGTTTATGCGTGAGACAACGTAATCACACCTCCATAACTTAAACATATTCATGTGTTTGAATGCAATACTTCCGATGTGCTGGCATCTCCAAAAACTTTACTTTTCGATCGGACATGGTCAATGAGGCGCGCTGCGTCAGCATCAACCTATCCTGAAATGAGTCTCAGTCTGCACATAAGACCAACTCGATGTTTACTTACGTTCTGATATTAATGGAAATTTGGGTCCATTTTTACCTAGTGAGCTCCAAAGTAACGGAACCGTTAGTCGCGGTCCAAGAGTTTTTTTCGAATTTATAACTAGTATCATATAAACCATTCATTCGACTCGCATAAACTGATAAATCGCACAATCATTGATAAACTCGAACGATAAAAATGTGTACAGATCAAATACTTGAAATCTTATCAAAAATCATGCAGAATTTTACTTTTCAATAGTGATCATAATGTCCCAAAAGTGGTAAAAACGACGACCTGCTCTGCTGTCTTTATAGAGTCAGACACAGGTAACGTGACATGGTCAGAACTTCCAATAGTGACAGTTTATTCAACTGTTCAAAAATGGGTCTGTCTAAAATACAAACACTGTCGATATCTGAAGCAATCTCCTTCTCATCATCTTCGAAATATCAAAACTTGGGTCACGGGCTTGAACAACGATTATATGGGTACAGGTTCTTAATGAAAATTTAATCCATCAAACTGTTTTGTTCAGTTCTGACCCGTCTGGATGGTGGATGCCCTAAAGTCATTAAAGCCTTAACTGGCGTGCGTCAGTGATCTTGCGTTAAAATAACTCTTTTCTGAAACAATGATTTGGGTTTTCCTTCTTGAAATTAGATGGTCAACAACGGTTGTAGGGCAACTTCTTTAAATAACTTGCGGTGATCATATCAAATAAATTTAAGTACCGTTCATCACAGATTTCCCCCACGATCAGTTAACAAAACAAAACAATCATGACTGCAGAAATAAAGTATGAGATAATATAAACAACAAGGTAACAGAGTGAATATCTTAGGGATCTGCCCTATTGGGGAGACTCTTGCATCCGATCCGAAGCGATTTAAATGCACTACTGGTGGTGATACTCTTACTGCTAAACGTTCGGTGAACCACTGTAGGTTGATGAGTAAATTCTACCCATAATCAACTGATTTGGCTTCCCGGATCACAGTTCAGTGAGTTGTTTGTCCCTAGTTTACTTTGAAGGAATACCGCACGAAATCTCCGTATACCGATTCTGATAAACTGGGTGGATCTCGAGATTATCACGAGATCAACTTCCATTAGATAAGGTATATGGTAAAAACCGTCAAATCTGAATCCTTACGGCAGTCTGCATCAAGGTAGATAAGTAATACCCAGTTGAAATAATTCCGTTGCGTAGTAAGTTTTTGCTGAATAAATGTAGTGAAAATTCTTTACTGGACATTTCCCCCGGTGTTTTCACCTACGTACTGATGTATTTGTGAGATATCATTGTTTTCTGTTACAGTTGCGACACTTCTGTGTATCAGCGCAACCTCCAAAACATATACCAGATGCTCGCGAGAAATTTACATGTCACCTATTTATGTTATCTATTTACTCTGTCACAAAGCAACCACGGGGTGCGGCAAATTCATTGCTCTGGATGTAACGCGTTGTTCAGTGTTACAGAGCTTTCTACGTAGACAAAATATTGACCCTTCCACCCTGAATATCCCAAGCGGCAGGGGAAAATTACACGTCCAAAAAAGTACACGTACAAATTTCCTAATAATTCAAACTGTAAGCATTGAAGCACGTCACCCTTTGTTTGATATAAATAAGATGTCATCTCGTATAAAAAATTATGTACCTCAAGCCTGTATAATATACCCATTTAGGTGATGTTCACGATTGCATCACTCAAAATTCTGTCATTTGAACGCAGGTTGCTGTTCCAGTGTTGATTTGGAAAATCGGTCTTTTCCCAGTTGATTTTTTGGGCGAAGAACTATGCACACCAACGTTAATTAGGTATCATAAGTTGGCTTGGCACAGACAAATTAGACTCCGGTCGGCCTCCGATAGCAAACCGCCGTTAACCAGTTATCCAGTGTGAGGGAGAAAAGGTAGAAACAGTGACGCTGGCTCGATCGGGTTCTATGTATGAGGGGCAATCGATAGCCCTGTCATGTCTCGTTTGCCGAAGCGTGTTTCGACCAGAATAGGGTGCAGGGTGGACGGAGTGTCACATGGAAGCAAAGCAGGACAAGCATACATTGCTTCTTGAGATGTGCACGATACCGGGAAGGCCAGGCACATTTCTGACGTGATGTCAGGCGAATCGTGGAATATGCACTGTTCTCCCATGTCTTCCACACCGTGGGGAGGTTATACTAATCAAGTGTGGGGAGCAAGTTCTACGCTGTCATGCTCGCTATTCGTTTGCTTAACAAACAAGCAGTAGTAGGAAGAGGCGAGAAACCTTTAGACCAGCTTCATTAGCTCAGTCTTCACATCCAAAATTTCGTTTGCCGCAGTGAGAAGCGTTCACCGTATCTGGAGTCGCGCAGTTTGAAGGATTTAACTGAGTCCTTGCTATCATTTTAGTTGGAAACTGTCGCATTTTCATCGGACACACTTGGGTTCAAAATAGACATTCTTTTATGGTTTAAATTACTTTAGCCTGTACCGTGTAACAGTATTTGCACCGTGCAATTTCTCGTCTGAACCGGTAAAGTATTTACCGAAAAGATAATGTTAATATGCGTAGCTCATACGTATCTTATGATTCGGTAAATTCTCGTGGTATCTGCCGGCTTATTCGTCACCCAGGATACGATATTTAATTTATGATTTTCCCTTTCGAAGACCTTCAGTGACCACCCAATCTGATAAAAATTTAGATAGTTTATCAAGCTGAAACCACACACATTTGGGCAAGGTTTTTGAAAACTTGAATGACTGGTAAGTTTAACATCCATTCTCCAGGATAATAATCGCACCGAAATTGTTATGCCCGGACTTTTCAAAACCAAACTTCGGATAGCCCAAATTATGTTACAATATATATTCAGGCTGTTGTACAGGGTTTCATCAGAACACATAATCAACATATGTAAAGAGATGAGAGACATATGAGCCTGCTACCAACATGTCTGCTCAGACAGGGAGTGAAATGTTCAAACGATAGAATTCTGTCGTATGTCATCCTGCGATCAGACTACCAAACTTGATTCAAGTGAATAACATTTGTTTTTACCCCAAGCGGTGATGAAAACTGACCATCCTGGTTAACATATCGGTTCTTACAACAGTAAGACGTTAGAAACGGAGGTTCAACTGGTCTTTTGTTCAGTTCAGTAAGCTGTTTTACCTTCAGATGCTTGATCGCCAAATATTGTGGATAGCTTCGCTTTAAAAAGCAGTGCTTTAGTTGTCCTATCGCTGCATGAAAGACAGAAAATATTATTCAGGAAGTTTCAAGTGTTAGATACTTACCATTGTCAAATAAGCAGACTCACATTTCAGGACTTCCGAAAGCAAAATACCCGCTTTGTTTCCAGCACCTGCGTTTTCAACTAGGTATTATGTTATTTTCCTCTAGACCCCATGAATGAACAGGCGAATAGAGAGATTTCGACTGTTCATTACACGAGCTTACACGTCGTTCTGCTAAATCTATCAACCATCCAGATTTCTCATCGGCTGACCAGAGTATGTTATTCTCTTAACACTCAAGGGCTATGGTATACTAAATTTTATGTACATGCATATTATACGTGGAATTCTGTAAGGTAAACTTTTCCACTTGTTCTGAAGGAAACAAAAATACAATTTATTGTGTTATAATCAGAGGTGATTTCTGATAGCTAACCTCATAGAAGTGGCCATGAATTAAAGAGGAGTCGTAATACAAAATACGTGAAATCCTGGTGAACTACAAAAAGTCACTACTTAAAGGCATGGGGTTAGGTTTTCCAGGATATCCGGGTGTGTTATCCAACACTACATAAATAGGCTCGCAAATCTAAGGAGAACTGGATGGACCCTGATGCATGTACTGGCGTATTCATATGTATAGTTATACGCACATGTACCTACATGGAAGATTAGGGGCGTCGATGAAGAGAAGTACTACATTGTTGTTATTCTAGCGACGGGAATCCCTTCCGTGGTTGTAATATAGGAGTACCAGTTTTTTTCGAAAACAAAAGCTATCTATAGGTGAACTATGTACCGAATTCAACTCAACCATGAGTAGTTGGTGCTAACAGGTCCGGTTTTTGTGAAGCTGTATTCTTCTTGATGGAGCGATCTGACTGTGATCTATGGGTAAGTAGGTTAACTGGTGAGGGATAACGCCATTTTCAGTTCTCTGATGTGAACTTTTCAGGAATGAGTAGGTTATTGTTTGTTTATTATTGTAGTCTGGTGCATTCGTATAGAGTGGACACATGATAATAGTGAATGCGTTCAACCACAAAAATGCCTCAAATTTTTCTCTTGAGGAGCCCTTCTCTGGGACATAGATCACAAAAGTGAGCCGGAAACACATTGGACCTGCTGGTTACCAGCGACCGATCCACTAGACGCCTGTAGATAGTCTTCTCGGTGTCTAACGTTGTGCTCCGCACAAACCACTGACGCCGATGAAAACTCAAAGATAGAGGTTCGGTGGACAAACAGGCACAGGCCTGCCGAGAGGTGTACGTCGGTCGAAGAGCAATCACTTGAAAGTGAACACCAACACCAGTTATTTACACAAAGACATTGGACTTCTCCATCAGTTCCTCCAAGTTCCAACGCGACATCGTAACTCTTTAGATGCATAATAATGCTCTTGGAGAGGTGCCATTTAAATCGGAATGAATAGTCAGGCTCAAGACCAGCAGCCAGATGACCACTGGTACCGCCTTCTCGCATTATGACTGTAGAAACAGGAAGAGGTTTGTAAGCAATTGGAGCCATCTTAAAATGGAGCACCTTAACTGCGTGATTCATTGGTGATCTGAACATAGGAATCGGGTTACCTTGCACAGACGCTGGTAAAATTTGTCAATCATTCTGATTTGGCATCGGTATGATATTCACCTATCGCTGTCATACAGTAGTGAAGAACGTACGACAGCCACGTACACTGCAAACGTCGTCTCCACGCTGCAAAATCGCTCAGAAAGATGACCAAAAGCAGGGTTTACTTGAAAACCAGAGTGTGACCTTTGCAAGGCTTCCTGATAGGTTGGTGCTGAGGTAGGCGACATTTCCAGAGTACGCTGCTCTACTGCCAGTTACTTAAGTACAACCTGCTGCTGATAACCCCGAGCAAGTTGAAGAAAGAGATGTTTTGGAGGCATTTACATATAAGCTAAATTGAGATGTTTTGAGAGGGACGTCGTGGATCCCCGCTAAAATTCTGTGTTTGAGTCTGCATATAAACTGTGGTCATCTACGGCGATCGGCGTACGCATGTCCAACTCGTACATTTTCGTCCTGGCCGTCAGGTGTTTCTAGTTGAATAGGTGGCCCACAGATGATACTACATTGGTGAGTCATTTGGGATATCATGAAACACCTCTACAAAATTGTACTCTGACGCGATCGGAAAAAAGAGACAAATAAAACTAGGCTTTCATTACTTCACGACTTTGAATCCGGCCGAGCTTTTTCCGCAGGGATGACAGGGGTTGATGGAACTGACAGATTTTCGTGACAGTCGAGCGCTCCGAGAACGATCCACAGCGTCTACCTCTCCAGAGATTAACAAGATTTCGCAGAGTCTATGAACAGACAGCAGAACAGTTGATTCCATTCCCTGCATTTCCTTGAGAGCGACGCTCTACAAAATAGGATAATTCATGCTATATCCTCTTCGTAATCCAAATTTCTCTTTGATACTTTTGTATTTCAGAAAATCTGGTTCAGGGGGTTGAGTAGGATGTACGCCGAGATTTGCCTGTCGTACATGGAAGACTGATTCTCTAAAATGTGTCCGTTTTCGGGCATCTTCTCGTTCCCCTGGACAGTGTTAAAACTGCGCAACCTTTGAATAAAAGCACAGCTTTTTCTAGTTTGACAGTTGAAACTCGTCGTCCAAAAACTATAGCAATTTGCACTACTATGCTTTGTTCCGTTGAGAATGATATGAAGCACTATAATGGCTCCTGCTGTGTTAAGTTTGGCTCAGTTCTAAGCATTGCAATGTGCGCTTTTTGCGTGACATTTAATAAAGTTCGAAGGCGGCTTTTGGTCTCACAGCTCTGCTTGACGTGACAGAATAAGTGAATCATAAGACGTCACTGATAAAACGATAGACAGAGGCTTCCACCGAAGTGTATGGTTCGATTTTGAACTGGAAAAAGCTTTTGGGCTAAGATCAATCGGGAGATATAGGATGGATAGCAAACAAGCGTTACGATCCTTCACTTATATATATCACCATATTTGGCGAGCATCGTTTCATTTCTACAATCGTTGCCTATCATGGTCACGCAACAGAAACAACACATTAGGTAATCCAAGTATGTCCGTTTGCCAATTTTTACCACCCTCCTCTATTTACTGTTGCGGTCTGCAAGTACTTCCAGTATATTACGGGGATAATCGCGACTGAACGCAGCAGCCATATTGCCAAAAACTGCTTTCAGCGTCCACTGATTCAGTAACCGCACAAGCCGATAGGTAAATTACCTAAATCTGATACAACTTTCCGCGTATTTGACTTCAGATTGGATCGGCGGTTGTTCAAACTCGTTAGATGCAGCATACAGTTAGTCAGCCAGAAATTAGGCAAAGCAAATTTCATGAGTGGATCTTTGTATAAACGACTTTTGAACTTTTTGGACAGTGTGACTACTGGTGAATTGCAGAGAATATTGTCTATGTGGTGTTCGATAATTGTGGAGGGCTCTATCTTTATCAAATTCCGGGTTTGCAGTTTCACTGGAGAATTACGAAGTGTATTCGATCGAGTCATAAACTCCTGACTACTGTTCACCAGTAGTTCGATTGTCTGATTGGCTCACCGACCGGTCATTCGGAGATTCTCGTCTCATTCAGACTCTGTGAATGTTCAAACGATATGCGGGGGCGTGGTTTGAATGACGACAGCCTGAAACTATCAGCCAGCGTTTTCATTACCGTACCAACTGTAATCTTCGCGTTTCACAAATGATACCAAACAAATATTTCAAAGAGGTATACGTTCGACGTCATATAGTTAAAACATAATATGGCTACATTCATAGTGTGTATGGAAATGGAGGCAAGCGGTCCACCCATTTTCGAGACTCATTTTATTGTTTGCTATGGTGTGACGAGGTCATAAAAGCCGACATTTATATTTTTGGATAATTCTCTCAAATCACTCGGGACATCAAGATTGCTCTGCTCAAAAGCAGCGTTAGCCTCTGCTTTAAAATGTGGCCTGCTGCTGTGATTGCCCATAGCAATATTTCGAAGTGAAGAACAGATGAGCTCTCCCGAGCAGTAATTCGCATTATTGTATAGTAACGTGTCAAGTTCATCCTTAGTAGTGTATCATATCAAGCTGTCAATGACTTTTAAGTCTGCTGTACCTTTTCAGGTGTCACAGAACATCCCGGGATGACAGAAGATGGAAGACATCATCCCCTGAAAAGTTCTGAGATTTTGTTTTCCATAGATGAATGGATGTGCTCCTTACAGGCGACTAGATATCCCATCATACTACCAAGCGTTTGGCGAAAATAGCGTTTTGATTATTGCGTCTTCTCAGGTCGAAACTCTAGAAAAATAGCCTTAGTGAGGCCAAAGAAACGGTTTCTATCGAGAAAGTATACGGTCTACGATCTGCAACCGCTACCGGTTTGTTGTCACGGTGGTCAGCTACATCCTTTTTTAGTTTGAAGTCAAACAGGAACACGCGTCGACTTGACAAATGTTTTCATGCTGAAAAATCAGCCCACTAAAATGTAGAGCCCTGGTACCAGAAGTTATGATATTTCTGGTCGGTCTTTACTCTTCAGAAAGTGGGACCTTGTTAGTGATATAGTGCAAACTGCAGGAGATATCTGCAAGGCAATATGGCTCTCATACTGCAGAAGTAATCAAGACCCTTCATGAATTAGCGCAGGAAATTAGAGCCGACTAACACGACGCTTGTCGAAACCATGAGGCGGATACCAATACTTATAGTTTCGTAACAAACTGCACGAAGCTGTATGAAATTATACGGAAATGAATTCCTAAAACCGATTGCGTGGTCCTTGTTTGACTTCGCCTCCTTGTAACTATTAAGGAAAGCCTCTACCGTAAATAAATTCTGGTTGTTGCTTCGAAACGAACGTCCAAGATATCCCCAAGCTAACTCCGTTTGACCGAATGTTCTTCACCGTATTTTGTACAACTAGGTTACGAATACCAAGATTCACAAGAAGCAACGTTTGAAACATTTAACTACCAACGAAATAACCCACAATATCATTCTGAAACATCCTCAAAACAACAGTACACCATTTTTATTTGTATGTAACTGATTTCCAAATAAGAATACCTGCTAGGAAGAGCCAATAACAGATTTAGTCGATGAAAGGATAGCCAGTGCTTGCACGCGGAGTCTGTCTAAAATTGACTGGAAAATCACTTGGATTCCGGAACGAAAAGCGTGCCTGCAATGCATAAAATCGTGCCTTTCGTTACCAATGAAGTAATAAAAATAGGTTCGTAGTTTTTCTATTAGGAAGCAGTACCAGGTAGTTTAGGCTTGTTCCAAACACCACGGCAGGCACAGTGTGTTGGCGTATTCCCCATAAGTCGTATCCCTCTGAATTAAAATATGGCTCCTGAAATGTGCGAGCTCTCCGAACTGGCCTTGAAAGGATGGCGGCTGATAAGAGACGAAACTATGGTCACATTTATAACGCAGGGTGTGTCATCACAGAGGTACAAAGTCCTACGTATATTCGGCGGTAAATTTCAGTTGTGAAATCTCAGTGGAATAACCTTTCCCTGATATGCTTATCTAAGAGTGATCACCATAGGTAATTTTCAAATTAACGCTCTCACAGCTCGGAAAATCTATTCTACCTCTGGAAGATGGCCAGAAGTTCTGAATGTCGTAATGACAGATCATGCGAGCTTTTCCAATTCATGCAGTCTTATAGGTTGATTTGTTGTTTAACCTTCCTGCCTAAACGCGGGCAGCAGTTTGAGCAGCTGCAACACAGTTGAGAGACTTGGAACTATGACGTTGAACTCTAAGTTATACAGACTGTGAGTCCGCCAATGTACATGGCATACAGGAGGGAATTATATTACATATAAATATGTACGTACAGGCTTTCAGCATCTCAATCGGTCTTTCGTCATTTGCCTCGACTTTAACCATAAGATGTACGAAACTGATGATAACCTTTAAGTCTGTCATACGATTCACCGGTTACCACGCAGAATCACTGGAGCCTGGATTGAAGTTTTTTCAACTTACAGAGACTTCATCATTGACACGCTTGTCTTCAGACCCTTTTTATAATTTCGAGGTTGTTTAACGTTACTTGACATTTTCCAGTAGCTTGATTTAAACGGCGAAATTGCAGGAAGTGCCGGGTAGACTATTGGATTTCGAGCGAGAGCGAGTTTTAATAGATTTACGATGCTGGGAGAATAATGGCGCATGAAACTGGCCTTATTAACATTTTAACTCCAGGAATTGATCAGATGACCGTTGCGCTGTTGCGGTCCTGTCCAACTAGATTCAAACCGAATAATTTGAACAGGGTTTCTGTTCGTTATGGTTCAATTTTGAGCGTAGTTTTCTGAATTTTGCACACACATTATTCCTTAAACCGGAAAAAACTATGTGAATCGGCTAGTTTTCAACGAAATCAGGCAAAGGCGCTATTTCAGAAGCACTCCAGAGGCAAATCACGCTGGTAACCTCATCTACCTTAATTTGAATATTGACCATACGATTACGGGTATCATTTGTATCAATTGTATCTCCAAAACTTTTTCTCCTCATAAAGACTGCCCATGACAATGCACACGTACATATGAACTGGTTTTAGTTCGTCAGTACTCTGCCAAAAATATCGTTTGATTCACTGGATACATGTTTTTATCAGTCAAACTGCTCGCACAAGCTGCTGCTGCGCAAGCCTCAGTCAGTCCAGGTTTTCTTATTTTGCTCTTGGTGTAGGTAGTCTGAACCCACAACATGTCGTTTGAAGAATCATGATAGACCCTATGCTTCTTATTCCGCCAAGACCTGCTCCGATAGAAGCGCTGGTTTTGAAGGAGCTTTTTTGTTCCTATTAGCCCTCATGAAATGCAAGTCTTTAATTATGATGGTGGACTTTCCGGGTGCTAATTTATGAATTGATACCTACTGAAATAATCTCACATGAAGCTGGATTAAAACAACACCAGTGAGTACTCTTTTCATGATCCGTTAAATGTTTAGGGTGCAAATCATGCGAATGCAGTAGATGATGTCCAATGTCTACACCATTCCTCAAAAATGCACACAAACGATCATCCACTGGTACGTAAACCGGATTACGCCTTACTTTCGTACATAAATTTTAACATAAATTTGAATGGTTTACATTATACGGCCTTTAAGGAAGCAGAAATCGAAGTAACAATTCCAGAGAACACGTCCGGACTCTGGTCCTTGGATTTTATTACAGAAGGCCGTTCAAGATGTCCTAATTGATCGACAAACCTGCACCGTCCGCTAAGAAACACACGACAGATATAACAACGGCTCCCCTCGAAATGAAGGGAAAATGTATTATAAGCTGGTAGATGGGCCAAGAACTTAATTATTCGTTCGTTCGTTTGCAAGTAAATGTGTTTGGTAAAATTTTCGCCAGGTGAATTGTGAGTCAATCCTACAAACGTTCTAGCAAACCAATCGAGGGGAAAAACTCCTGGGATTTGGGGACCAAGCAAATAGATAGTTTGGGTTGGTTGACTATTAATTTGAGTATCCATATAGTACTCTGGAAGTGAAGATGATGGGCGGAGAAATTTGCCTGAAATAGCTCACGTACCCCCTCAAGAAGTGCACCCAGTAAGTCTGGACACGAAATTCACAGGAAGAAGGTTGTCGAATTCGAACTATTTGTAACCGGGGTATACCCATAAATTCCACATATCTGTTGCGACAATTGAGCTGACACGACCCAAAGTACTCATCCTAGGAACATACGCATGCCTAGCTAGCCCTAGTAACTAATCAGCTCTATGGCCATCACTGTACCATCGCTAAATAACATTAGCCTGCTATATTTGTGTGCCTGAGACGTGTATCCTGAGTGACACGGTAGTCAATGACCATTTGCATACTGTAGGACTCAAGTATTTAGATATACAAAGCATGCTGATGGCTTTAGAACATCTCCCTCTTCTCAGCCTCCAATCTTATTCTATAGAGTTCAAACCTGGTAAGCATGGTTTAGATAGGTTTATATGCGGCTCAACCCGAAACTTATGGGGCAGTGCCCATTGTAATAGGATGTTTAGAAACTTCGTTTGATGTAACAGGCCAAAGTAAAAACGGATGCCGGCCCACCATGTTTGGCATCTGACTTTACGACTGAACTGTCGTGTCACGTGCGACACGTAGGGCTTGAGCTGAAACGCTGTACAGCTTCGTCTAATAGCCGATAGCTAGCCACCGGCGTTTCGACTATTAACCAGTCACACTTGGCGCCAAAGCTCTTCCAATCCCTTCGAACTTTTTTTGGAAATTACATGTATTCAACACATTTTGCGTTATTTCTAGGGAGAATCATTATTTTAGCTTGCACATTTGAAAATATGGTTGGTCATGCTTCGTACTGTACTCATTTGGTTAAGCGCTGCCCCAATATAGCTTGTAAAGCATTAAAAAAGCGATCTTAACTGAATGCTGTATGACTTTAGCTTGGCTGTTTCGCAGTGGGTAGTTGGGGACCTGATGCAAAACCCATATCTGGCGCAGACTGTACCCAAGTTCAAATCTGACAAGCGCATCTTTTAACTTTCGTTTTCAGCTTCAAATATGCTGTCTCTGACGATAGGTATAAGCTTCATACTTTAGATTCAGTTTCAATACACCTCATGACACATTACTGATTCTCTTCCAATCTAGCTGAGGCTCTGACCTAGTCACTGCGCAATTATTGAAGTTTTTTCATCCGCCCATACCTGTTCTATATTTCGACCAAGATAATTAAACGGCTGTCGATTCATCTGAGGAACGGGAAACATAACTGTGGCTTACAGGTGTGACCAAACTGTTCTGGCGAATATCCATGTAACAGTGGGCGAAACTTTGAACCTCGAAAGCCACATAAGAATCCATCGGAAGAAAATTAAGTGGATGCCTGGTTCACCAGTAAAAGTCTGATGTTGCTAACTTACCTTACTCCTGACTCGTCTCCATGAGGATGAAGGTGCTTCTGTGATCGCGGGATCAGACCACACATCAGCTTAAGAATTTAAGCCGTTTAAATGTTTGGACTTATCAAGTGGGTTCAGAGCGATGTTACTTATGCCTCTATAGAAGCTCCAAAATGCTGACCACAGAACACGGTAGCTACTAACGAGTATGCAAAGTGGTGTGTGAGGTGGGTAAACCTCGTCTAGTCAGATATCTGCCCACTAAGTTTCGTTACGCCGTTTTATATTTAACGTCAAACAGTTAGCATTCAGCTTACCGACTGCGCCTCAATTTATGAATAGGATAATAGTACCCAGCATAATCCTGATCAATTGGTTATCAAATTACGGGTTCTCGTATTTCTCAAAAGATAAGCAGCAAATGAGTTTCCCCATTTAATACTCACTGCCCGCAGTTTCCGAAGACGCGCTAACATAATAAACAACAACGACAGTAATAGCTCCGTTTGTGCTTCCCACTGACCTTAACGATAATATTCGGTAATGTCTTTCGAGAAACCAGCAAACTCTCTTCCACTGGAGTTTTGCTTGGTTCTCACATTTTTATCCACGGGGAGGTCGTCCTTCCTTCAGATTCCCGAGAAACGGTATAGTTACCGTTATGGTGGAAATCGGGGATATGTACAAAGACAACCAGATGTACTGGAAAGTAATACCTACATGTGAAAAACAGGATTACAAGAGACAAATCTGTATAACATGCTAACCACAAGTTTAATTTTACTCTGATGCTGCCACAAAGTATAAACCGTGGCGTTGAAGCCAGTTTTTCAACGGGATTACCACGAAAGCAGTGTTCAAGTGAATCCGTGCCATCGGTACTATTGGAAATCTCAGCTTCCACAGAAGTAACATCACGTCAGTTTGAACCAAATAACAACAAAAATCACATTCACAGGCATCCAGAACAGTAATCTAGTATTAATAAGCTTAATAATGCTACCTCGTGTTTAGACATTTGAGGCGGATAGTCGTTCTACCCAGTGCTTGGTAGTATCGTAGGTAGAACACGAAGGAGAGCTGCCCGATTGAAAGCGCAGCCTCTGTCGTCCCCCATTTATTTGAATCAAATTCTGGTCGGGCAAACAGGTTTTCTGTCTAAGCTTTCCTGCAATCACAAACGCAATCAGCTCAAACGCAGCAATATCATCCTCACTGCGACTCGACCGGCAGTTCGGTGGGCCGAACTTGAAAATCAAAACCCAGTCGAATCGGCCGACTTATTCATCCCATTAATTAATGCAACCCTATTTAGAGGATTTTCTCGCTAAGTGATTACAACTTGGGGTAATATATTTTCACGCATACCCGCACGAATAAATGAGACTATTACGCTTTGCACTTCTGTCAGTCACGTCTGACACAAACACTGCAGTGTCGATTTCACAGATATGTTCGTTATGTTCACGTGTACCACCTGATTATGCAATGTGAGTATTCGATCGGGATTATTTAGTCGTATGCTAGGGTTTACACTCGGATGCCATGTTTATAGGGCAATAAACATTTCGGCAGGCAGACAGTGAATAGTCGCTGGTACAATGCTTAGAGCTGTCTGATGAAATGGATGCATCTCTGAAGTGATGACTGCGGTTAATTGAACAATATAATTGATCTTTACTGGATAGTCACTCGAGTTTAATTAAGTTGAGTAAGTGATATATATTTAGTCCCACGGCGGGCGAGATGGCTCAAGTGGTTAGAGCTCGAATTTACTGACCAGAATGGCCGTGGTTCAAACCCGACCTCTGCCTCTCGACATCTGCTGTCTAGGCTTGTGAGACCTGGAAGTATCCCAGCTTTCGTGCTTCCTTCGGGTAACATGGCAGTTAGGCACCAAAAGAGTGTCGCAGCCAAACCATTATTATCAGTAGTATTACTGATCCACACCTCCGGCAAGCAAAAGAGCCAACATTTAATTTAATGATTTCAAAATCACTCCCTCAGTCCTCCCGGTCATGGAACTACAGGGAAATTTAGAGTACACAAAAGTAATGCAATATACCATAATTATTACATGCATTGTAAAATTTGTGCACATAGCGTATTTCAGCTGGCGCAAATGAACTTCGTTTTTTGTAGTTGGCAACGTCGTTCTGCCATAAAGTGTGTTCACTCTGCGTTCAGGCTGCCCACTATTCTGTCAAAAGTCTCAAGATGCTCTGAACTTTACAGTCACTTTACGGTCTGAGAAAAGACAGTGACCTTGAGTAAATTTGACTCCAAGATGATATGGTGTTCTTCAAAGAAGAAAACTATGTGTTCAAACAAAACTCTACACAGTCTGACAGGATTTGTTCAATGGCATGTCCCCAACTCTTAAAAGGATGTACGTGGGTGTGTATGCCAATTCACTTGGGGGCCGTTATCGAGGGATGTTACTATGAAAGCGTTGTACCGAAGCTGAAAACTTCAGTCTTTCCCTCCACAAGATGTCGCAAGAGGTAAAGATTTACACCAGTAAGAAGTTTGCTATTTTGTTTCAAATGCTACTGGGTTTGAGTGAGTTAGAATGGGTGCGATGCAGGTGACGTTGGCAAGTTTAATTTTTCAATGGAAACGAAAGTGGTGCTGGATGCATTCGGGCACGTTCGACACGTGGGACTACATAAGACGTGGAAATGAAATATTTACTTGTCATGTTCGTTGATACGGTTATGAAGGCGTCAGATTTTTTGAAAAAGTGTGCCCACAATTAAATATTTACTTAGACGATTGACGAAGATTCTTTGTTCATCGGTTAAGTCCCTGGTTAAAACTGAGACCGGATCGCAGTGGAAGTCGCAAAAGGATTGATGTAATGTCTTGGTGTCCAATATAATATACTAAGGGACGCCAACTTTGTTTGAAAAATGAGAATTCCTGCTCTGCTACTCAGTTAATTTGAATAAACCTGTGGTACGTACGAGGTATATGAAGTGAACAGAGTCACATTATGCATAACTTGCAACCAATATTCACGGTATACGGGTGGAACACGATGTCATAACTACAACACATAACTCTCTTTTTGCCGCCTTTAAACCTACGCTAGACCACTAGCTTAATTTCCTATAATCAGTAAGATCGATCGGAGCATACGGCCGCAAGTCACGCAAATATGAGCAATGTATATGTGAATCTTATTGCATTTCGTTTTGTGAACCTTCGATGTTGCTTGAAAATGGCTTCCAGTTCAGTTCCGCTTTAAGCAAAGTTACATCACTAAAAAAGCCAGAGAAGTTTTCGCCGCAACCAAACTTGTGTATGCAGCGAAGTGCACATTACTAATAACAAAATATGAGGTTTCTCAACTCCTTCGTGGTTAAAACAAACATAATACTCTCTCGCCTTTTATATGTTCAGCTGGACATCTTAAATAAGAGAAATCACTAAGAGGAAACGGAGCATATATTCTCTTAGCGTATGTTTCCACCAATGCAAAAAACTGACCACTCATAATGAATTTATATTGTTTTCTTGGGTCCAAAATGCATCGGTTCTAATCTAAGATCTCAAGGGAATGAATATACAACAAGAAACCTCTGGTTGGGCAGTGGATGTCACTCACAGATATAGTCAACTAGAACTGTTATTCCGATTGATCAACAATGCTTCCATGATAGCATAATGAAAGACCCAACGCTCAGTCCACAGCGGTAGGAGCTTTATGCACCATTCGTTTTGCGACTGGTTTGAATACCGGAGATTCCGGTGTAGGTAGCTGGAGGTCAGTTTACGGAGCTGGCACATCGATGTTAACTTATCTGGTGATGGATTACGTTTAAACAAATATTGCTAGTGGACATATTATTCTGCTCCGTGGTTACATTTTGCATAAAGATCGAAACAACTGGAGATGAAGGTTGTGTAAACATGACGAGTCTATCTACTCGGATCACTTATTGTGAGAGGGACTGTGAGACAATAAGCAGGTGCCTCTTACCCAAGTTATTCCCCAGCTTTGCATTTCAGTAAAAACAAGCCGATTTTAAAGGAATGCTGACCATTTGAAAACCTCAGGTTTTGATGGAGAAACCAAAACAAGACTAGTCGTTTCACTGCAGAATCCTTGACTAAACGGGACAGGTATAAAATCCGGTTTTGGCCACAACAAATTTGCGGAGGCACAGCCTTTGTCAGTCTGGCCTAGGATTCGGGCCTAAAATTACGCGTTATAATTTTTTAGGATACCGCCTAATAGTAGATAGCTTTCGTTCCACAAGTTGCCCACGTGGCGTCGCGGTGAGGATATTTTAAATCAGGACAAAATAATGTAGCTTTTTGCCGCGTTCAACGAAGGGCTTTGTCTTATTCCCATTCAGTATGTTCCTTGAGGATATAACGAACTTATGGGTCTCCCAGTTTGCTAGAGTTTGCAGGCATTTCTTGACAAGAAGCCACAAATCTTGTCTAAAGATTATGGTATTTTACAAAACGAGGCAGGTTTTGCGCTGTTTCCGCTAACCGTCTGCGATTAGGCTTAAATGTGAGATGTAGGTTCAGCCGGAAACTGAACTGTCAAAAGTCCATGGTAGTCGATCTATGCAATTCAGTAGTTATCTTATTCAAACCACATCCTCACCGCAATTTAAATTTGCTGCCTCTACAGCGGGAATCGTTTGTGATTGCAACCGCGATGGAGAATACAAAACTTAGGGATGTTTTAAGTCAGCCCCTTATAAAGCCATCATTCTGTACACCGTCCTCGACCGGAGGTTATGTCTCACTGCTTTAATCATTTTGCGGCCTCTAACATGACACTCATAGTTTTGGGCATGGTTTCGTCAAGCTACTTACTATAACGTAAGTGATTTGGCACAACGTGAATGTAAGTTGGAAAGTTTTTAATTTGAGGAGAGAGCTAAACAGAATTAAAACGACTGGTTGCAACTTTTTACATTTACGCCATTCAGAGCAGTCACTGGGTTAACGAGGATTAAGTCCATTCAGTAAGTGCAATTTGAGCATGTGATTTTCAACTGCTAATTTCGCTGAGCGCAAAAAAACAGATAAAAACTTTCCGCATACACTGGTGAATAATTTTTTTACCAGGAAAGGTGAGTAAATTTTACGTAATCTTTCATATTGCATGATTTATACATTCATGTGGCGTCATTTGTTTTTAAATTCAAATTATTTTTGGTAGTCATTGCTGTTTCGGTGTTTGACGTTTTATCAACGCAACTGGACAAAATGGTAGGGTTCTCAGACTGTCCTTTTAAAGAAACAGTGAAAGTTTTACAAACACTTTATGTTTTCTAGAGGAATAGCAGAAAAGAGCTTGGAAGAATTCTTGATTACATTTGTGAAAGAGAAACATAAAAACGTCTAAAGCAGCGGCTGCAATTTTCTGCTGATTTTATAAAAGTGAAACGTCAACAGTAAGAGGAATGTTAATAAACGTGGTACCAATCCCAGAATATCTTATGTGCAGCATAAAACGACTAGTTCAAAACGCAGTGAAACTATTAGCTAAAATTTTACACTGGAAGTCGTTAGATCGGGTTGATTTTGTCGACACAATATTATTTCTTTGATAAAAGCGCAAATCCGCGGAACAAGTGAAGGAAATTGTGTTCTGTGAAGTGTACACTAATCAACGCTTCGCGTACTAGATGTGGACTGGAAACTGTATCAGTATGGCAAAAATGTACCACGTGGGTGTTCAACAATTTCCAAGGTCGTATGCTTTCCTCGATAGTTGGGGAAATCCGACGAAGCTACATATACTTGTTCATTCGGGTGACCACGGTCTATTTGCTTGACTGCTCACTTATGCTGTCTATGGTGACAAACAGTAACCGATGCGGAAATTATTAACCCCGTTGCCTGGGCTACGGCCATGTGTTCGTTCAAGGCAGGATAAATTAGATCTCAAATCATCTGACAACAACACCTGCACCACCTTTCACAACTTTGTCGTGATATCGAAACCGAGTTAAAAGTCTCAATGGCAAGTTTCAATGGATGCGTTTTTTGAAAGCTGAAAAACGCGTTTGCCAGATTTTGACATCAAATCCGACCAAAATACGTAGCAGAGCCCATAGTAAATGCAATATCTCATGGAAAGAATATGAAACAAGGATTTCTACCTACATTTTTGCCAAAAAATGCTACCTCACAGGCTGGTTATATACACCAATGCGTGTTTCATATTTGTACTAACTTAGCTATGAAAGTGTTATCCGGTATTTGACCTCAAAAACCTGCAGAACGCTAACCTCACGCATAAACAATATTCTCTCCCATTTAGTATACACGTCCCATATGTCACAACGTTCTCAGCATTTATTGCATGGTATATTACTGCGTCGTTCGATTTCTTGGTCAAACTAGGCTTTGAATATTAACTCCAGGTTGTCCATTCCTCGAATCAAGCTCAGTATGCCAAAGCAACAGGAAAGACAATCTTGCGATCCTTCTGTTTCCACTAAGATACCGTGTACATAAGGTTATTAAAAACGTCAAAGCAATGAGGAAGGGGGCATATTATGAAATATAATAACAGTACGTCTTATGCCTTTCCAGTGGTACCTGATACCAACAAAATTCGATTATGTGCATCCGTTAAACTGAAACTAATTTAAAAATGAGCAAGTTTAATACATTTATTGCGGTTTCTACTTTTGAAATGCGTTTGCAAACCTCCACTAAAGAAGGAATGATAAAAAATATCTGAGCTGTTTGCTTCTTGGGAGTTTATTTTGTAATCTCCGCTTGGAAAAATTAACATTTTATAATAAGCCTTTGCGGTGTACCAAAAGAGGGCGTGGCAACTGCGATGCAGTTAGTACACCTGATGATTGAACCTCAGCGAGTCAGTGTAATGTGGCCGGCAAGAGATTCTCAGTTTAGCGAACGTTCATGAATCAACAAGCCAACGTTTTTATTCATGCAATATGCGTGAACTTTACTTCCACTTTATATCCAGTGGAATATCTATCAGAGTAATAATTGTCAATTTTAATTCTGGAGTGTTCTGACAACTATTACTTAATGGTTGACTCACCGATGTTACAGCAATCGACCTCAAAAAGCAAAGCCTTATTTCCAGTTTTTGAAAATGCACACAACAAAAATATGCGTATTATCTCCGATATTTTTGACGGAGAGTCGACCGCGTTAGTAAGACTGTAGATCATGGGGCTTCTGAAATCACCCGGAAAAAACATTCACAGCCAGGTAATCAAAAATAGGCACTGGATTTTTTGCTTAGTGGTGACTTTCAAGGAATTGTTAAATTTGTTTCGGTTTTGTGGACAGAGGAAGCTTCGTAAGTTTTGATGGATATCAACACCTATTCATTTGAAAGACATACTTACAAACGTAGTACGCATGGGCGAAGTAAATGCTTGTGTATATCCGCCGAGTTGAGGCAGCCCACATTTAATTTCTGACGCGTTCTTTCGAAATTGCGTCTGAACGGCTGAATGATGCAACGAAATTCATACAGTATCAGCCACACAGAGACAAAAAGGATTTGTCTGGTACAGTCAAAGATTTACCAGACGTGTGTGTGGCTTCAAAATTCTGGCTAACCGCCAGACAGATAGGCTCCACCCTCCCAGTATCTGAAAAGCCTAGCATCTCCAAGACAAATGTAGCTCTTAAAAAATATTGTGGTTAGAGAACTTTCAAGTATCCTGGCTGGCTGGTGCTTCTTAAACAATTTTGTAAATTCCATTGTATTCCGTAGCTCTCAAAACATCACGCGTCTCGAGGAAATCCCACTAACGCCAAGCACTACACTGCTCTGATCACCCATATTTTGTCAGAAAGATGTTTCAGGACGTAGTTATGAACTGAGTTGAAAATATATGTACCAGCATCGGCTTTAGGAGTTACGCACAAATTCACCACACACTGATTTTTACGGAAGATCAGAGTTAGCGCTTTTTTAATTATTTTCCACATAACTGTATCTTGAGTACGAGGCTCATTTATTTCGGCTGTTTTCTGTTTTCTTTTTTAGCGGAGTTTTGATTATGGTTCATCAGTCTTCGAACACAGAGGGTGCTGTATTAATAACAAGCTAGCTAAAGTCACGCAAGATGAGATGAATTATATACAAACGCCATCAAAACAGATAGGCCATTTTGTGGGTTTTTTCGCAGGTCAGTATACACTGCATTACCTCACCTTTTAGAGAAAAGGCCTGGGGAAAATCGCAAATCTTACTCTGGTGCAAAAAATGTGGGTATTTGTGACTCAACAATGCACCCAGGGTTTTCGTGTATCATGCCGTGTCGTCATATCTGACCATATCAAGCCTGGTTCATTTTTTCCGTCGGTAGAACGAATCCGGTTCAAAAACTCACACATACTGGACAAAAATGCTCGTTTTTGTGACGGATTAGAACTACTTTTGCTGTCAGTTTACCAGTCCTATAATTATCAGACCCACTCTTACAGAGTAGATATATAGGAATTTATGAATTAGGATAACCAACGACTTATTCGCTGGTTCTATCGCCAAGATGCGCAAGTGGCACCTAATTGGTATTGCCGGTTTACATCCTTTCTCGTGTATGCTTATTATGGGTTAGTGTTAGTTACTCGTATAACGCGACAGCCAGCTGGACAATAAGTTTGCCTTCATTTGCTAGGAAATCAATGATCATGTTTGATTATAGCTGCATTAGGAAAGCTACACACAGTGTGCGCCATCTACTTGACTTTAAATTTTGAGCTTCCGCTCGTATAGGGTGTCGTGTGGAAAGTTTAAGACAGCAGAAAATCTCCCCTTCTTATGAGATTACCTTCAGGAAGAACGCATTTCTGAAAATAGTACAGTAAAAATGCTTCATGGGAAAAGCGTCCTAAAATCGACTGAGATATATCTTGTCTAAGTACTAAATTTTTTGTATGGGCTGTGACGTTCTATGTCTGTTTGATGCCACTGCCTGCCGATGGACGATAGAATTGCAAGCACTAAGTATTATGGAACATAGCCGCTGTTTCTAGGACTGACAAATATTCGGCACTGACGATTCCACAATACTGTTCACACGACTGGGTACCACGACAAATATTTATTTCACTGTTTATTATTTGCCAAGAATATACCCTGGCCTGTGTAGGAAGTTCAAGGAATTCTAGAGCTCTAAAACATTTTTCTTGACCTCATGCATACCTACCCAGAGGAAGACGTCTTTTGAACCAAAAAGTCTCAGGCACAGTGGATTCCAGTGGAGTTCACTGGTTATCAAGCTTTTTGATTTGGTCGCTCTAGACAGCATTTTGTTTCTCACTGTGCTTAGACCACACATTCTGGTTGTGAAATTCATGCCCGGCGTATGTAACAGAAATACCGATGAATAATTTGCTCCTAGTAACATGTTGGTTTTTGACTACTTGACGTTAAAATCTATATCATGACATGAAACCTCGGTCAAAAACTAGACATTTTCACGCACTATTTGCTGTACTGAGAAAAGCATAAATTAACGAGATAAAACAGACAGCCAACTTGAAGTTGGAACGAAGAACTGAAGTCGGATTTTTGGAATGAACACACATACTGTTGACAAGTAAACTTTGATAATTTGGAAATTCATCTTCGGGATACTTATATTTTGCTTACGAATAAAGATGCCGGACAATCCGGTTTGTTTATCAGATTCACAATCAATGATAACCGTCTGAGTTATTTCTTCCGAAGATATGATCCCATAAGAATACGTTTTAAATTACTGATTGTCTCTCCTGCTCACATATGGGGTAAAACAAAATGAAACGAGTACTTGGCATTTGTTAGACGTTGTTTTGCAATTCAAAATGAACAAACAAGCTAGCAATCGCTAGTTGAGAAGACAGTATAATGCCGCAAAATTCAGATTTCGGTACTCAAAGTATCACTGTCACCGTAAAGGGTTTCCATGTACAATGTCATGAAGGAAGAGAGTGCGAACAGTGCCACAGACGTTCGATGTGACAGACATGCATCAGGGCCTGTAGATAGAGCCTGCTCTGAACGCTTACGCCGGTAGTGGCCGTATCGATTTGGATCAAAATTTTCTGGTGCGATAACTTCTTCGTTAAATTTGTGAAAGCAGCCATTTGGAGCTTGCCAAGAAAGGATCTTCTGGAGGTATTTCGGTTGGCACAAGGAGAGAAATCCTGCGTAGCCACAGATCCCAACTTTCCAAAAAATAAAGAGAAGCCATATAGTTTCTAAATACACGGAAGCAATCGAGACAAATGAACTTTATAACTAAAGGCGAACCCAATTAGCCGAGTTGATCATACAATCAGGGTGTATTCCGTCCTATAAATTTGCAAACACGTGCTTAATTACTCCAAAGAGGTCTATTCGTTTCAATATTATTGAAGCCTCTAGAATCATCCGTTAAAAAAATAGGATGAATGTATGATTGATAAAGCTCGTCAGGTATATAATGCATGCTAAATTTATCTGAAAATTCCTAACTGTGGTGGGTGCGAGAGATGCATACCAGAAATACTAGGCGCAACTGATGTACGCCATTTTCGTAAGAGGATGAGATGTATAAGTTGTGTTGCTTGAATTTTACGTATATGGTACAGAGCCCAAAACAAAATAGGTTAAGGACGACGATGATCGGTGTGGGTTGAAACTGTAATTTTTTGAAAACGAATGTGCTCACTATGTCCAAACGTTTTTTAAATGAATGGTTGAAAGTTCAACGTTCGTCGAGAGCTTTGTGACAGGTTTTTGGTGAACTCCAGCATAATGCCATTTGGCCGGGGAAAGTCTCAGACAAATTCCAGGTAAATCCAACACCGTCTCAACATATAGGATACTTCTCCGTCTATTTAAAGCACAGTTTTTCGTCCAGAAGTCCCCGAATCTTGATAACACGCCATAGTTTTTTCTCTGTAAGATTACTTTTATGACAGGTGCATCAGCGTAATGCACAGCTGACTGCAGCCAAATTGGATTTCAAGAGGTAAACTAAACAGTTAGCTTTGTGATGAAGGACGCTTATTCATTTTGAACCAGTCAGAATATTTCTTCTAATCCGTTCGACTCCATTTGAGCTTGTCACAGAAGATCTTAAAGAAATCAAATCTGCAAATCTCAGCCTTTACTTAATTTAAGCGTCGTATATGGACAAGGCTTTCGGGCAAGTAGCATTTAGCTGAGTTTGAGTTGGTTATCTCAGAAAGATAATCAACACTGCTTTACAGGTGGCGTCAAACAAACCAAACAAATTACGATTATGTGTTCGTATGAACTCTAAAGAATGAAGCTTGAACCTCAAACACAAAGCCGTTCCTCATTTGACTGCCGAGGATATACTTGACGTAGTTCCAGAATAGCCTTTAAACACATGTACTGGTAACATTATAGTGGCAAACAATAGTTGAAACCTTGGCAAACAAAATTACGGTAGTATGATCAAACCAGAAAGTAAACAACAAGATAATCTAAGTCGGTCTGCTTAATCACTTGGAACAAATATCTTGAGGCGTCCTTAAGTGGTTTTTTCATGATCCCAAATCATTTCTATGCCCACTCTGATTATGGATATTCTTTCAGTGCTTCGACTAGCCCAATAACTATATATCCCGGGGAGAAGGGGAGAGGATGCAATTAAAACTAATTTAAGAAAGTTAGAGACCTTAACGGTGGCGGGACTATATTCCTCATTTTGGCTGTATTAAAATAATTGGGTGTCCAGGCTGCCGTTATGGGGTGGCAAACGGCGTACTAACAAGATATTTCACCGATGCAATTAATGCTTAGGTACTTGACTGGATATTGTTACGGCACCCATGCGTGAATCAAAGGACTACTGAAGTTCGGTAAAAGTGCTGGTAAAAGTGCCCAGCCGATGGGCGGAATCCGTTGGCAGTAGACTGGTACAATAGCGTTAATTTCAAGGGACCAGTCCCCGCACTCGTTCTGTCCCCAAGATGAAGAACAAACTGTATATATCAAGCAGTTGTGCCTAATCTGCAAGATAAATTAGGCTTTATGGACCACATGGTGATGGGCTGGATCAGCGGAATGACCTTTTGATAAGTGTTCTTCTGGTTAAGTTCAAGCTTTTTGGTAACAGCTTTCATGGTTTTTTGTGTGCGACTTCATTTTGAAAACTAGTAATTGATGAAACAAAACCTGTCAAGCAAATTAAAGCTGGAAATGCAAACGTAATGGTACGGCACTGGTCGGTGAAACAAAAACAAAACAAAAAACACCATAGGCTAAGTTTTTGTGTCGAATTATGCAACCTTCCGTCATTTTTCTAAAGAAACATCACTTCGTGAAACCCAAAATAAGACGCTGATCCGATTAAAATCAATTCGGTTGGTAATGTGTTCTCGTTTTTGATGTAAAGCTCAGCCATCTAGAAAATAAAAAAATATCATACTCTTAAACTATCCAACTATTTTAAAATAGTCCAGAAGAGGTTTAACGGATCAACTGCCTTTATTTTCGCTGCATGGAGATGATTTTATCGCTGTGTGCAAATTCACATACCTCTATGACCAACTAAGGTACATAGGAGGGTTTAAAACTGACACCAGCAGAGTTCCCTATGCCAGATTTGTCATTGGATACAAATTTGACAAAAATGGTCTCCTGGTTCTCTAATTTTCATGGTTTGAACGAGTGCGGCAAAGTGTTTATGGCGGTAGTATACTGTCAATCACCTGCTGCTTTGCGGTCATACTTTTTAGGCAGAATATTTCGTTGAGGACCCCAATCTTCTTCCTTTTTGGATGTGAGCGTCCCGAAATTATCCTAGCCCTAGTAAAACCATGAGTGCCGCAACTGAAAATATCATCATGCCACATCGGCCGTCGCTTGATCTCACCATCTGAATTGCCTTATTTGCTGCATACAGCAGGGCGGGTGATCCAAAACATGTTACTGTTATGGCCTCCCTTCGTACATTTTCACGCATTTTTTCTGCCACTCTAGTCCACTTTAATTCGAATACACTGTCCGCAGGTCTCAGCGGTAGGACTAATTGTTATGTTTGCCATGCATCAGGCTCAGGTGCAGCCTCTGTGCGACAGACTTCATTAACGCCCCTAAACACCTTGAAGTCAGTCTCCAAATCCCGAAAGCCAGTCGACTTATTTGCCTTTAATGTTCGCACACTGAAGCCAGCGAGAAAAAAGAGCGGCTGTTGCTAGTACGCAGGGTTTTATCTACATTGCTAGATGCTATCTGTCAGAGACAAGGGTACTATATGCATTAGTGTAATTGAACTGACTGCGTCCTCGCTATCTTTCAGCTTCCAGCTGCGGGAATCCGAATGGAGCACGTTGCCACAATTAACTGATTGCGAGCGTTTGGCTGCCGCACCTTCTGGATTGCCTGTGTAGGATACGACGATAAACTTGCCCGCTCCTGCTTCTCACCGTGTTTTTCAGTTGAATGCAAAGCCTAACCAAATCGCTTGGCAAGCGAAAAACTCGTAACAAGGCTTTTGGCACCACTGATTATTCCTCGTCTTACTGCGGCAGGAAAGACCTTGACCCATGAACATCAAGATCAATTTCGGCCTTGAAGAGTGTGCGTTGACCACATCTTCACACTCCGTCATGTGTTATGGCAGCGGAAGATCCACAATCTTCGTGTTTCTTGACCTCAGGTGTGTGCTAAATTATGTTGATCGGTCAGTGCGGTAAAAACATCCGCTCAAGAGGGCATCCCGCGCACTTTTGTGAACACAATCCGGTCCCTACATTCACATACTTCCGGAGGTCTAATTGTGCATGGCTAGCTCTTTAAAACTTCCCTACACAAAGAGGTGTTCGACACGGATGTCATTTTGTTCAACTTTCTCGTCGATGAAGTAATGAGGTGGACTCTAAAGGGCTTTCAGAATCCGGTGTTCCAGTCATTACTGGTGTTTGGAGTACTCAAGCAATGTTATCCTCATCTATGAAGACGAACGTCGAACACGAGCGTAATTGAGTTACCTGAGCACTCACCATCATTCGGCGCGCACCTTGAACCTTCAAATTTTAGAGTCGTGCTCTACATGGACATGCCCTTTTCGATCCAAAGAGGAGCAATAGAGATTGTGGGAAATTCTGGATACATCGATATTTGTAGTACTACTAACGAACGTGCGTCTGATGAACCCAGTGCTCGAATCTCTAACGCGCGAGTCACATTTGTTAACTCGCGTTACCGTTGGCGTTAAAGGGACATACCAGTGGGTTACAAGGTTCTTGTGCCTCTGGCCACATTATGGGCTGCATGTTTGCATGGTTGGAAGACACGGATTCTGCGGACAAATGATGTGAGGCATCTTCAAATCATCGACCACGAATGTCTTACACGCGTTGCTGGTATCAGTTGGGGTGAACGGATTAGTAACCAGGTAATTGGAAAGCGAGTATTTGATTGTTCGGTGGGTACGTCAATCGCAGAAAAGATCTAGCATCATCAAATGTGGTACCTCGGCAATGTGCTATGCATGCCGAAAGACCGTCTACAGAGACGAGCGTTCTTGTGTGTGCCTCCTTCAGGTTGGCGCAAACTGACGGGTGGACAACAAGTGACTCTCGGAAGGGAGTTAAAGGGATTACGAAGAGATTGGGCTCTTTTGGTGCAATCCACTTTAAAGGAAGAAGACATCGCTTCCCCCATGCGCTTGGCCGAAGAGATTGCCGGAAATAGCAGCTGATCTATTTCCCTCATCAGTGTGCTGTCAGTTTCCAGATTTTCTGATTGAGCGGTTAGAGGTTGAGGCACCCAGGAATGCCTTTGATGGGCCAGCACGAAGTCTGTTCCTCAATCACAATTTTCCCCATTTTAAGGTTAAACTTCTCAACCAAGGTAATTTAAGCACCATTGTAGGCATTTGCGGCAATGACAGCTGGGCCATATGTCTTGGAATGACTGCACTCAACCAACAAAATATATCTGTGTGAATTCAGTATACCCGCAACTTCCACTAAGCATCGTGACACGTGACCTGTTCATGTGGGCAAAGCCAGGACAACCTCAAATGACAGTCGCATCTCGGTCTAAATGGCCGAGTGCAACGCCGAGCACTCTAGTTGACCAACAACCCTGCGTTTTAAGTAATGTCATTATGAAGGGTTTCAACACCTTGGAAAGTGAAAAATCAACAATATTTGACGCTTTCTTTTATCATCTAATGGATTAGAACCAAAAGGATTGGTGCAGTGTGAAGAGCAATGAACGTACAGGCTGGTAGCTGACGGATTACTAAGCAACGTAGCGAATCGACTACCTGTCAAAATCCGAATACAGCTTTCGAACAGATTTTGCAATCTGGGAGCAATGTGGCTAAATAAGCAAACTAACTTCCAAAGAAATATCCTTACAATGGCATTAGCGCTCTGATTTTCTGCAGATAATTTAATAAATATACTGGAAGACTCCAAAAGTACTCAGCTGCTCAAATTGGAGGATATGCCAGCAATAGCATGCTGTAGCATTTCACAGGACTATAGGGAATGGGTGTAGCAGGCGGTCCGACGGTTCGGAACAAACGAACAGTATACGGAGGGGGAATAAGATGGAAACGGTCAGTTACGGCTGTCAGGTGAAGAGACAAAATAATCGCAGGCAACGCTCAGTCAGCAAGGACGTACCGTATTGGGTAACAGCTCCAAATGAACGCCATACCTCGCTCTGTCACATTTGTATCCAGATTTTCTACCACTGAAATACCTATTACGGGAGAAGTAATAGGGTGTACTGTCTTCGGATGACTAGAATAAAGCACTTTTCACCTGCATCGTTCACTGTATACTTTATCGCTAATTTTCACCCTTCGACATAGTATTGTTTCCAGAATGGTGTGGAATATGTTTATATCAGTCTCCCACAGAAGTTTCTACGTCGAACTTCACGGTGTCATCTCCTGAGTTTTCACTAGCGGAATTCCACTTAGATGAGACTGAAAAACGTACCTGCCAGCCTAACGTCATTTCGTACTTTTACTCTGTACCGCATGTTTGGATTAACTTAACAAAGATTACACGACGATACGCAGAGTCCACCCTTTATAACTGACTAGATTGAGAAGCTCAGCAAGTGTAGATTCTTGAGAACTTTTCGAACCACTCAGTTCACTATGCTATCTTCAAAGCTATCAACAGGCTACAATTACTCTTCTTGTTAAGGTAAGGTTACTTGTAACTCCTGCATGATGCGTTAAATTATGTGCAAAGCCGTTTACCTTGTTCCATGAACAAATCGCGAAGTGTTGAAGGGTAATTCATTGTCTCAACACATTTGATCTCCTTTGCAACCCGACTGCATAATCGCTCCAGCAATCCATTCAATGTTATCTGACTGTCCAATCTGGCAACATGTGCGTCCATCACGCTGCCACAATCGTTCTACAAATGGGGATAAAATGTAGTAATGCTAGTTGTTACCAAGAAAGCCAATTTCTTTCTATTTCATCTGTATTTTTGTATTTGTACCTCTCCTGATCGATACTATTAAGGCTGTCTAAATTTCGCTCATTAGACAAACGGAAGAGCCCATACTACAGAGCATGATGAGGCCTCATAGATTGCATTCAGGTTTGGTTGCTGGCTGGCCTATGGCCGTTACATACTGATACAAATATGTACGCATATACAAGCTACTCCGTGGATAGCAAACTATTTCTTAACGGAACGGTCGACGGCAATGGACAGTGAAACATCTTAAGGAGCTGGTCATATTTGACTCATCAGTGAGGAAACACTTGATACAACGTGAGGGTTCCTGTGATTCCAGATCTTCTCAGCAGTATTATTATCAGTGCACCTCTCCAGAATCTTCACTAGTTCATTTGAACCAAATAGTGCCGGAAAAATGGTTCACACCAATTAAAAATGTTGAATTTAATGGGATCTTCCCAACATTCAGTTCGTTAGTTTCAGAACCTTTATTCTTATTAAAACAATAAACAGGCGCTAAGAATATGAAAAGCCCTCCTCCAAACTAAAACTTTGTCTGGTGATGTAGTTCCTAACTATCTACAGGCCCACCAAAACCATCCAGAAAGCGACTCCATGAGACTACCTCCACAAATAACAAAACAAATTACTCCTTGGAGAAATAATGACATCAGCCGTGGCTACAACAAAACGGTTTCAGTTATTCTTTAGACTAAACAGCTTGAGATCAAAAATATCTTTTATATATACGAACAAATGTTGAAGCTTCCCTGGCGTTTCTTGAAATCGGCAGCTTGTACAAACTTATCAGTAATACAAATTATCTGTTTGAGTGACAATCTTGTATGATACTTAATCAGTAGCGATGCCACAAAACATCATTTTAGAATATGATCCTATGTACTTTCTGACTCAACCAGTAATAAAGAATATGAGTGAGGAGGATGCTGCTGCCGGGACTAGATAACATGTGCCACAATAGCCAAGTCTTATTATCGCTTCTGGTATCACACTGCTAAGTACTGTGGGGTTGTGCTATATATCGTAGTCGCTCAGTACTGTGACTAGAATAACGAACAAACTATACCTCATAAAACAAGGAAATATTCATTTGTTGGACTTGATGTGGCCTCGGAGTGTAGAAGACTACTGGACTAAATGCAATGTCGGTTTAGAGCCAGTTAAAAGACAAACTTAAGCAATATACTGTCATGATCTCAATCCGCCTTGCATCCCCTAGAATGTCCGGCATACAGAGAGCATGAAAATAAGCCAAGTTATTCCAAACTTTGTGGAAAACCAAGCGGTGAAATTTCGGCATACGCCACAAAATAATACTTCAAGAAACACAAAACTTGTTGCGGAACTCAGCCCCCGAATACGGATTTGCCTTTGCTCTTCTACACAGTATGCTTGCAAAAGATCTAAGTATGTGTGACTCAATTTTAGCGTGGCAACATAAGAGGCTTCTAATTATAATAAGATGATTACAAGAAACGAATCCTACCAATTGTGCATATGAATCACAAACACATCAGTTGAACGATTGAATAACTAAAGGTGCAAGGAAGTAGCACTTGAATCTTACACCAGTTTGCATACTAATTTGATTTTGACGGGAAATTCATATGAAACTCAGTTGAATTCTCGTCTGTGACGTTTTTAGTTATAAACGAGAATGGGTTCCAGGTTTGTCTCCCGTTAAAAACAAATTGGAGTGCAGATGAGCCTATAAGTCAAATTTGGTGCAATTTGTGTTCATGTAGAACATAACGTTGACGAAAACTCGGGAAATGCATCAACCTGATGACCACCAAGAAAAGCAAAACCGGTCGTGTGCAGTCGAAGCGTTTTCAGCAACCTTATGAGTAGTGTGTTACTTCTATACGAATTAGCACTTGCGTCTGAGACTGAGAATGACATATCGAAACCACAAACATCATGGAGCACCAGTTTCATGCAGAAGTTATCATATAGGATTATTGTCAAACGCATGGGCAAACCGAAAAAAATGTAGCAAGAGTTACTAAACGCAGCAAAGTGGAGAACTAGGTGTTGAGCCTCTTGACATCAGCGATTCCGTGTTACCTGCTACTGAAGCTTGTCTCCAGTACATAGCGAAATGTGATTCGCAAAAGGATTTCAATGCGCATACATCCCGAAAAGACATATCTCGAGTTTAATAAGTACTGACAAACTTTGGAAACCAACTCAGAGTCCAACTTGGTTAACTCGGTCTTTTATAACACAGTCGTTCAGAGTTGGGAGAAGAAAATTTGGCATAACCTGTCACGTCTCTTTACTACAAGCCACTGAAGCGCTGGGTTCAGGTGACTGTAAACGTGGATCCGGATCTTGTCATGGAACGTGGCTTGCAATAAAGCAGCAGACAGTTTGTGGATTCAATTCTGCAGTCATACAGGATGTTTGGGAATATGCACGCAGTTTGTCGCATACAGATGGCAACACCCTCGGCCGTGTTTGGATAAATAACCAGAAACATTTGATCAGAGGATACGTACCTGGACTTACTACTTATTTTCGGTTCTCCAATACAATCAGCTTCTTAGATGTAATAAAAATTAAACTCTCTGTCATTCGTACTGAGGCAGTAGCTGAATTCAATTCACTTAAAGTTATCAACTCAGTTGACTTTGAGGACCTCAGCCTGACATGTCAGCCAGCGATCTTTGAGAAAAATACCTTACAAGGACGATACACTGAGTTTCCAAAGTTAATTAAAACCCATTCCGGTTTCACGGGAGATACTACTGAATCTCTCTTGTTCACGATGTTCTTCAACTTGATTTGCTGAGATTGAGTTTGAGTTGGTAGATACGCCAAGATATTGTATAGACACAAAACACTATTCACATTTTCTCCAATCTAATGGTAAGTCATTAGTGGCAGCAGTTCAAGTTTAAAATCATCACCTTCCCTGAAATGCATTTTTTGGACAGCTTCAACCTAATATCTTGCACACTCTTTGAATGTTCAGCATGCTCACAACGAACGAGTACAATCCACAGTAATCATCTACCTAATGGGAGTTACGCTTCAAGAAGTCTGACCGGAAGTAAATAACTGCTTGCCCAATAGAAACATTCCGACTATTACCCTCCCCCTAATTTATCGTTCTGCAATGCCTAAATACAAATAATAACATTGGGTGTTCTTAGACATCTGAATCTTCAACACATGAAGGAAATCATGCGCTTCCGCTGAAACAACATCCAAGATAGCAAATTTGTTTGCAAGATTATTACTTAACTTGCAGATGAGAGTCGATTGTGCCGTACACATAATTTGGTGTTGGATAAGGAAATAGAACTAAGAACTTCATGAGCATCAGGAAATGTGTGGAATTTTCATCGCGCCTGTTCCTCTGTACTGTGTGAATAACCCCAGAATAATCTCATTTACTAGGGAAATTAAATTTTTCAGGCTAACTTAGGATGATAGCAGTATTTCATCAAAAATATTCTACATACGTTAATTCCGATTAGCAGATAGAGCACCTGATGTGCTAAACTGTACCCCGACATTTGTTCTGTTGTGGCGTTCTTCCAACACATCTTGGATAGCGTACATCGAGACTGGCTGAAAGGTAGAAGACAAAGGAAATGTTAGACACATTGCGTTCATACAAAATAGAGCTCAAGCTCTTCATCTAACATATAGTAAATGGCTGCCGACGACTTAATTCAGGACTATGTGGAAATCGTAAGTTGTTCAAAAGCATAGTTCCATCTTCAAGGCCTCTAGCGATAGTTATAAATGGTGGTTTAATCAGTCTGTCTTTTGAGGTAGGATGTTTTTTGGTCTCATCGGAAGTTTGCTCTATTTCTTACACCGTAGAGTATTTGATCCCTTGGAGTTTGTTTGTCCGCAGAGGCTGGTAGGGAATCTCGATCTCAGTGCGCAGGTTTATTGCTTTATCAGTAAAGAATCAAGCTCTCATAAACTCGCTTTTCGTCTTTGTTATTACTTGACGTGGTATGTGTACGTTTTCTTATATGAATTTGCGTCCTTCGTGATTTTTGCGCTCGGGGACGATTGTAAGGTGATCGTGCGTTCCGGTGACATGTTTCCCTTCATTGATTCTGCTTGGTAGCTTCCTCCTCGTTTGTTCCATGTGATTTTTGTCACACTCCTTTCGTTTTCTGAAACACACTGGTTTTTCCACTGTAAAATGTTCACCTTTGGGTTTTAATTGTGAATTTCATGATGTCATTGTGGGTGTAAAAGCATTCTTTATGTAATGTAGTAGCAATTTTACAGTCATTCGGCGAACTTTTTTTCACGTAAGTCGATGCAATGTTTTGCAGTGTCCTTTCATTTGGTTGAGTTACATTTTCCCAGTGATGTCCAAACGAAATTCCCCAGGTAAACAATTGTGTGTAAGTTCTGAATAGGTATTTCTTTTATTCTACCTTGGATTTGGTTATGCCGCCAAAAAAATCTCAGTTCGCTCGAACACTATCAGTCTACGGCGCCCTTTTGGACAGATCAAACAGCTAATTTTGTAGTTCAAATTTTCATTCATTCTTCTAGAGGCCTGAGCTGATATTTCACTATTTGACATTCTACTAATGAGTGCAACTTTATCCACACAGATCTAGAAATATACTAGAAGCATGTCCCGAACAAAGTACGAAATTCTGTGGACTTCGGCACGTGTGTCACCTCCTGATAAATCACTATTGTCCAACACTTTTGTGTATGCCCGATCGAGGTAATCGGATGTTCTGCACTTGAATTCAAACAGACCTTCGTGCTCCATCACCAATAGCCTGTCAAAGTTATAAAAGTATCTGTTCCAAACGGGTATAAATCTGGCTATTTCGCCGAACCTGTGTTTCATATGTTTTCGCCCGTGTATTCGTGAATAATGGATTCCATGGAAAAACTGCGGTGCATTTACTTAGGTAGTACTGATTCTGGCACAGACTTGTTAAAATTCCACTTTTCCTGCTTACCCTTCGTGTTTGGACGAATATATACGGGCACCTGTTGTGTTGATTTAAGAATCGGTAGCGATCTCCCTATCCATTTTGAACATTTTGTATTTCTCTACTAGGGACACAAATTATCAAACCACAGGCAAAACTTCATTTTGTTATCGTCCACTATGAATTGTCCCTTTTTTTCTCATGCCCTGTTCATGGCAGGAGGAGGCTTCTGGTTGGTCCAGATGACACTGCTTCCATTATTGTTTAACATCACTTCATTCTATCCATGATTCCATACAAAATACCTTTCTGTCGATCCAGGTCAGTGCTTCATATGCTAAGGCAGCCCACTCATGCTTCTGTACTTTAAACTTCATAGGTGTGGAGAACTTGCTGAGGCTCCAAACGGCGACCTGTATTTTATGGTCACTACCTGCTATTTGCTTATTAGATTGTCAAAAACTACGCCTTTTAACACCCCAAACTGCTTGTGGTAAATCCATGCTTTCCTGAGTATTGAACCTAGAGCACATGGCCAGGAAATCTCAAAAGAACATATCTGGTATCACTGAAGGGCATTGGTTTCGTTTTCTTACATCTCTGTATACACACGATTCTTCTGCTTTCAGACGATAACCAGGCTTGACTTCCCATCCTTCAGTGTACTGCGGCGGAACTTTCAATTACTCAGGTTCGTATAAGTTGCAAACAAATGCCGATCATGGTGAAGTACAACACAATATTGACGTCAAAACACCACTGGTTGAGTAGGTTTTGTTGAATAAGTCAAATGCAACTCAGCAGCATTTATCGACTGGATCAAGGCGGTAGAATCCTTGGAATCTGTACCCCGTCAGAAAGCAATATGGGCTTTTATCACTTCTGAACATACCTTTTCAGAGTTAGCGAGCTGAGTGGACAGTTTTCCAAAAAGAAAAATGCTGGAATTTCCAGTGTGTGGAGTTGAAAAGCGGCCTAGGTAGCTATCATGAGGCAAATATCCCATTTCCGTTTGGCGTAACAAAGCCGTTTCTACGCCTTATTATTTTAGCACATCGACCCAGGGGTAAAATTAATTAAAACATGATTTTCAAGCGTTCGGTTATCTCATTCCAGTTTGCAAATGCGCCTAAGAACATCTTCAACCCTAACCCGTAACAACGAAAATTTGCGGATTGTCTGAATAATACTGTCGTAAAATGAGAACGCGATCTTCCATTGCGCAACTAGATTGAACTGTCATACAATTTACACAACATTGCAGGAACTGTCCTGTTTTTATTGATCGTGTGACCCGGCTGCTAGAATATTTTGATCAGTTGGCGTCAAGAAACCCTGGGAGATGTCTGGCAATTTTGCTTGATTAATTGTGACTAGTTGTAGGAGTTGTGCCAGTTTAATCCACATCATTCACACTTGATAAACACTTCTAACCATTTCGGGCAAATTTGCCGTTTTTGGTGAGATTTCCGTCCAGTATGTCGGAACCAGCTAAGAAAACGCACTGCTCGTGATCTGCATTAAGGGTAAAATTCGTATCAGCTGATTCGGTCATCAAGCCAAGTTAACCAGGAACAGTGATGTTGACACAAAATCAACAAATTTGTTGCTTAACAACCAACGGCACATTTCAGCAGCATGTTGACTAGTTACACGAATGGTCGAATAATACGAATTTCGTGCAATATGATGTGGACGGCAGCAGTTCGCGTTGAAACGCGTCGGTTTAATTTATTTCTCCGATATGACTTTAACTAGTAGTATACTGAGGATAAGGACGAAAACGCACACAGTAATCTGGGTTGAAACGATAGACTAATACCGATTGCACGTGCATGAGAAATTTAAGGGCCTACAATTTTTAAATGCATGCTACCAATCTTAGAATGTTCACGGTGTAAATACGCCTACCAGTGTTTGAATACATTTTTCTTGGATGTCTATCTACTGGCAACTTGATCATTCGGGTGTGCACCCTTGTGTCTCTCTCTTTCTGATAATTTGGCCAGCTGTTTTGCACCCTATGCACGAGAAACCATGACCAGTGCTTTACCTTACTATATTAACGGAGACAATCAGAGGATACGGGACTACAGAAGGTCAAAATGTTTCTGCATCCTTTTAACTTATCTGGTATGTGTTTTGGCTAACCCAGTTAATGTTGTGACATCCGAAGAAATACGCTATTCTTAAATTTCAGGATACTTTTAGAGCTTTCAAAGATTACTGACTGGGACGTAAATAAACGAGTTGACAAATGAACATTAAGTTGTTTCCCAAAGTAAATCCGGTTTTAGTCTCTAGAGGTGGGTTTGGTCCGATTCCGTTTGCTGATAAGCAGATAACCGCACTAATATGGGCGCGGCCAGTCAGTTACGTTCAGCAGACTGCCGAATACCACTCTAATATTCATGCATGAAATATCTTTCCATACCAGTATCGTTGGTGCAGGTGCGGTCTCAAGTTTTGCCTATAATCTTTTCAGACACGTAGCATTCTGAGGTCAGAAACTCCAAAATCAAGTTTGTCCTGAACAGTCACCTGACCTATGTGCAATAGTTCTTTCATGGTAGGCCATCTAGGCGTTTTTAAGCCGTCTGTTCAAAATGACTGAGATCACAAGTGGGACATCTTGGGTTGCACCTTTTCGAAATTTAAAGTGAACAACTATGTAGGGTGTTCAAACCATCGAGTTTTATTCTGTTGTCTTAACGCTCTCCAAGACGTCTTGTCTCAACCGTGAACCACCAGTAAATATAATCAGGAAAGCGTAATCTTCCAATCAGATCATCCGAAGAGGCCTATCGAGGCACCTGGAAAAGGAAACATTCTTTGAAACATACGTGAAAAGCAGAATAACAGGAGACCATAATTCCTTGTTATTAGTTAATACAACGATCCGGGCCCTCTCGTTTGAGTCTTTGTTTTCTCCTTCTGGTCACGTACTTTGGAATTAGTCGGTTGTGCCATACTGACTATCGTTTGTGAATTTAAGCGATATAGATTTTTTGTGGCAGTTTACTAGAACAGTAAAGCATTATTCACATAAACGTTCCGTTAAGGATGATTTTCAACTTTCTGCTTACAGAGGGTGGCGTCTAATTTGGTTGAGTATTATACTTGCACGCCGCATACAAAATTTTACACACACAATGTGTTCACATGTGAAGTACTATGCGTAACTCACCTGTCGCCTCCGCCAATTTGTTTCATGCAAAGGTCACATTCTTTTTCCGTCCAGTTGTCCAAGTTAGGATCGTAAGTCCAGGGTTCGCTGGTCTTCAGTGGTCGTATGGGAAAATACTTCTTCAGCGTAGAGGGTTTCATCATAAAGCCTGCCACTATACAAAGGAAGTGTACAAAAAACCACGGATAATTACGACAGTATCAATTTTGATAGCCTCTTGGTGTTAAAAATACCTTTATTCTGGAGTAGTTTTCGGGTCCGAAAGGTGGGGTTTAGTAGTACAATTTTTGGAAATATCTGGGCATATAATATGTACAATCGAATGATATGTGCAGATCCGCTTGACTTTCAAAAAGAGATTTTGAAACATAACTTTTCGCCAAATTCAGTTGCGTGCTGTGACAACTGGTAATCAGAGTATTCATTGCAGATTTTCCTTAATCGGCGATAACAACCGTAGTTCAATGCGGCTTGCTAGTTCGGATGATTGGTTGAGCTCCACCGGCAAATCAGGATGCCAAATGGTTGTAACTGAACCGGTATCCCTAACTTACTATGCTATGTGTGTTCAAGTGGTTCGCATCTGCCCAAGCACTTTGCACAAAATCCTTGTAGGCCGAATATGGGTAGAAATCACGGATGTCTTAAGGATATGGGGTTCACTAAGGATCTGCCCGTCAACAGAAAACGACGCACGGCTAGCGCTGAGTAGGTTGCGATGAGGAGGGAACCTTAGAAATGGTGGAAAATCTCGTAGAGACCTACTAATAGCCATTAGCCATCCTAAGTATCATGGCAAGGAACGGGTCGGTAACAGATTTAATAACGGAGTAGTTAAGCTATCCATCACTCCATTTAATTTTCAGTATAATATCGCACTTCCACCGCGGGGCTGCCCAGGATGGTCGGTCGATGCATTAGTCTGAAGGTTCCTGGCCCAAAAGTAAGTCGAATTGCTCGTGGACCCCTCGCACTTCATGTAGCATGAGAGTCCGGTCTACAAATGTTCTTGAATTGAAGATGCAACGGAGTCTTGTAAGCTTTCGCACAAATTGTTTCATTTTGCGCATTTACGTAATAACATAGCTAAAGCAGTGAAACAGCAAGAATAGTTATCCTGATTAGAGTGCCGGACACGTTGTTTCACCCTTCGTTTTGACAGAATCACGTAGAAAACCAGAAGAATGCAACCCCGATGAAGAGCGAGCTGAATACAGTAAAATCCTTTTTGAAGTTTTAAACTCACATTAGTTTTCGCCACACAACGTCAGTCAGGCATGATAAGAACCTAATAAGTCACCAGAAAACTAGACATCTTATACCACTGCAATCTCAACTTGTATGTGTGCAGCGTGTTCAGTTCGGTTTGATGTACAACTCTGCCATTCCGGGGGAAATTGTTGGTTCAAATAACTATTTCACTTATCAGGATATTGGCTCTAACATACCGACTGTCTATAACTGTTGTCCCGAATAATTCCCTCCGCCAGAAAAGCAAGGCTCATCCTCCTTCCTTCCAGAGCATCCTGAAGTAATGTAACGTTTGTGTAAGCGGCAAATGACCTCACCGTGGTACACTTCTTTTATGGCAGTTAAGATTTAGATCCACCGAGTATATATGAAATATGGGGAGTTGTACCCAAAAGGCATTCACTGCAGACTTCTGCAGCTTAATCTGCTTAAGAAGTGTGTTGTAAAACTTCACAGTGCAAATTATTGATGTTCGGAGTTTGACCCACATAAAATTAGTGACAATTTTGGACGAGGCCCTTTACCAAACGTCTGCATGCTTGCAGGTTTTCAAGTGATAGCTTCTTTAGCGGGCCCAAGGTAGCCTTTCAGGGAACGTGGTTTTTAGCCCGGGTGACTAAATACACCCAAGACTCTAGGCTCTGGTGCTTGGTTTGTGCATGAGTTTTTTGTAGATGAATAGACCAGATATTGTGTTATAAATGGCGGGTCTGGAATATTTTGATGTTTTTGATGTTCTCAAACGCTACGATCCACATGGGAACTAAATGTTTGTTGTTTGAATCTAGGTCACTGGCAGTGAATGTTTTTGCCAAACCCGACAAGTTCTCCCGCTGAACCTGGAGTCATTCAGTATCATTCCTTTTTTCTGTTGCTTCTTCGGTATACAGCGAAAAGCTCCAGATATGCAATGACGACAGCATCAACGAATGTGATGATGACTTTAACTAGCCCAATCTTGACATCCATCGGAGTTCATCAGTTTACTACAAACTGCCCCACTGAATTTTCACTCCCCAAGCCATATCAAATTAACGTATTCCACAGGAGGCGTGTTTTCGCAAAACGAAAAACTGCCTCAAGACCTTTACTTGATTTTTACATGCATATGATCCGGTAGGCACAGGGGTTAGGTGCGGGTTCGATTAGCTCAAATCCTGGCTCCTCGAACCTCTCCCTGACATTTTCTATACATATTTATTCACTCTTATCTTTCTTCGTGCGTTACCCTGTCTCCGATTTTCTCTAACCCATAAGAAAATGATTATGCTCCGAGTATACGTACATAAGTGCAACGGGTCTTCCAGGACGTTTGCAGCCGACTTCGTCACAGAGGGGCATTTGGGCTTACGTCACTCGTTTGTGGAAAATTTTCGAGTTGACATTATCTAGTCAGTGCGTTTCGACTTATTCAGGATATTTTATTCCATCTTTCTGCTATCTTAAGAAACTATTCGACGCGGAATATAATACTGATTGTTGACTTTTCTGCAAAGCTTGGAAATTAGTTGGCAAAGGTTTCATCTAGGAAATGTCGTCAGTGCACCGTGTTATGCTTTTCCTGGCTGCTTCATGTTTCGTCTTTCGAACTGTCTGATTCCTGATACTGGAATGTGGCCACCGGATGTAGTGTGGTTATATGGCCTTCTTCTTTGCAAACATTTTGCTCAGTATTCCTCTGCACAATGTACTGTTCTCTTCAGGCTACTTCACTACTGGTTTGGTATCATTCTTTCACCGGTTTCTCCCTATATTTTCTCAAAAGATTTGAATATATGCTGAAGTAAATTATTCTATAACACAACGTCAACTTTTTCATACGCGGGCGCCACCCGTTTCAAGCAGCTAATTCATCTTGGCCTCCAAAATCAAGATTTTTTGCAGAGAATAGCTAAGACTGTTTCATAAAGAAAGTAACCTGGTTGCCTAAATAGAGGTGTTCACGAGGAGACATCAACCTACTAAGGGGGCAATGAATGTCTCCGTTTTTCATTTTATTTATTTGGTTCATTTTATTTTATTCCATTCTTATGTACCGTGGAGAATCTTTACTACCTCTTCTAGTGCTTATTTCTGCCAATGTAGCTCTGCGGAAACAACATACAGGCCAGCCAATAATTTTTGTCACAGATTCTTAAGCAACTTTGCAGTCGAGGAGAAATTCTACAAAGTCGATAACCATTTATCTTTCAGCGGTTGACGGGATAAATTATACTTCAGAAAAAAACGCCCGAGTGTGAGCAACTTGAGAATTTTATTTAGCCACAAGAACTGCCTTGAGATGCAGCAGTTTCTAAATATAGTGAGTAGTACGACTTAATCGCAAAGTCAGTGTTGCCCCAAACTAGCAGTATTGTTAGTTACACTGGTGTGTAGAATTAGGGAGAGTAAACAGGCGTTGTAATTTGCGAGTCACTTAAACATCTGAAGCCCGGCAACGGTAGAGGACCCGAAATTTCAGCATTCGTGCCACTCAAACAATTTGCTGATATCTCCACAGAATTTGTAATGGCTCTGTTCAACCCATCTCTCCATGGTAAAAAAATCGCCGCTAGCCGGAGAATAGCAGGAGTGACACCGGTACCAACCAAGAGTCTACAAAGTTTCAACGAATAACCTGCACAACCACTGTCCCAAAATATTTCAAAAATTATTCGTGGGTAAGGGACACAACAGCTTATCTATCGATTGTCGAGCCGCCTTTGTAAATCTGATCAAATAGGTTACCTGCTCACTCAGTAAAACCGTTCGCTTTGTATCATGCAACCGCGACTGACACCATCGAGCAAGAAATATGACATCAGCTACCTGCAGAAAATGGAACAAAACAGCCCACACACGTTTACCCGGAACAGTTCTACCAACTGGAGTCAATTCACGACCGTACCTCACCGCAAATCTTCTTGCTACAGACAGTGAAATCCTCATGCTCCATTTACACCAGCTACACACTCACTCCTGATTTGCACATCCAATTTACGAACTCTGACTACAATGTGATAGGTTTGAAAGGTTCATCCCAGAAACATTTAAAGTTGATAAGTTGCCTGAGCAAACCTGTGAAGAGGTGGCAGAAGCAGTATCTATCCCAGAAGGCAACTAAAGCAAATATAAATTATTTTGAATACAGGCACTATATGAATGAGCTCTGCAACCTCTGTCGTCGACGTCCTCCTCAAAAGTCTAGGCATTTTAAGGTGCACAGGATTACGCCTCAAGAAAGCTTAGGTTATCTCCCAAAGTTCTGAAACTGTTTTGCCCATTTCTGAATCCTAACCCTTCACGCTATCTGGCTTGAGACGTTATCTGCAGTGAAGAAACTCACAATTAGGCCACCCACACCTCCATCTTCCCAAATTGGGTGTGCTGTCCCAAGTGTATTTTGAAAACCACTTAAAACAATTTCAACGTGCCTGAAAGGTCATTGAGCGCGTTTTTAGTTGAAAGTGGATACAAAAGACCGTTTTTATTGAGCTTCTGATTGGCAAAAGTCTCGTTCTGAACACTGAACGTCCACTTCAGTCCTCTTTGAATGACACCATTTCCATCCCCAGAACACGGTCCACATTCAAATGGTTGTTTATCCTGCCCGAACTCCGTTTTCACACAAACCGCCGGAAATTTTCTTGATAATAACATGGTGGCGAATGAAATATGACTAAAGCTTCTTGCCAAATTAACATCCTCAACTAGGGCATATTTGTATTTGTAACTGTGAGGTTTTTTCTTGCATTTTCTCACACCAGTAAAATTGTACATAGCGCTTTCGTGACTTGAGTGGAAAAAGATACTTATCATATAACCCTGCACATGAATGATTCTCATCCAAAAAAGGTAAATTTTGTCCGCTTCAAAAAATGAAGTACTTGGAGATCAGCATATCATTCTCGCCAATCGCGCTGCTAATCGGACTGACTCACACTACCCGTAAGTATTCCCATATCAAAATTCATCAACGGAAATTGAAATATATCTTCGTTCAAAATGAATTTATTTACCAGTGATAACGCCTCCAGTTGCACGCTGACTGTTTATTGCCTTTTAGTTTGTTGTTTTAGTGTGCGTAATACAACATATGATTGAATCTCGCAGAATGACAATACGCCACATAACTGTCGTTTTGGATACTAGTGGGTCTGCAATTTCTTGAAAAGCACAATCGCAAACATTCCGTCGTAGGTTTGCGGGCATATGCTCACGTTTGTTGTCTCTCAAAAATGTCACTTGAGTGAGATTAAGAGGGAGCAGAATTTTACGGTATTTTTTTGGTGCAAGCGTCTTTAGTTAAGTAATTGACGATAAAGGTGATCGTACGACGCAGCTCACCTTCATAGTAGTGTGGTGTCTTCATTGCTACGGTAGAAGCGCCAGCGTCACCAACTTGGCAGGCCAGTTCATGAATGCTGCTTAGAATATTTATCATTTGGGTAGGCATCTGAGTTGCATATCGAACAAGGTAAGCCTCAATGCGCGCTGTAAAATAAAAAAAAATAGAATCACTTAAAATGGACAACTTTCCTAGGGGTGATGACATGTTTCATGTGGTTTAACTGAAACTTATCCGTACTTCTCACATTTATATCTCCTTAAGACCTAACCCATGACATATATTGGGTTTGGGTGGAATGAAAAATGAAGCACGTCCAGGAAACGTTCGATCGCGCATTTATCGTCGCACCCCTTTTGGTTAAAACGGAAATGTTAGCGACGCTATGGTTGCCGAAAACCGCAGCCAAAATGTAATGTATTAATTTGTTGCGGGTTTAAATTTGCAATCTGGTTTTAATCCTGAAACAAAAACCTTAATGATGATTTATCGAAAATTTTGAAGTTTGCAATGATTTTTAATAATGTGCTTGAAAGGTTTACAGATTGCGGTAACCTGATCAAAGTTTTTTGGGGAGTAGCGTTCGTTTTACCGCATTCATGACATCCTTTACTGGACTGCGCAACCTCTATCACTGGAGAATCCTGGGACATTCGCATCCTATATTGGGTTTATTCTAGAATTTAAAAATGGTTAATCAAGCAGAGCTACCCATCACAGATTTTTTCTGATTTAGTTTCATCGGTAAGTGATAGCTGGGTAGTTCAGCAGTTCACCATTTCGCACATTACCCTGCCATCACCAAACGCAATTCAGTGCAGGGCGATTACAAACATAAGCGATTTCCTGCCTAAGTCTGCGCGATAATCTTAAATAAGGTTAAACTACTTGGAAATGAGAGCGGTTGGCGTTCTCAGTGATATGTTAAACTGTTAGACATGTTAGCCAAGTAACACGTAACATATGTTGGCATATTATTCTAACACGTTTTATCTAGCAGAAGGGCGTTGCGTGAATATTCTGGAGTGACTACCTCTTGCTCCTAAAAACAGTTCTCGTAACCCCAGTGTTAAATGGACTCTCAGTGAGAATCGTGAACAGTTTGGCTTTTCTACCTAAAGACTCCCACGTAATCAGGCCTCCGAAGATGATCTTTATATGCTCTGAAAAAAAGCTACCAGGTTTTTGATGCTTTGAGCTACTTTCTTCCTCAACCGACCAGGTAATCTAATCCTTCCCCTGTCAAATAATAAACACGGGAAGTAATAGAAAAATATCGGAGGTTAAGTTTCTTGATGTTTAGTCTGAAAATAGTTACAATCAGTTAGACCATAAAGGCACCCTGAACTCAGGAAGCATTCCTAGGAGATAGTATTCCAACTAAGCGTTACCATAAAGTGACCTCAGATTGCACCAGGCTAGGCTAGCGTCTTTCTGAGTATTTTTTGCCTCAGAGTCTACTGAGTTGTGCTGAGTATCCAGCGACGCTGCACTGGCCTGAAAGGCAGGAGGTATATGCGAAAGTTAAAAGTGTTCCGTTCACACATGAACAGGTTTCAAACCGGTAATTTATGAGGTTACCACCCCCTGATATTCAAGGATGGTCTTGAAACGTTGAGTGACCGAACTAAATCAAAATTTGATGACTGTGCAGCTTTTTATACCATTCGAAAGATAGCCGCTAGATACGACTAAAGTGATACGGAGGGGAATGTAATAAAGATGAAATGAAATAACATAAGCGCACACTATACAGGTGTATCTACACATTGGCTACATTTGCGCGATTCAATATGAAAAAAGGTTGGTAGATAATGGGTGCCCTTCTGTGTATGAGTCTTGATCAGTCAGTGACAAACACCAACTTTCAGGCTGACACGCATCATGAGACTAGAAATCTTATCAGCAGAATCATGGTATCTTAATGATGTCTCTAGCCAGATAACTGACGACTAATGTAGTAAAGCCTCACGATGATTATTCGTTCAAATGTTTCCTTGATAGACTGTTCGAGCGCCAATGCCCATTAAGTTAAAACAACGCATCTTAAGCTACCCGTATACATACTGTGTGCCGTATTAAGAGGTAATCAATGAATAACAAGGTGAAACTTGGAAGAACAATTACTCTGGTATCCAGTGATGCCTTTTGGAGATCGTGCTTCTGGATTTTGGGTCGTGTAGGCAAGCACAAAGAACACATATTGTGTAAGCCTCCAACCTACTGTTCATATCCGCAATAACCGTTTCATCGTAAACCACTTCATTACCGAATAAAATGATTTTTCGTTCTACTCATAGCTTCGGCACCTACTCCAAGGTGTACTCAAGGTACGATGCAAGTAAGGAAGCTGAGGATAGCCTTTGTTCGAAGCTCATGGCACCATGTATACCGGGACTGGAAAGCGTTATCATGGAGCGCACTGATCTATGGTATAAGGGCGCCTAATAGCCTTTTTAGGCTGAAACCAAACAGTAGCGTACATATCCAGTTTTCTGTGTCATCAAATGAATTGACCGTTAAAATATTTTTTTCGGAAAAGGGATTTCGCTACACCGCTTCTAATTGCCAGAAGCGTGTTGCAGCAGTCAGTCAGCTTTAGCTATGCATCTTGGATTTGACTTAGAATAGAAAAGGTCCGCACATTCCGACCGAACGGTTTTTATGCTCCAAGTCCTTCCATCCTTCTTACATATTACGACTATCTGAACAAAGTTGCAACAAATTTACCATAACCGGAGTATTACTCTGGCGTAGAATGATACCTCGAGTCCTAAATGAAAACTAATAAATAATTGTGAACCCAGACGTAACCAGTTGGTTCAAAATGCACTCAAAACATTATATCCTGTGAGTCTTGCGAAAGCATCGTTTATTAACCGACCCTTGGTGAAGCTCACCAAATAGACATTGTGTTTAATAATATGCCATGTCAACTTAGATTTCAGGAATTTAAATCACTCAAGGGATGTTGATGAGTTCTCTTTCTAGGAATTAACTAAGACGGCCGGACTAAATGTAAAGTGTGTTCAGTTTAAGAAAAAACCGTATTGCGTAATCGGGATTTTAAACGGTTTTAAGAAGACTTAGTCTGATGTCACCAAACGTATTTTGCAGAAATGCCCGACCAGCAGTGAAATTCTTACGCACCTCAAAAATATGCTACTAAATCTAAATTTTTATATTCGGGCTTTGTTTTAGTTATTCCGTTCATAAGCCAATAAAAGAGCTTTTATGACGCCAAGCTCAATTCGATCTGAATGACTGCATGGGTCCCAAATCTTAATGGCAACATTCCAAAAAGTACTTTCGAGGAAGACTCCCTTTCAACAGAACTTCCCATCCAGTCACAATACTCATTAGATTTGCAAAAACGAAATAAACGGTTCAAGATAACTGTTGAAAACGACGGTTTCAAAAAATATGGGGACTTTTGAGGAAATTCACTGTTAACAGACGGAAAATCCGGGGACTTTGCTGACAGAGAATGATTTTCAGGATCGCTAGTTGCATTGATTGCCTTCGGCAACATATATTCTTTGAGGAATCGGAGATATATAGGTCGGACTGTTTGTCATAATGCACATTCTCCTTGAGTTCTGAACATTTTGGCTGAACGCAGCCAGACATGGATCATCGTCAGACAAAGGGTGATCCCAATTTCTGCTGGAGCGTAGAAAGAAAACAATCCCCAAAGTTTTCCGGCTCCTTTCGAGTTTCTAGCATCCTGTTCGTGACTCCAACTACAAACATTGCAGTAATAAGAAAGACGGCATCCTGCAGCGGCAGGGGATTACATACTGAATGAAACCATGGTGACGTGGATGTTGTTTATCGGTTGCTTAAAACCCACATCTGACGGAAAGCCTATTTCGTTGTGATCGGGTCAGTCGTGCTGCCATTGCCGAAAGATTAGCGATATTAGACGAGTGTAGAGCCAGTGAGTTAAACATTGGCTGTGATAAGTTTATACACACGTGGGTGAAAAACAGCAATCAAAAGATACCGAGGCAGTCTAGGGCAAACCTAAAACTAGATTCTACCAAGTCGAGAACCAGGACGAAACCTGACGTAAATGTAACTGCAGTTGATTAACTGCAGTTATTCTCATCTGATCCAGGCATAGGAATTGCAGGTTTTATGTGTCATTACGGCAAGATCTATCCAGTTAGCGGTGCCTTAGCTTCACAGAACCTCCCTCAAAATAACTCTGCAGACAACAATTACAATGAACATAGAGTAGAATATGTAGACAAGAATGTCTTTTGTGCTGATGAAGTTGGCAGCGATATCTTCGGTGGCGACGACGTAGAGAGTCCCACGTACTTTTTACGGCGTCGGAAGATGTCGTACTTATAGAAATCAAGTCGAATCGAAAGTACACTTTGCCTGGGCAGCCTTGTTTGCCAGAGACAAGACAGGAAAAGGGATTTGAAAGGGCGAAAACCAAAATTCAAAAAAACGTGTAACAATTCCAACAACCTTGCAAATTCTGTTTTCGGGCCAAGATGGTGGCATGATAGTCCAACATATCGTAATGACTGAGTCAATTCCCCGAACAAAACTAAATTTTTTAAAGTTGAAACGTTCAAGCCATCAGTTAAACAAATGTCAGTTTGGAAATCGAAAACCGTCGTAAAAGTCTTTAGGGTTTCTTTAAAATTTAAGGCCACTTGGGTTTTATGCAAAGCAAACCTCAAAATTTTCAGATCTCCATCGCTGCTGATCTCGTCGAAGGTGTACTCAACCACACTATCCAGCCAAGTCTGTGCACTGCTTGAAATGCGTTATCTACGCCTACACCGAGTGGATGGTCGAAGACTTGAAATCGCCAGGCATATAATGTATCAAAATTATGGGTCCATCTTTAGTAACAAGATACTTCGGGGCCAGCAATCTCCAAGACTCACTTATCTTCACTAGAGTTTTCGGCTCTCACCTGAAGCACAGTTGACACCTTCCTAAAGAAACGTAATTTGTGACGAATTTATATCAAAGTTAATATGTATTCATTCATAAGGTGATATGTTTGAATGAACTGTATTTTTTGACAATATTTTATGGCATGCCGTGAGACAAGTACCAAATAATCTGGTATTCTGGCGACGATGCGTATATTGAAAGGGTGATTTTATCAGCAGAGTAGACAAAAATTAGGTAACACAGTGCTCCAACAGCACCACATCACTTATCGGAAAAGTTAGGCAAACGCGCCCGTTTCTCAGAAACATTAATTGTAAAACAACGCGGAAGACAAAATAGACTGTTTTGGGTGTTCAGACGTTGACTGCTGAAAACATTCACCACCAAACGGACTAATGTACTTGCTTGACTTGGTTTCGTAAACGGGACCTAGTGACCTGGCAGGCGGTTAACAAAATGATAAAGCTATTGGATTTTACTTCACCGGAGGACAGCTCGAATTTCGGCCACATTTAGGGATACACATTTCCTGCAAAGTCGGTTTCGTTTACTGTTGTCCACCTATTGAACCATCCAGTTATGAAAAACTGAATTATTATAAGTGTAAGATTAAGATGGATTCATTTGAGGCTTCCGTAAAAGTCAAATTATTTTGTGAATAAGTGTGTTCTAGAAAACTGTTAAAGTGAGTCCAAGTAAAGCATGAGGTGGAAAGAAGCCTGGCGTCTGCATCTACTTGATAAGCAGCAAGAAGGATAAAACTGATCGTAGGTTGTCCAAGTGCTCTTAGCAACGTTAAGGGTAGTATTTTCAGCTTGGAAGTTTATGCTTTGTCAGTCTCTCTTTCTTCGAGAAGTTGTTGGATTTTTGGAAGTGATTATCTTGGAAAACTACACTTTTTACTCACTAGTAAGATATTGATTCCGAGGATAGTTTCATTTATTACAAAATCCACACACGCTCCGAGCGAAATGTTCGAGCTTTTAACATGTATATGTTTTCATTCTTTTCATCTTAGTTGAATACATTAGTGCATTCTAGGCATACGTCCACCTTGATAAATGGACTTAAAAACAGCAAATGAATATGCCTAACGATTTTGTTATATTAAAAGCGGTAATGTATTCTTCCTCACATTGTGTACACACAAATGTGAGGTCATTCACTCAGACATGAGAAAGATTCAAATTTTCTTCTCCCTCGTCTACTCCGCAAGATCACACTGCATGAAACCTTGAAATTTATGGCTATGGTGCGTGTCGGGCCATGAAGGAACGCTTTGTTGCGTGATATTTAAAAAAATGCAGCAGAATTTTATAACCTCGTGCGGCAAGATCCTTCCAGTGAATAAATGTGTCAGAGTGACTTGGAAACAGAGCACCTCAAATGAGAATATTTCCGCCTTTTTGGATGAAAATTTTTTGTTCACAAGCTTCAGCCCGTTGCGTGAAAGAATGTGGCTTATTAATGAATTGCGCATTCAAAATTTAACTTCCGTTGTTTGTGGAGTGATCAACGTTTTAAGTTGGATTAGGATTGATTAGGATCATTTGGTTGACCTCAATAGTTAGGAAATCTATGGGTTGGCGCAGATTCACACGAGATGTATCTACAGTTGAATTTGATCTTCGAACTTACCACATATAATTCTTCGTGCATAATCAGAAGATCTCCTTCTAAGTGTGATCACATGGTATTTTTTCTTACCCCAGGCCAGGCTGAATTGTATCTCAGTCATCACTTTTTGAGAAACTGAACGCTGACCTCAAGTCTTCCAGACTGTGAATGCATCTGAATGGCATTTTGATTTACTGCGTTCAGACCATGTGTAACATTTATTTCCAGAATTTTTGAAAATACTCGTTTATCTGTCTCAAGCCGATTTGGGCGTTTTGCGCAACAGTACTAATTGCATTGGATCTACCACAAATGGACAGAGACGTTGTTTACTCATATTATTCTCTTTTCGCTGAAACTGACTGCTTCAAAATATAGTAATTGAGTTCAAGTTCTTAATTCGGTTCTTTTTTAAATGGTCAGTTCCATGACTGAGCACTGCTGCATGGTCATAAGTCCCAGAGTTAATTTATGGTTCTTTCGTGATCGCATTCTCATAGGAATTTCGAGTACTTTTACCATTTTGCTCACGGCTGAACCATTGATACCACTTTTCCCCAGCGTGCTGAGTTAGGTAGGCGTAGGCCGTCAAAGCCTAATAAATCAGTATCGCTGTGAACACAAGCTGGGTGCAATGAATGCGAGTAATATTTTGTGATTTACGCTTTACTTCAAAGTGATCGTATTACGTTTCAAGTTCGCTAAAGGACAACGCATCATAGAACCACTAACGCCGATGAATTTGAAGAAAAGCATCGGCTTATTTCGAACGTTTGACAGACAACCTGTACACTGAAATACTCTATCTGCATCTCAGAAAGAACTATCTGCAGGTTTTTGACGAATCTTGGCCGGTTTGCGTGGTTTGTCTTGAGCGATACTTCTCAGAAGGATTCGACTACACTCCAGTGACATGGAACTACCTGGTCACCACATCGGCATATACGTTTAACAGCTTTACATCGTATGAAGAAATTAGATAATTTTAAAGCAGAATCAAATGAGTAAGTTTACCTCCTTCTTCTACTGGCTCCCACTGCTGAAAGTTGTATCAAACCTATACTACAGTTACCCATCACACTGTTTAAAAATTATCTGTCTCCAGAAATTTTCCAAGTAAAAATGCTACTCACTCCAACATAAAGTAAAAGTAAAATTTGGACAAACATGCGCTAAGAGCCCCCTCATGCAAAACAGACGATATAGATAATCACCGGCAATTTTTGCTAAGCCAGGCTTATTCCATTTTTAGAAGATTTCCCCTGTGTTTCGTAACCCCAGGAAATTTGTAACATGCATTTTAGGGTACAGTATTGGGCGAATTGAATTTCTATGAGGTGAACACCGGTAAAGTCGAATAAGATGATTGGCAATGCTGTAAGTTTTACCCACTATTCAACTTTACAGATGGACAGCTTACGCTGACCCACCCGGCAATCATTAGATGCAACTTCATTAAACAACATAAGGAGTCTTCGTTAAGCTGCCTGACATACTAGCGGTTTGACAATAGAAATTTTGCAGTGCTTACGACCGAGTTGAAGCAGATTGATATCTTAGGTCACCTGACACCTGACTTCCTCGTTCAGCTTTACACCCTTGTTGCAAACTTCTTGTCGCTTAGCGACGTGACGATGCATGGTGATATACTGCTGCGTCGTTGCTCGGCAGTGTGTCAAGCACTAGTAGCGTAAACGTGTACAAGAAGCGCAGCTATATCACGTGCACTAAAAATACCATCCTGACTGGTTTATAAACGTTCTTGACAAGGCCGCTAAGTTCCGCGGCCAAACTAATAATCACTTACACCAATAGCTATTCATGATTGAATATCTGGAGTAATCAGCTTCAGTGGATGTCACATAACAATACTGGCTTAACAGTGACTACCGCTCAAAAGGGGAGCAGCTGTCGCTCAAAGGCTCAGATCAAACATTGATTTAGACTGAAGAACGGCTTACAACTGAATTGGCTAAGACTAAGACAAAACGAGTTGATCCAAACAAAATCAAGCTTTTTGTCAAAACAGCCATCCAATAGTGTTCGTTACTATCTGGCTTGGCTGCACTTTTGAGGAACCACCATAATCTTCTGTTGTTTGTCTAAACGGTACCAGTATGACGGACACTGCCTGATATGCGAGTCTTAGCTGTGCTAGCATTTACTGCGCCGTGAAGAGCATTCGGCATTGTTTATTCTTTTTTCACTTACTGGTCTTTACACGTCTGTTTCCATAACAAACATTCTCACTTACGTTGGGATTCATATTGTCTGATTGGAAATGTTTGTGACAACCCTTCGAACGGAAAGTTGCACTCGTTTTATCTAATGTTCTCCTGTATACCCTTCCACATCTATCGCTCAGATTTACTTTTTTTATGTTTGTCAACATGCTTTTCAAAAATGAAGGATAATGGTAAACTAATTAAGCAAAGCGTCAACGAAAAGGCGGCCGCAAAAATAAGCCAGAGTAGCTTAATAGTTCTTACCGGATGCTGCTTCCAAAATATTATAAACATCCATAAACGATGAGCCAATCCCGAGGTAATGTAAACTTTGTTTTTAAGGAGCGAGACGAGTGGTTCTTCAAACAAGGTCAGTTGGCACAAGCTACTAGGCGTTACCTATAATTGAGGGTGAAGACTCTTGGGCATTATGCAAACAGACAATTCTAAACTATTTCATCTCTCCCTCTGTTACGCGGGCAAGAACGGTTTTCAACTTTATTTTCCCAGAAACTTGCTTCTAAAATGTTGAAAGTTGTCTGTAGTGGTGTTACGCCCAGTGGGCATTCTTAGCAAACGTATTTGAAACAATGATACCGAATAAAAAAGGATGCCTTTTTATACATAATAAAGATTTTAACTCCTTACATTCAGTTGCATACGGAAAGGTGTGGGCATTAACGAGAAATTACTTGACAAAAGCGGTTAGCTTGTTCAATCAAGACTAAGGAGCCCGGAACCATTGGCTACGTTGTGCAAAACAGGTTTTCACTGTAGTGCACACTGTACGCATATAACAACTACGAATAAATAAGTTAAACTGAATATACCTGCGCCACATAAGGGACAAATTTTCTCTGAACTGGAACTCCACCAGGTGTAATGCAGTTCGTTTTGCTTTCAGGCGAAATGTTATAAATAACAGCGATGACATTCCGGGCATAATCACACAAAAGCGCTTGGTGGTTTGGTAACGGCGGTTCACTGATTAGTTCCTTTAATTCTGAGATGAAGTAATTCCATCCTACCAAAGAGTACTCTACTCGAATATGGCGAAATTATCGTTTTCCAATAATACCATTACCACCCATAGCGGTAAATAACCATTTGTAGTGGACCACGTGACGAACCACGACCACAAGTTAGTGGTGCTATCCACACTTCCAGTTCGGCCCATTTAACTTCTGTTGGGATTCACTATTTTCATCAGTGAAAACAATCACCTATCTGGATGACTCTTATTGGAGTCTACAATGCAGCAGACCTACAAATAACTGGTAATAAAACCAACTCTCTATGACTCTTCCGCTTGGTATGAATGACAGACTAGCTTTAGGATGTGTGAAGCACAGATCACAGTAACAAAAAAAATAGTAACTAATAAAAATGTTACAATTCACACCACATCAATCCAGTCACACTGCACACTGCTGTCCATAATTGTCTGCATGCGCGTTATATAACTTGTAAGCACCAGTTCACTAGAACCTTCCATCTCTAGGGTTCAACCATTACGAAACACAGTTCAAGTGAAACAAATATTCAAGTGGTAATTAAATAGGGAATGAGGAGGCTATCAGGTGTACATTGTACTGCATCTATGAGTCTTATGAGTCATATCTAGTTGATCCGTCCTTTAAGCTTGGCACATGGTTTGCAAACGTTTCGTCGACACACGAGGAGAGATCGTCAGTGCGCAATTGGCTGGGTGCTTTCTCTTTGCCTGCGTACGTTTATATAACATTTGAAGATTATCTATTAGCTCCTAACGTGATAGGCTAGTTGGGCGACAGAGTTTTTTGTGACATTATTGGTCTGCTTGTGATTTTTTTTTTTGCGTTATGGTCTGTGTTCCCTTGAGCGAAATACGACTAATACAGCTGCACAAAATCGAAACAAACGAGTCACACTCCCACACCCTAGGAACATTGCTGAAGTAACGGCGAGTCTCCTATGTGTCATTAGCTTTTTATTAGCAGCACTGACAAATAAAGAAAACCTCTTGTTTAATCAAGTCTCTGAGTTTCAAAATGTGCCAGAAACGAGAGCTTGCAAAATAATGATGAAAATTGATAAATTTACAGTTTAAAACTTTCTTGAGAGCTGGTTTACCTATACTACTAGGTGAAGAGATGTGCACAAGGTTGCTCTAACTTCCCAAAAAACTTTTCGAAGGACCAGGTTTATATATTGACTTGATATGAAACGTTTAAAATTAGAGCTGACTAAAGAAATCGTCATTATGCTTCGCTGGGTTCCATAGTGCTAATAAATCCATTTCTTTATGTTCACGTACCATTGTGCAAATACCACACTGTAGACGGAAGTGACCCAATTGAATGTAAGACGAAAGGGGAATTCCCTACAATAATAGGCAAATCGTCAAAACTATAAAACCGCATGCATGATCTTTTTGAATTTTTTTTCACATGCTTTTGTTTTGGATGTATCGACATCACGATACGTTGGACGGCACGTAATTAAATTTAGAACGCAAATTCAGAGGACAAACAAAGGACTATATTGAATTTGCACAGAGTACAATAAAACCAGTATTTTTGGAGTCCCCTCATCGAGTGAGTAGATAAATAGTAGTTTAGATATGAGCAAATAATGGAGGAGACATCACGAGAGGACGAATTAGAGGCAGTTGCTTATCATTTGTGCAACTGAACGATGCTCGTTGATTTATAAGGCCACGGATTGACCGGTCTTGGAGATGTGCGCAAATTCACTGTCAAATATAACTCCCACAAATAGTTTTTGACAGTTTAGTCCTAATCTTACAGTTGCATTGTCGCGGCTTCTGCTGTGAAGGTGGGGTAATTCATAAAGTATCCTGTGCGTGACAAGAAAGAACCCGTTTCCTCTAGTCATTTGGTCGGCGCCAAAAATATCACAAAGGATCGGACTTCAAATTCTGACAGTGAGTCTATTTAGACGAAAGGAATTGGGTGGCGCGTGCACTGCACTTCCATATATATCTGTGTGCTTTCAAGTAGTGATCTTTTGCATAAATGTTTTGCGATAAAGCGACAAACTTAGGGAAAAGATGCCTTTTCTCTTTGACTGTTGACATTTTATTTTTGAAAGTTGAAGAGAAACAGTTTTGTGGCGAACCAGGGCAGACGCTTGCAGAAGGTAGCGTATACTTCTCGCATTGCAATGTCAGGGGATTAGTTGCTTCTGAATGCATGATAACTTGACATAATATGTTTACCTGGATTGGCTTTGTTGCAACTGATGAGCAAACGTATCTATGATGTTCTCTAAACCATACATTTCAGTTTTTCATTCAAAAATTAAATGCACGGCTAATTGTAAAACGGATTTGTGTACTAGTGGTGCATTATTGAGCATCGATCAATAGCAGCGGTGTACAACTCTGTTGAGGAACATAACATATACACAAGTAAAATACATTTTAAGATGTTCTGGTGCGAATAAAAAAATAGGGAATGAGTAATGGGTAATTTCCCAAGCAATGCAGGAACCATCATTGTGCAAAGTGAGGTTTCAAAAGTGGATCTGACTTAGAACGGTTTTGAAAATCACACTCCGAAGAGAAAAAGAAGGATTGAGAACCTGTTGGTTACACTAAGTTGTAGCCTACAGAACGAAATACATTTGCAAAGAAACAACAACTTCTGCACGAACACGAGGCGTTTCTGGTATTTAGTTTGTGACAACATGAATGTCATTGATAAGTGGGCCGCGAACCTAAAATAAATTGCGCTGATTTGTTTGTTAAATTGTAAAGCCAGGTGGAAGTTGTGGTGCCTGAATAAACGAAGTGACAAATGATCGGATATGTTTATTTTTGCGGTATCCCTCAACCAGTGAAACTCTGTTTCCCCGACAGCTTCCGAAGGCAAGAGTACTACTTTTTCCTCGCCATAACTTTCTATTTGTTTTCTCAACAATAACATTTAATTATATGTGTCTTTTATATGGCTAAGAAAGAAAATGAAAAAAATTGTCAACATTAAGACTCTTCTAACAGATGCCAAAGGAGTACCGCTGAAAAATAATGACAACTGGCTTGGTAATCTCTGATAGTTTAAAGTTGAACAGCAATACTCGGTGGGACATGTAGTACATCGGTCGCTTACGTGAGTGAAATGTAGATCCTGTTAATTATTTAACAAATAAAAGCAGGAAGTGTTCTCTTTTCTGAAATGTTAAAAATATTTTGTGGGCACAGATTCATTCATCCTTTAAAAGGTAAGCGTTCCCTTGACTTCCAACTGAGGAGCACTGGAAAAGTCATTATATAGATACGCATCCCTGTATAAGCTTATTAAATTGTTCAGCCCGTAGACTACGTCAGGCTCGAAGGGCATTAGAGATCCTTTGTTGTGTCATTTGCGAATCGTCGATGGGTGAGTTGTAGAAAGTACGTTCTAACTTCCATCCTGTACATGCGTCGTTTGCTTTTTCCAGACAACCAAAGCCCCCGAAAGCCCCTGGCGGGAATTGACGGGTACTATTTGCCGCCTACTGCTTCAGCTGGTGAACGCCTGCAGCAGGCCTCCGTTCTTGCTTCCTCGCCTTTACACTAGATTTACGGCCCGCCCGCGGTAGCAAACACGAATCTGCTCGAAAAGTTTGTGTTATCACATATGTGCGCGGAAATCCTGTGGTCTGGCAACTGCTGACACGATCGTCCGTATCAGATACCAGTAACTATTTAGGATTGTTTACATTTGCTTGCATAGTGACCTGGAACGCTTGAAGTCTTTGCTCACTGCGATGCAGCTGTTGGAAAGCGAGGTAGGAACGTTTTGGATGTTAGTGGCCATAATACACCAAATAGTGTAATATTTGTTCCACTACGAGTTGAAAATTTGTATTTAGCGCTGCCAGTGTCAGCTAAGTTGAGGTCAGTGTGTCAGGTCAGCGTGATAGGGTGATTATTAGGCAACAAATTTTGGCTGCACGCTACTCAGCTAAGTCATTTATTTCCAAGGTAACAAGCGCCACTGAAATGGATATTCAAGGGGACGGCTTCTGGTCATGTTGTAATTCAGCAAGACAAATGACAGTTTCTGGAAATTGGCTAGATGGTTCACTGCAATCAAAATTAAATTTAAAAAAGCATGTCTGAACGACACGTAGCAAAGCGTTTGCCTATAGCGAAATCCCATAGATTTTCGTCAAAAACTTCAGTCAGCCGCGGGAGAATGCAGTTCACATTCTTAAATAGTGATAAAAGGCCTCCTAATGCTGCCATTTTCCCGCCAAAGGCAAAATGAAGGTCCAGTCAATATAAGCAGAAATAATTTATTACAGAAGAGCTAGCTATAAGGCATTCCCGCAAGACAGTGTTGTCGACTATGCAGAAGAGATTGTACCTGGATTGATTTCATTCCTAGGCTTGAGATACTGCAAAGAGATGATATTGACGCCGACTGTAGACGTGGACAATGCAAGTAAGTGGGACGGAGCAAGGAAGGAAAGTGAAAAGTTAAAGTGCCCACGGGAAGAATGGCATAAACCTCCAATTGTGGGCAGTCAAGTAAAAACAAAATCACTGGTCGTGTATTGCGCGGAAATACTAGGCATCCAACGACTGAATGTATTGTACTTGTTAAACGTAACAACTTCATCAGTTTTTCCCATTACTTCCGATTAGAAGGATAAGCACTCTGATGGATAAGTGATCCAAGCAGCCAACTCTGAATCTGTCAGATAATTTTCATCGGATACTGATGTCAGAGCGACACATTTCGTGTATAAATTTCCATCCATCTAGAGTTACGAAACATGTTTATACAATACAATATTTCAGTTAAAACCTCAGAAATGTTGTTTGATTTCACAGGAAAGGGTTATCGGGGGGGGGTTATATTGGGGAATACATTCGCAGGGGAGATAGAGTGCAGCAAAGAGTATCACTTACTTTAAGGTCTTATCGGAGATAATTTTCGTGAACTTCTTATTTTGTCTACTCCGCGTCTTATGCTGGCATATTTCGTAAAACATTAATAAGTTGACTGTGAGTGGCAACTGGTTATTTGAAGAATAGACGATATGTGAGAATCTGTCATTCTCGCACACACACCGATGTACTTAGATCCTCTCAAGGTCGGTGCTCTTCCTGTGAACATGTGTGCTCCTCCGGAGCCTTTAATTGATATGAGCCAACGGTCTGCATCAAAAGAGACACTCGGGGTGTACAAAAAGGTAGTGGTAAGCATGGAAAGGTTGCATATCTGAAGAAGTGTGGCCGGTTTCACTCTTCCTTCTATAGTTTAAAAAAGACAGTTGCTTACGTCGCCGTCAGTTGTGGCACTCACCAAGGATGATAATCCTGTCATCAATTTTCCCAGCTATTTTAAAGCGCCTATGTATTGTTGGATATTTTGTTTTTCACACAACAAATGAAAGTACAAGCATTTTTGATTCAGACGCTTGCCACAAATACATATACTGAGTACCTGGCAGTTTATGTCTTGACTGTTGGAAGACAGATTTTGGTGCCAATGTATACTGAAACGGCAATCTCAAAAACTCGACTCACTGGCTACACCAGACTACGGAACGTGACTGTTTGGCAATTACGACTACTTTATCCTTAGAACTAAAACCTTGCTACTGATCTGCCTGTTGACTCCTTAGCTGTAAATGGCCAATTGCAGTCTGGAAGTCAGTCACTCTTACGTAGGTAATGATTACGTTGCAGTTAACGGTCTTCTATGTCTACAGTAGCGATTGCTTGAGAAATTCCCGCAAATAGTGATACTGCGATCTTTGTGAGACAGCGCCTTATCGATTACACTTAAACTATGCCCTCTCAGAGAACTTATATACTTCCTTACCAGATCGTGAATTTTATGCATCAAAGACTATATATGTCATGCAAATGAAGTTTACAAAATTGTGAATAAGCGCTGTGTCCATGCTAGGCTTGATCGTTCAGTAGTCTTTATAAGGCGGACACTACGCGATTTCCCTACGATTGTGTGGGCTAATCGTTAATCTCCACTTTGAAGTGCCAATCCGTGGAAGCCTGTAGAAAGTTGTATCGTTTCCAAGAACGCCATACCAACTCCCGTATAGATTCCTTCTTGTAGATCAAGCGAACATCCACCTGACTACTTCAGAAAAGACTGGTCATTTGGAAACTGACACAGCATGACAGCTGACTACCTACTGAAACGGTTTACAGTACCGACCAACTATACTCACTGCAGACCAACAGAGAAACTGCTCCCCAAAAATCCAAGCTTAGCACCTTCAGTTTCAGTGCGGAATGCGACAATTAGTGATTCCCATAGATTTATGAGGATAAAACAGGGTGACAGAACAGCAAAACCGAATCAAAATTTACGGAGCGCGAACTACGCTGCCTGGCATCTATTATGATACCTACGTATTTCTTTCTGAATGTTAATACGATCGAAGAACAAGAAGGCTGTCTATCAGTGAGGCCCTAATTATCAAAGTTCATGATGATGCTTCTTCATAAGCCAGCTCTTTATGTAGATCTTCAAAGTTTAAATTTACGAAACCACGAAATATCAGTTACACGAAGGAAATTAATGTTTACAAAATGTTTCCTGTTTTTGCAATTTGCTACACTTTTGAACTCAAAAGTCACAATACCATGACTAAACATGTTAGGTAACCTTCAGAATAACCGGTGAAAAATTTAAACCGATGATGAACTGAAAATCATCCATTTTAGAAATAGGTTCCCTGAAAAGCTTAAAATATTTCTTCACTTTCGCCAGTAAATATTGAAACAACTTGAACGAGTAGAGCAAAGGCTGCTTATTTTCTGCGAAAATGCATTAGGCTTATACATCAAAATTTAGATATAAACACACCGGCCTTATCAATAACGGAACCGTTGATTGGGACCATTAGCACGATGTGGTAAGACTCGATACGTCGCAGGCAAAAGTACATGGGAAGCAAATCAAGGTTTCGAAGTATTCTTTTTAAGTTTAAGTTTGGGGGCCTGAAAATTGGTTCCTAGGGGCGTACTTTTTTATCACTGCAGGCCATCAGGTCCTTTTGAATTAGATTATACAACGCTGTTCATTACATTTTAAAGAAACGATTGCTAACTCTGAGGTTAATTGGAAAGCAAATTCTCTTTTCTGTAATACCTTTGATTATTGCCAAAATCAAGTTAATGATTCTATCCACACTTACTCACTACTTTGGTTTCTTAATGTCAAACACTCTTATGTAGATTTTTGTGCCTAGAAGCCCGATACTTACTCACATGAAACAGATCTTCATCACCATCACACAGATACAATGTATGAGTTGTTCAAGTGAAAAAGTAATTTGGCTGGATGCAGTTAATAAGTACTCAACTGTTTCACCTATGAATCCTCAAGTTTGGCCAATTTTTTTCAGAGTATGGGCTAGCACGAACTAGAAACTCATTTTCATCACCAGTAACTGCAAATTGTGAAACTCAAATATGCACTCTTCTGACTTCGTGCCCAGTGGATAAAGCAAGTGTTTATCGTTGGTCAGCAAAATGGATTACTCAGTCTCCAGCGAGTTATGAATTGTATTGATTGGAAGAGTACTTACTTTGAACAACTCGAGTTCCGAGAACACCATCAAGATTGATTATATCTGTCACAGATTGAAGATAAACAAGCGCCCTGTTTATGGCCTCTAAAACTTCATACAATTCCTTCTGTTCTTGGGATCTGTATCGTTTGACAAAATGCATGTTCAAATCAAAGTCATTTCTGTCAATTCCGTAGACTGCAGAGTACATCAGAAGGTAGAAAGCGGAACATGTAAATAGCCGCATTTTTGGTGCACCTTGCTTTGAATTACAGCATTTCAGTAGATGTATATATGCTGCAGTCACGTCAAAGCGACATATCAAAACTGGCGTATCATCTATCAGGCTTTTTGGTGTTGGATAGCTCTACCAGCAAACACAACCGCACGCGCACAACAAAGATCACACTCGCCAATCCGGTCCACACTTAGCTGTTTGCGCGCAAAATGTAACGGCCTAAGCCGGACATTTCTGTGTCCAAGTAACAGTCGTTCCCAAAACAAAAAATTCTTACCAAAGTACTCATCCGTATCTCCCTAGGGAGAAAATGCTAGAAGCTGCTCATCACGCAAGGTGTGTTTTAATATCGTGAAAGTTTCGGTGGCACCGAAGACAAAAGCTATCATCTCGTGCAAACAAATTAAAGGTTCTCTTTCACCAAGGAAAGTGTTCTAAGTCCCTTGTTTCTTTTAGACCAAATCTGAATTCCCAGTAGCGTTAAGTTCCTGACAGATAATAATTACACCCATGGAAACACTCAGGCGTATCAAATATTCGAATGCTGTTTAGCAATTTGCATGACGGGTGTCTTGAAAGCATAGTATTTTACTTGGATGTAAATTTCGGCTGTTAGGTCTTTTATACGAAACAGTGATTGTTTTAAAATTCAAAAGCACTTCGGTGGTGCCAAGAAAAGTAGTTTTGACAACAACGCATTAGCCTTCTTCACTGCAGGATTTACCTGTTGAACTGGTTACTTATGTGACAAAAACACAGAAATCGGTAAATACAACCAATGTCTCATGTATTGGCTATCATGAAAATTATGTCCTAAGCGACCCGACCCGACCCAAATCTGTCATCTTGTCTTGGTGGTCGGGCTTGAGTGCTGCAATGATCCCGCGGGCTGTACCGCCTGGAACTTAGTTCCTAAAGGTTTACCCATACCGGAAATGCCAACGTGGAGCGATCCGACGAAAATGCGAGTAATTGTGCTACGAGGCGGTCTGGAGGCAACGTCATGCTGTTCTCTGCGATAGGAGAGTGGAAGCAGTAGGATGTTTCCCCCAGGCGACCAGCCTGTGAATATTTATGGAAGAGCGATACTGCCTTACTCCGAGCAGTGACGGGTTAGAAAAGGTCGGCCTTAAAACTGCACACTCCGATCACCCAACGGCGCATTATACAATACAGTCAAAATACATTAAAAACCAAAGAGTCCGGTGTTCCTCAAAAGCTACTTGCTGTGCACAGCTGCACTCGGAGTACACATACACACTGCACACAGTAGTGGCCTAATCCCTGC
>SJOL01006496.1:906354-921003 GCA_004794785.1 Opisthorchis felineus
TGGAAGAGTACTTACTTTGAACAACTCGAGTTCCGAGAACACCATCAAGATTGATTATATCTGTCACAGATTGAAGATAAACAAGCGCCCTGTTTATGGCCTCTAAAACTTCATACAATTCCTTCTGTTCTTGGGATCTGTATCGTTTGACAAAATGCATGTTCAAATCAAAGTCATTTCTGTCAATTCCGTAGACTGCAGAGTACATCAGAAGATAGAAAGCGGAACATGTAAATAGCCGCATTTTTGGTGCACCTTGCTTTGAATTACAGCATTTCAGTAGATGTATATATGCTGCAGTCACGTCAAAGCGACATATCAAAACTGGCGTATCATCTATCAGGCTTTTTGGTGTTGGATAGCTCTACCAGCAAACACAACCGCACGCGCACAACAAAGATCACACTCGCCAATCCGGTCCACACTTAGCTGTTTGCGCGCAAAATGTAACGGCCTAAGCCGGACAATTCTGTGTCCAAGTAACAGTCGTTCCCAAAACAAAAAAATTCTTACCAAAGTACTCATCCGTATCTCCCTAGGGAGAAAATGCTAGAAGCTGCTCATCACGCAAGGTGTGTTTTAATATCGTGAAATTTTCGGTGGCACCGAAGACAAAAGCCATCATCTCGTGCAAACAAATTAAAGGTTCTCTTTCACCAAGGAAAGTGTTCTAAGTCCCTTGTTTCTTTTAGACCAAATCTGAATTCCCAGTAGCGCTAAGCTCCTGACAGATAATAATTACACCCATGGAAACACTCAGGCGTATCAAATATTCGAATGCTGTTTAGCAATTTGCATGACGGGTGTCTTGAAAGCATAGTATTTTACTTGGATGTAAATTTCGGCTGTTAGGTCTTTTATACGAAACAGTGATTGTTTTAAAATTCAAAAGCACTTCGGTGGTGCCAAGAAAAGTAGTTTTGACAACAACGCATTAGCCTTCTTCACTGCAGGATTTACCTGTTGAACTGGTTACTTATGTGACAAAAACACAGAAATCGGTAAATACAACCAATGTCTCATGTATTGGCTATCATGAAAATTATGTCCTAAGCAACCCGACCCGACCCAAATCTGTCATCTTGTCTTGGTGGTCGGGCTTGAGTGCTGCAATGATCCCGCGGGCTGTACCGCCTGGAACTTAGTTCCTAAAGGTTTACCCATACCGGAAATGCCAACGTGGAGCGATCCGACGAAAATGCGAGTAATTGTGCTACGAGGCGGTCTGGAGGCAACGTCATGCTGTTCTCTGCGATAGGAGAGTGGAAGCAGTAGGATGTTTCCCCCAGGCGACCAGCCTGTGAATATTTATGGAAGAGCGATACTGCCTTACTCCGAGCAGTGACGGGTTAGAAAAGGTCGGCCTTAAAACTGCACACTCCGATCACCCAACGGCGCATTATACAATACAGTCAAAATACATTAAAAACCAAAGAGTCCGGTGTTCCTCAAAAGCTACTTGCTGTGCACAGCTGCACTCGGAGTACACATACACACTGCACACAGTAGTGGCCTAATCCCTGCGTCCTCGGGTCATGCTGGCCCCCTTCAACCAAGTAGGTCAGACTATTGAGTCATTGGCTCCGGGCAGGGTACCACAAAAAAACCCTAACGACCAATGCCTCGCGGTTCAGACGCATGAGTCAGAGGCTAGGGGCAGGGTCCCCGAACAAAGGCTGACATCCTCCCACTGCTCTGTGGGTCAGACTTTTGAGTCAACGGCTCAAGGTAGGGTAGCTCAACCAAACCCTTTTCTTCGGCTTGGGCAACCGGGCAGTATCATTTGCCCTTGCAGCTCTTCTATTCCAGGCCTTCTTCTACACATTTTCCCCCACCTATCGAACGATGCAGTGCGAACAACCCATCCGCCAGTCACCTAGCCCAAAAGAATAAACAAAAATAATCACTTATTAACCTCAAGAGATCTGATACACTTTCCACCCTTCAATGTCCGTACTTTATTTCTAATTGGACAAAAGGCCTGTCTTGCTAAAACATTACTTTTCCTATCGGTCGATGAATGGTGTGTCTCCGAAGCACGCATGCAAGACCTCACTACGGTTGTGCTTCTCAAGCCGCTTAGGACCAGCTCAGATATTCCAAGCGTCAATTAAAGATTGCCGTTCCTTCCGAGGTACGCAGCTTGACTCTGATCATGCCACTGTGCGAGCCCGGCTGTCACTTGGCTTTCCATCAGCACTACGTGGACCAAAGCAAAGCAGTTTCATTCATCAACTTTGACAAGGTAAGCAGCTCAAGCTTATTGAGCTGACCTGACTAGAAAGACACTGGGATCGCACACTCATGCAGACAAAGAAGATTGCTTGAAGGGTGAATGGAAGCGACTAAAGAAAGTTATGCTCTCAGCCTTTAGAACTGTTTGTCCATGCCATATGACTCGACTAAATGAACAGTGGTTGTCGTCCATATCAGACCTTAGTCCTGCCAGAAAAGCCATATCAGCAACTAACGACTGTGATGTCAAACGCAGATCCCTCAAACATATGATCATCAGGAGCTTGAAGAATGATAAAGAAAGCTGGTGGATTTCAAAGGCCCAGAATATGGAGAAAGCATCCACTGCAGGCATTAGTTTCTAGTTTAATCAAGTTTAATCTAGTTTAATCAACCGGTCAAATGAAGGCAAGTGTCAGCGAAAGCACATGCAAAGCAGATGGAACGGTAATTCACTCCCTCAAGCGCAGTTTTGAGCGATGTGCTGAGCACTTCAAAAAAGAGCTCCTTCAACACAACCGCTGCAAGAACCCAGCAAGCATGAATGGAACATCGACACCAGCCGGCCGTCAGCACCAAAGAATCCAGCGTGAGATATCAATCTTCAAGGGTTACAAGGGAACTAGCGAGCAAGACCTACAATACACATTCTTCAAATAAGGTGGTGAGGTCCTGGTGAACAGTCTGACAACCAGGCAGCAGAAGATTTGGAGCGGAAAATAAAAACCAGTCGAGTGAAACACCCCAACTGGCATCCCAGTTTTCGAAACGGGCGAAGGAATGTCTTGCGAAAATCATCGTGGTATCAACCTGGTATCCATCAAATATAAGGCGCTCTCTGGCATTATTTTGCGAAGGTTGTTTGATTATCGGGAGAGATGGATTCGTGAGAATCAAGCTGGATTTCGCTATGGCTGAGGATCCATCGGTCACATCTTTACCTGGAGACAAGTTTTGAACAGCGCCACTGGTTCATAATTTCCACGTTGGTTGCTTCTCTTTATCTGAAAGCTGCTCATGACTTTATCGATCTTGGGAAACCTGGGGGTGTCTGGCAACCAAAGGTGTTCCTTCTAAATTTATATCCCTTATGGGGGCACTGTATGCGAACTCCTGTGGGCGCGTATGAGTATACGGCAAGCTTCTGCCTGAGTTCGTCACGTCCAGTGATGTAAGACAGGGCTGTCCTCTTTCATCTTTCCTCTTCAACTTTGTTCTTTACATGCTGCTTGAAATTTCTCTGTCTGCCTCTTAAACCTCGAGGGTCGAAATGCTCCCGTGAGGTTCCCTCACAAACATTGAGTATGTGGACGATATTGCTCTCCTTGGTTCAGCTCCTTCAAAAATGCAAACGATTTTAAGTAACCTGACTAACTCTGCCGCACGGTTTGGCACGCGCTTCACACCATGCAAAATGTAAACTGATGCTACAAGAGTGGGTGGGATCAAACCCACACCTCATGCTTGCAGGTGAGCCAATCGACGTGGTAGATAAATTTGTTTACCTGGGCAGTTGTATAAGTTCCGGCGGGCTGGCTGGAGATGAGGTTACTTCTCGGATCGAGAAAGCCAGGGCAGCTTTGTCAACCTCCGACACCTATGGTGCCAACGTGCAATCAGTTTGTCTGTCAAGGGCGGAGTTCACACTGCGACAGCGTGATCCATACTGCTTTATGGATCAGAGACGTGGCCCCTACGCGCAGAAGACATATGACAGATGTCAGTTTTTGACCATCGGTTTCTCCAAAGAATTGGTCGGGTCTAATGGGAACATCGGATCAGTGATGTTGAGGCACGCCAGATGGTCTTAGGAAGAAAGACCTATCGTGCGATAAGGGAATTACTCACGCTTCCTAAGTTACACTGGTTAGGAGAGATGTTTGAGATGTTAGAAGACCGTCTACCTCGCAGAGCTCTTTTCGCCCAGCCCTGTGCAGTCTGGAAGTGACCGCGATGTGGACAATGTATGACCTAGCAACGAAGTATGGAAACACACCAGTAAACTGAGTCGGGTGGACAACTGCCACCTCCCTGGATGAGGATGCTGAGACTCAACTCACCAATGTTTGATGACAATAGCAGAAATGGCCCAATCGCGCAGTCAATGGCGCTCATGCATTAAAGCTACTGCCTCCAATGGGTAGCTTTCCAGTTCCCCAACTAACCAGACACGCCATCGTCACCAAGGCTTGGATGTACGTCTCACCCTCCCACTTCCCGATGACTGAAACTGTAGCAGCTGGAACCAATGTGGCTATGGTACACGCTTTATAGCTGATAAATTTATCGATCGGTTGATGTGATAAGCGTGGTTACAGGCTAAGTATATGGCCGAAAATTTACTGAAAGCATTAGTGAATCTCTGCATTTATATTTTTCTTAAGCGAACGGCACTTACCGTCAACCGGTATAACTTTGTGTTTGGTATCGGTGGAATAACTTCCTCAGTCCATGCAGACAGCCGCTGGGTTTGGACGAATTACGGGTGTCTAGTTTCCTCAACAGTTCTTCCATTATTTTTCTAGTCAGTCGAGCGTTTTGTAAAGAAGTTATGGTGATTTAATCTCACTAGGTTATGGGGTTGCATTCCTTCGCAACCAAACTTTCAGAACGCATTGTCGCCCATCCCGTTAAAACATTAACCATGTTGGATCCTGCGTAACTAACGCACCTCCGTGCAGTACAGAACAAGTGAGCCTAATCTACATAGCATTCAAATGTTACAAATAAATGGGTCTTGGATGTAACTGGGAGGGAAAATCGAACGACCAAAATTCCATTTAGTTAGAGGTCAGCCTCAACGAAGAACGCTAATGAAAAAACAATACACAAAACGCACTAATCCAGCACGAGAGAATTCCACTTATATTGCTTTCCCTACACTGATTTTGTTGAGGTATTTCACACTCTGATTGAACGGACAGAAAATACACCTATCTCGCACTGAAAACACGTGTTTGTTTTTCATTCTGAATAAAATATCGTGACACCAACCCCTGCGCAAATCCCTCATGAGACATTGAATTTAGCAGCATACTAGGTGTCAAAGGGACTTCGTGCACTCTCGAATGACGTCGGCCCAGCTCTGACCCCCGAAGTCCTCACCCAAGCATCATGCGCCGCACTGGAGCAGGACTCTGAAGTTTCTTCACTGCTCGCTGCCGATCTTCAGTGCACGAAACAAAGGCAAATGAATAATAATAATATTATTAATAATAATCGTTCAGCTGTAACACTCAATGCTCAGTTAGCACGCCCCCCTAAGGAAGCACGAGGGCTTAATTACTGGCAGGCTGTCCAGTCTAGAGAGAAGCAATCGAGATGCGAATTTTGGGTTTGAAACGCGGACTTTCCCATCAGTAAGTTCGCGTCTTACTTAATGAGCTATCTCGAGCACGAAGCAACGCCATCCAAAATCTAGGATCATTTCACTGTTTTGAAATATCCATGTACTAATGTACGAATAGTTTTGTTATTGATCGATACCCACAAAACAAGCGCACATGTGACGGAATTTCAGGTGTAATTCGTTTTTCTATAGTTTTGTTTAGACTGCAACCGAAGAATGTATACAAAATGAGCCGTTGACACATTTCTTTTGTCATTGCTCAAGCTGAGTTGGTCAAACGGTTGGGGTGTTTTACCTCAGCTACAAGTGCACAGGATTCGAATCACCAAACACTGTTTTGTAGCACTCCAGTAATTTGGGGAATATCATGAGAAGAACGAAAGTAGTTACATCTAGTTGCCTGAATAGATAAGAACCTTGGCAGACGCTACAGCCACAAGTTCCGCTATGTGCAGAATTTTATGTACCCTGATAAGTTCGGAAAAAAGTTCGGTCTATATTCAGCTGTACATGTGCATTTCCTGCTTGTATCCCGCATGGTTTTTTATTTTGACGACGAGGCCAGAAGCAGAGGCTGTTCACAGCATCTATAGGCTTGGGACTCTTTTGGTTTCCCGTTAACCTGGTAGATCCGGTCATTTCCACTGTCAGCACCAAGTTGATAAGAGACAGTAGAAATGCCCACGCGCGGCTTTCTATAAGGCTTCCACACGCGAACTTCGTAGACAAGACAACCAGAACTGAACAGAGAAAGTGGCACGATTATGAATGCAAATTAAAACCAGGAAAGCTATTTCACAAAGGATGATTCTTGAATATTAGAATTTGTTGAGTTCACTAAAGATCAAGCTACCATGTGTTGCTCCATTGTGCATTACAGACTCTTCATGGTTGAACCGTATCAAAAGCTAACTATTGTTTTGTTTTGTCTTGCAATGTAATCAGGCTACATAAAGTATCTTAAAATGTATCACTTTTAGTTCTAAGGAGGGGCTAAAGAAGGCCAGAGAAGTTCTTTCCACCGGCATTATATCCTCGCCGTGTTGCATTCCTCAGTTAATGTCACCTGCATCTGTATGGAAGATTTTATCGTCAAATTATTGCCCTGAACCTTCAGTTAGGTTACACCGTTGAGATCGGTTTTATTTGCACCTCATTTGATTTTGTCTCCGACTCCAGTATCCCATTCAAAAGAGTAATTTAATAGGTGCTAGGAGAAGACATTTAACCTTCAGGCTCAGAGATACAAACCAGTATGCTAGTGAACGCAGACAACAGTAGTGAAACCAAAAGGAGCATAAATCTACCAAAACTAATGAAATTCTTTTAAATTAAGAGTGACAGATCGATTCAAGTCATTCTCCTTCCCTTGAAAAAGCGTTTAAATGCTCTAGGTCAATGATTTCGCTCGATTTAAGAATACCTCATCAATGTTACCCAGCGGTTTTTTTCCACCATACACGGATATAAGATGCGCGACAAACTTATTATCACCCCAAGTCAAGTCAAGTGCACCCGAACGAATGGCAACAATTTCGACCAATCTAATATCTGCACAGAGGCGAAAATGGCGAGGAGGGATATGCCACTTTTGTACAGTTATATTCTAGTGGGCGTTTTAACTTTATCGTATTGGTGGACTTGTGGTATTTAACTTTAGGGATTGCTATGGCAAATCAAAGCCTCCCAGCCAGCAACCCCTTGAACTAACAAAATCAAAGTAGCCGTAAGAACCGGCTAAGAGAACCTGTTCCGAATTTACGATAAAGAAGTTAGATGTGTCACTTTATCCATACTGAAACGGGACCTAGCTATGTTACATGAAGAGATAAAAACGATGCAAAATAAAACATCTAATTGCATTCTAATTGCAATTTTATTCTCCCGGACGTTTCCACGTTTTCTCTTTTATAAAACTTTAAGAAACATTTTGAAGATCTATTTTATATTCCCAAAACATCTATATCATGGTTGCTTTTTAAACCAGCTACACGGAATCTCATCCATTGCGGACGTTATGTTCCATCTGGGAGATGAGATTATAAAAACGAACTTCATCACTTGAAGATATTGCCCACGAGTTGACTTTCAGCACACTGAAGAGGTCTCAAGAACTACTACAGACCGATTTGTTTGGAGGTTACATTCTCGTATAACCCTTTAGTAAGTGCATTATTATATCTTGGCAAGAATCACTGGTTGGCCGTCAACATGGTGTTGGGGATTTTGGCCAATGTGCATTAGAGGAAGGATAGCTTGAGCAAATTCACATTTTGAGACACCACGTTGCTGATCAAGGACGGCACTATTATTATTCTTAACCTTAGATATGACAAACAGCCCTGGTGGAATTAGTAAATTATTCTTTTGGGACGAACAAGCGTTTGTCAATTCTTTCGGAATCGCGAGATAATGACAAAATTGAGTCCGTCAAGTGAAACAGTGACTTAAACACATCCATCCTTAAATTCACAAAAAGAGTGTAATCACAAGATCCGGAAGTGTGTTTCGAAATCAAGATAATGTCCCACCGCTTACAGAAAACCTTTCGCAGAGCTTGGTTTTACGGGTAACTGTTGCATCAGTTGTCACAAATCGTTCCATTTGAAAGCTTTACAGCATCTCTATTTTATGAGTCATACTGTCAGAAGGCAATGTTACACGAACAGAATTCACAAACTGTCACTGGCTTCCAACGATCAGGTGTGACAAGAAAATGTTTCAAAGCCCAGACCCGACCAGACTTTCTATTCTGTACTCAGCACCACAGGCAATAGCCCCTGAATTGGTATGTTATACCTTGCAGCAAAGCGCGATCCCACAGCACAGAGCGGTCATGAAGTTTTTTAGTAATTTCAAAGAAGAACAAAACAGGTAAGTTGGCCTAATAATGGGCGGCCAAAACTTGAGAAGTGGAACCTCATTAATAATATATCAAGCACCTCCTGGATCCTCCGAGGTAAACCGAATTGTGCTCTGCAAATGACATCGTTGAGTGCCGCGTTCTTTGACTGAACTCGTGTGAAGCGTGATTTTATTTCGTTGCACAATAAAAATTGACTTTCACGGTGCATAAAATTCTGTTTTGCACCGGCTTGAGTGTTTTTATCCAGTATGTTTTGGACAAACCCAAATGTTTTCTTGAAACCACAGAAAGACGAAAATCCTACGTCAAGATATGCACGAGGGGGTACTCTGAAGCAGCAATAAGGCAAATATTGAAGAAGAGAAGGGAAGATTAGAATCAAACTGTAACTCTCAGTTTTGTCACATGCGGCACGACCGAAACGATTGGCGAGATGTAGGCCCTAGTAAGATACCAATCCATTCCGATATTTTGTGAGTTCAGCTCATCTATGAGTAGTTCAAAGTAACTCAGACTTAAAAAATTGTTTCTTTATCGTCGCCTTGTCAGGAAAGCATTCACACAGGCTCAACTTATAGAAAAACTTACTATGGGACCGTTTTGCATTTAGGTATCCATCTCACCCTGGGCACGTTAAGCCCTCCGTTTTTTCCGCGTTAAATCCCCCTTAAGAAATCAACAAACAGCGAAAACGTGGAAACAATGCAGATTTATCTAAGACAGTAAATGAATTTGGAGTGATTTTCTCAAACGGCTTACGAATAGGCCTTTTTAATCGGACAATGTTTGAATAATTCATAAGCTAATTGATTTCTTGTTTTAAACGGTCAGTGTGTATTGTAGCTGGTACGTCTACTGAGCCCGGGCGGTTTGGTTCCAACATTCAACAAAAAGCCAATTCTTTAGCATCTTTAACAATATCTAAGTCGGGTAAGAGTTAGAGGTTCAGGAAGTCATATCGCGTATTCCGTATTCTTGTGGACAGTTTTATTCGATTTTGAGCAAGGTGGTTGTCGCATCCAAAGTCCCTCTTGGGTTCGGGTCAGTTCTATCCAACATAGGTGTGCCGGTTTTTGGCTAATTTTGTTCCACCTTTTTGTATGCGTTTTGCACTTATTTTCTTGATATTTAACTCTGCTGCATTGAAATGCGCCTTTATTTTCCTGAAAGGGTTCCAAAAGGACATTTTCGGTGAGAGTTTGGATGGTAGTCAAAGTGGTTCAGGGTAGGTCTCCTGCATCTAGAATTGCAACTGACTGTTTCTCGTCCCACTAACCAGCTCGTCCACTAGTGTCTTTATGATGTTATCGTTTGTTCCCATTGAGAAGTGAATGTCATAGAACGTTGTCCAAGGGTTATTTCTTTCGTGAAAATTCAGTTTTCTCTATAATGGGAAATGTATCATCCACAGGTCAAGCTCATAACTTCGGATTGATATGTGGTAGCATCGGTTGCTGCAGTTTTCGCATTGCAATTTCAGCAATGCAACCCTAGCTGATCTGAGTTTTCCATAATGTTCTCCGATGAACTCAAAGTAGTTTGTCAAGCCCAATTACAGTAGATTGCGGTTATCTTCTTGAGAAATCAATGAGGAGAATGATGTAAGCTTTATATTTTCATCGATTGGCACAAAGAGTAGGTATCCTCAAACTTTGGATCGTAGTTTTACGGAATGCCTTGCGTTAACTGCCAAAGAGCTGTCTTCTGTTGAAGGATACTTAAACGATGGCAATCAATGGTCCGGAAATATGGCAGCAGCAAGCGCGAATGGTCGTGCTAGCGTGGCTGACACATTTTTCGTGCCTGCTGACGTAGGAGCTACCGATGACAGTTGTGTACTCAGGCGGCCAACAGGAATCTCAGTTTACCTGCTGTGTAATTATTGGAATATTATGTCAATAAGTTTGCGTGATGAAGCTTTGTGGAACCTACCCTGATTGTGTGCATCGGTTCAGCAAAATCGTTTGTAAGTGTATTTCAGAGTAAGAAATCTATGTCAGCGCCCATAAGGTGTGCATTCTTGCCATGGAATAGTACTGTTCTTTCATGATTCGCTCTAGTAAGCTTCAGGTTTGACTTTTAGAGACCTTTTGTTGACGATTATGATGACCTTTATTAAACATTGTTTCAGTATGCTTTAGTTATTTCTAAACTAACTGACTGTGGGAGTGAGATGTTTGGTCCTGGCGAGTTGGGCAATTTGGCTGTCATCGGGCACCGATTACGTCATCAGCATTAAACTAAAGAACCTCGCCAGTCTTGGGGATTGCAGCAATTCATGTTGTGAACGAAAAAAATAACTGTGAATATGGTATATATATATATATATCTGAACTTGACGTACACGTCAACTGAAATTCAGAGCTAGTAAGATGGTGTATTCTGTTTATCAGTGGAGTGAGATTGTACGATTTTTAAGTGAAGGCTAATATGGATGATGAAAGCGGTAGAAACGTGGATTCGATGGAATCCCTCGTCGTCAACAGTACGTTGATATTCGTTTGCACATTGTGCAGCACACAGGTTGTCTCAAGATTTAGCTACGGATATATTCGGCACAGCTTCTTATTTTAATTAAGAATTATGAGATGATTGACAAAAACTCATAAATGATTTTGCCCTGTTTGGGGTTAATTAGGTAACCTGTGAATTCGCAACTCCGACTTAATTATATCCACAACGTAAGTTTCGAGCATACTACGCACTGCACCCTATATGCGCCATCGACCGAGGGACTCCGTCGAGGCTACAGCGGACTCCTCTTACTATCTCTCAAGTTTAGATAAATTCACCTGTTTTAGGCACATTGTAATGGCAGTTCCAAATATACTCTTATTTTACATGTAACTCGAAAGATTTCGGACGGATCATTCTTAAGAAGTCTTCAACGAAGTAATTCACTTTATGGGAATCAAGTGTAATTTTTTGCTCACAGATATGCAACCACTACACAATCCATTTACAATCCAGGGGGAGGCACCTGAAGTTTTGGTGTGTTTTACTTATCTTAGAAGTTATATTAGTTACGATTGTAGTAAAACAGATGAAATCAATGCGCGAATTTGTAACACTGAGTTTGCCTTTGCTAGTTTGGGGCAACTATAGCGGCAAATCGTCATATACGAGGATCTCAAGGTAGGTATGTATCAGGCTACATTATGAACTGTTTTGCTGTACGACTGAGGCGTAGCCTATACGAATGGCTGAGCTGAGAAGTCTTCAAATCTCTGAAAGACTGTACTTTTCCGTGCCTAGTTCAGGGTGGTACCAGTAGAGAAGTGGTCAACGAATGACCTGGCAGTCCAGGTGCTGTCAGTGTGACGTGGGGTTCGCGTTATCCACGCTCGTAGAGGCCGCAGAATATGCCTGATAAGAGATGTAAATGCCGTTCTTGTTGTGACTTTCTCTTAAGATTACTTGAACGAGTATTCGTAGGTGGAGGCAACTAGCAGTGATTGTGGTAAGTACTAATTCCCTCTCCCATCAACTTTTGTTCTTTTCATCATAATAGAACGTTAAAATAAATTGTACTAAAGTGAAGCATTACTGTCTGATCACTGGTGTTGCGCTGTTCCTGGTGTTGCGCTGTTCCTGGTGTTGATAATGTGTGTGCATATAGCATTTTGCACTATTTAAATGAGGACTAACTTTTGTTGGTAGACTAACATTTTGCCGTCTCATTATTTCCAGGACAAAATAGACTCGTTCATCCTTAACGTTTTGCGTGTAGTTTGACTGTGATCTGTTGAAAAGACGTGACAGATCGCGTAGGTGTGTTTTGCGTTAACGCTTCAACGAGTGACTACGACAGTCCGTTGCGTGTTGCTTCAAATTTTTTCACCTATTATCTTTCGGCTGCAAGGTCTGTTAATGGGCGGGCTCCAAATATTTTCAGTTGGGTTGAAAATCTCGCACCTATCGAAATCATTTTTCCGATAATGCGTCGCACTGCTCAAGCCGTTAGCTATGTCAAGACACCGGAAAATCATGCCGCTGAACCATCCGTGTCCTGCGTTCATCACTGTGTCAAAATGGAATGGAAAAGCCGGCAAAAACTCTCGGTTTTTACCATGCTTTATAGCCTCTAAATTATTTCGGATCAGGTTTTACCCGCGAAAATTTATTCGCGTTCCACTCCTTCCGTTTGAGTTGCACTTGATAAATGCAGAAGGAGAAGCGCCTTGGACTACTTTGGATTGCACTCTTCTACTACTCTTGTTTGTGATGCAATCATTGCGACAGAAAATTGCATCTTACTTAATAACTCTAGGTGAGTTATTTTGGTTTTACAAATCGGGATAGGAATCTCCAAAAACAATAAGCAACGAAAATGAGTATCGATCTGGCAGATTTCACAATGTGCCCAAAACTTGAGGAAGCAACAATAATTGATCTAAACGGTGATGCTGACTGTGTCCAAAAAGCTATCTCTAAATTGGTGGCCTGATTGGGTGCACAATCAATAACATTAGCCATTTAGCCCTCTTGACTGTTTAAGCGGTCAGTGATTTTCTCTCAATAGCATGTAAAATTTTATTCCCAAAGTATTCACTTTCGTCCCGTTGATTGGACAACAATTCCTATTCTGCAACCATCACTTACGACAAAGAGACTTTGCAGGTAAGTGATTCCGAGGTGACATTTCGTGATACGCGTTAGTATCGTAAACAATGGCTACCTGTTCTACTCCAATTCATGTAGATAGAGAGGTGTGAATACCAATCACATTGTGGTACATCCATTCAAACGTCACATCCATGTGAATGGTACTGACCGACAGAAATGTTTTTTGGCTTGAGGCGATATTCTTCAAGCTGGGACAAAACACAATGAAAACATTTTCCGGGTGTTCTCAGGATCAGCGGAAACGAGAACGTGTTCTAATGATTGTTTTGACACGCTAGGATGTAACACAAACACGTGCAGTATTCACATGTTTGTTATAACTGCATATCTTAGTGAATACAATTGACTAATTACAGGATCTGAGCACTTGTGGAGAGTCGAGTTAAATCATTCAGGTTTGAGGAGACACAAGTGATATCCATTTACCAATCATCGATTTAGGCGTAGGACGCAAATTTTACATTCCTCTAACTCGTCATTTATACTCATGTCTTCTTAAGTGAAACCCTTTAAAAATTGCTACAAAAGCAACACGATTATTCGCAAACGACCGGACGATGAGCCATGCCCTCAGTGACATAATGAGGATAAGAATAAATAATACCAGGTGGGTTACCGCCATTGCCTACGTCGATGTTTATAATATTCCTAGAAAATATCGAACAAAACTGTAGCAGCCACTATTACCGACAAACGAACCCCCACTCCAATTAGGTTTTCTTGACTATGTGAAATCCAACGTACTCCCAAATGGCAAAACATGAGAAGAAATAGGTGTCTAAATCCACAGCCTAAGGAAGACGTAAAACTTTACAATGTACCGTAATGACGTTCAGAAATAAGTGTTTAAGCAAAATTCTGTAGACGATGCAATCTTTTGATCCATACTAGCATGCGCTTGTAAGATCAGTCGTCTGCAAGCTGACGACCTATGCAGACTCGAGGTTAATATGTAGTGACTCCTGAGACAGGTACTGAGATACTGTGCGTCTAGCGACGGTGTAAGGGAACGCTTTTATGCTGTTCTGCGCCTTCCTAGATTGATAATTCAGTGGCATAAGTTTAGTTTGCATAGTCTCTGCATGCTCGACTCTAACAATTCAAAATGTCCCTCTCGGCACTGTTTTGTTTATATTTTTTGTTTCACCGTACAACAGCTCCAAACCGTGCCTCCAACAATGAAGACTGTCGATGAACCACTGAGTTTGCATGTGGTCTACGGCATCATCCAAGATCCGACACTGATGCCGCACATAGCTGCGCATCATGTTTCATGGGCAGCAGCAAGTAATGTCATTCCTGGGGCACAATCATTCATTTCTACTGTAAAGTAAGGTGACTGCTGCAAGCAGGCAAGCTGAGAACTAGGCAGTGCACAGTGAGTGGTGTGAAGGTGATAAACGTCCTGGAATTTTCGTGCAGGTTATGCACTGTGAGCATGTTTGACGTCTGGGCTTGGAATGTAATTGGTAGGTCAGGTGCGTTTCACCACAGTTGACCTACTTTTCTACGAGAATTAGACTGGTCTATCATGCAATGACAAAACATAAGGGGCCACATGGAATCGTACCAT
>SJOL01006496.1:922598-992447 GCA_004794785.1 Opisthorchis felineus
AGCATTTTATGTAGAGAAGAACCACGCAGATTCATCTTTGTTAAGTAGCTCACGTAGATGATGAACAATCCCCCCAAGGCTGACCCACGCGGGAATAAAAACAGAGCTCTTGAAAACTGTGTGGCATTCTGAATAACGAGTTAAACTTGGCGACAAAGTTGAGCAACAGTCCTGAACAAACAGAAAAATTGGATAAAAACGATCCCGTACCCAAAAAGTAGCAGAGCTTTCTGTCCTAAAGTCTCCTTAAAAGCCTCTAAATCATCGCAGGAATAACCAAGGTAAGAAGTAGATTTCAAGCATGGCACAAATGAATCGACATCCATAAGTGTTTTCAGGCTTGTAGGTGCCGCTGCAAATGAAGCTCTACCCTTGGGGCAAAATGCAGGTGTGCTAAACAATTTACATTCTTTTCTACAGCGAAAACCTAAACCTGTCGAACACATGAAAGCGTTCTTTGCAACCCAAGCAGGCTTCGCCAGTTTGGAATATAGATCTGCCTCTCGGCGAATCTTCCATAAGGCTGGATGCTCCCCTGCTTAAGACAGAGGGCGCAGAGTAGTTACACTTTAAGCTTGACCATTTATTAGATGCAAAAGAAGGCTGCTGAAGTCATTCATCAGAGTGAATGTCTAGTGGTTTAAAGAAGTTGTGTTCAGGAAACAACTTCCTCACCGGTGTCAAGAGCAAACTCTGTAATCGTTGATTCCATAAACCCGCGAAACCTTTCTTATTCCACCATGCAAAAATGGCTCGCGAAAATGCGATTATCTAAGGAGAAGGCTGTTATGCTAAGAGAGGAATGTTTGTAATGTTTGTAATGTTTGTTCCCAAAATTATTGACTATTCGTACGGGGTATCCGGTACGTTCTAAAGAGCAGTATTTTCTTCACAGGATGAGACCACAAAGCGGAGTTTGAATACGATCCAATATTACTACGTGCCTTAGCTTGGCCAGCGGTCTACCTAGTTAAGTCAGATGAGGTCAGGCGATAGTTTTCTAGTAGGGCAAATGAATGTAGTCGATGAAGGCCAAAGTAGTTCGGCGAAACTTTGTCAGTGACAACTCAAATTGTCATCGCTTTGTACCGTCTATTGGCATGAAAATCGATGATGCAACGGAAAATACCTACTTTGCCACAGATACTTTTTCCTCGAAGGGAATTATGTTCCTGCAGTCCTTCCTCAAAGGCGGAAACTGTCCCAAGGCATCTTCTACTGCAGTGAATCTCAGCACCAAGTATGTGGACCGTGGTGACAGGTTATTTAGTGGAATGACACTGTGCTTAAAATGTACACAATTTTCACACTACTGAAGGCTGAGAATCTAATTTTTCTCAATATTTCCTGGATGCTTTTTGGGGGTAGTTTTAACTTGTATCACACCTATTAACTTCGCTTCTCAGTTGCACAATGTCCTCCTCTGTCCGATCATTCCCACGTCCAGCGGCGGGGAAATAAAACGATTTCAAAGAGCTCTTGCCGTATGGAATGAGTCAGCGAAAGCCTTATCTCGCAAATGAGGATCTAGTTACGTTATCTGAGTATCAGTCAAGAACTTTGATCACATAAATTTCTGGTTCTTGCTTCACACACGCGAGTTAGACACAAAAAGCTTTTGTGGTGCATCGCAAACATAATTAATTCAATGGGCTCCAGTCTGTACTCCACCTGTTCACGCGGTTCGACACTATACCTTACTAGAGAGCATATACTGTGACGTTTGCCAAACCACCAGTACCTGAGTTTCTGTTAACAACATTTCGAAATGTGTCTAGTTTTCAGGGCATAAATGCTAAGCTGAAGTAACTGAAAGCAACGTCAGAAATTCTGCTCGGACATAACCAGATGTTTTTCAACGTACTGCAGAAGCGTTTTTGACAGATAGGTATCCGTGAACAATAGCCGGTAATCTAGCATCGCTAGTTCACTCTAAATGTAAACAATGATCTGTATACAATGTGCGACTCCGCATACGCTGAAGGGGTCGAAAAGTTTCAAAGGGTTTCTCCTTTTTCATTTCAAAAATAAAATTGACAAAGATTGTCATAGCGCTCAGTGGCAGTCAAGTTGAACATAGTTTTGGTGGTCATAACTGAGCAGATATAATGATAAATCACGATTTTCCGCACTCAACCACCTCAGCACTTGGGGTAAAATCAAGCACATCAGCAACGCTCTTTTTATCTGCAGGTGAGTTGGAATGTGAAAGGGTTACTCAACCCCTACGTTTTCATATGCTTATCACACACTTTTACCTGGATTTTAGATAGGCTAAACTAACCGTGGTGAAATTAATTCGCATACCCTCACAGTGCAGATTTTTTGGTAGGTGCTGCTCAGAAGGTGTTGATAAGGAAGATCAGCTACACTGTTGGTTCGGTATTGAGCTACAGTAATAGCGAAGTCGCGTTAGAATGGCGATGTGCTAGCATAAAGAAACTAAAAATCTCGCCAGACCATTGACAGAAATACGAACACTTGCCTTTTGAAATTCATCTTCCGAAAATGACCTCAACGACTTTCATTTTCTACGCATTCGGTTCTGCAAAGCAATGATTAACTTCGGTAGATAGCAAAATAAACACATTGACTTGAGTTTGTTTTCTGTGCGTGCCGGACATGAATTAGAGATGCATATTAGGAGTGGCAATCTACATATATTTCACATTGGTCTTCAAGTGCATTTGTTAGGCTGGAAACGGAAGGAATGACGCGTCCGTTTTCTCCCCTATGTTGCTCTCTTTGATCATTTCCAAATTTACTTTTTATAGTTAATTTTTTTTCGAAAAAAAAGACAAAGTTTAAATCGAATTCCTAGGTCTAGCTAGACTGACGCCAGTTTATCCTAGGTCATCAAGCACCATGTCAGTTGTTTTCCAGAGTTGCCAAACCTCATATATCTCAGCTGTGGTCGATCAATAAGAACCAGTGCAACACTGCTGTGTACGTCAACAGGGCATCCCGCCGCACCAGTTTCACCGTGCAATTAAGGCTTAGCCGACAACAGGCAGCGGATCTCACTGACCATTCCAAAAACCTGGATAAAGTGCGCAGGGTGATAGTCCATTGTACAGCAAACGGCAACCCAGTGCAATGCAGGTGAAAGTTTGAGGGTGCTGGATCACAAAATATGCGAGTCATTTGATATATATATATATATATATATATATATATTTGAAAAGTCATTTTAAAGTGACTCAAAATCTTTGGCTAGATCCGTACCAAAAAGGCGCTCTACTGACCGAGATTTCGAGGATTTCCGCCCTGGATAACACGCAGTAACTTGAGCTTCACACATGATTCGTTACATACCACCATAGCAGATTAGGAGTTGATGCCTTTAAGTTCATTAATGAATTGTATAACTACTATATTGGGCACGAGATTTACGTCATCCGGTTATCCAGGACTGATGAATGGAAAGTGGGCCCGACAGCTCTATTGACGGAGCAGCCGTATGGTAACCAGGAAGTCGCTGGTTCCGGTTCATTCCATGACACCTGACATTTCAAGATTTTTGAAACCCGTTTCCATTCTGCATAGCTACCGTAGTCCATTCAACGTAGGATACGTAGGATATACGATTTGGATTTGACTTGTAGACCCAGGCAACCTCCATAATATTTGGCTTCCACAATTTTACTAATGAAAACCTTTCCAACTGTTCAAACCGCAATCCGCGATGTTGCGTGTTCGAATGCCCCTGGAGGTCTTTGAGATGTGCATGGCTAGTGATTTTCAGTAAGGATGGAATAGTTGTACCTTGCTTCTCGGCTTTTCCTCTATGACTGCCTCCACTTGCACGACGATCCTTAATTGAAAATTATGAAATATCGTGCTAACAAGAAAATGTTTTGCCAAAAGTTTGACACACTGTTGTGTTTCGATACCATCGTATAAATGTTCTCATAATGTATACAAAATCCCGAAGTCAATAATAGTGCGTATTCATTAGTGGCCAAGAGTTTGAGGTGAGGCACGGTACGTCGTCACCACGGTAGATTGCGATTTACATCAAATTCAACGAATCTGGAAGAGTGTGTCCACGAATAAACAAATTTTAGAATGAAAAAAACTTTAGGCTTTGATGATATCGGGAAAATGCCACGTGGTCTGTGCAACAGACTAGAAGATCCACCATCGGTTAATCCTTAGGTATTAACGAAATATCTTGTGCAACGGGAGCGTGGCGGACACCAGCTGGTCCGGTTTTCTGATGCACTCTGACCACAGGGAGGCTTCCGCTATCGTACAATCCCTCCAGGATCCATGCTGACTTTCCGGGTTATCTGCAATGTGATTGGATAATACGATATGGGAGAATTTATTTCGGCCATATTTGTTTGAGGAAAGGGAGAGATTTGGAGTCTATCACTCCAAAGCAACCAATTTTTATGACTGTAAATCCATATTTGAATTACAATAACATCATCAATCTAAACATATGAACGAAGCGTCTGATCGCCGTTAAATCCTAGCTCCCAGCGGTTTCAAGAAGTCAGCCTGAAACAATTACGTAATCTACAAGTGAATATATGGCCTCAATAAAAAAGCTGAATAAACCTCCGTACACCGCAGAATGAGTTGCATAATTTATCACTGAAGGACACTGGTTGCACATTTGCACGTTTTTATTTACAACATCGGTTTATTCTGCAGCCCAATCGTTTATGATATAGCAACACATATTGCACTCATATACATTCTTTGGCTTGTCTTGGTTATAAAAATGTTTCCTTTACTGGTTTTGCAAAACCTCGAGTCCTAAATGAATTTAGATGTAATCAACAACTACACAGTGTGCGGTTCAAAACACATGAGGTACACACATCAAGTCGGTTTTGCATGAGAAAGATGCGTTGCATTATGCTTTCCACTAGAAGTAATTGGAAGTTTTATACTCTATAGAGTGTTGTGTGTATTTATATAATTCTAGCTTCTAAGGGTAAGGTATGCCCTGTATCGAAGGACATTCGCTAATTCCAGTGGGCTTAGCTCCAAGAAGGAGTAGGGTGTTAACCGTGAAACAAGATTCTGGTTCATATTCCTAGAAAGACAGAACCCAACTATAAGGGACACTGTGTGTTCATCCATGAAAATATTAACTGATTTTGAGTCTACTTGTTTTCCCCGCAAACTTGTAGATTTTGGTTCTTCAGGGGCTTTTAATGTTAAAGGAGGCTAGTTTGACACTGAGGTTAAATGGTTTAAACTGCGAAACGTGTTGGTAAAGGACACAAAAGAGTGTTATTTATGAGTGAACTGTTAAATAATGGGTGTATCAAAATGGCTGTTCACATTTCTGCAGCATGAAATGTAATGCATGTTGGGATTTTGAGTGAACTGGTGCTCGACTCACAATGTTGCAGTGTTCAGTCTAATTCAAACCAATATAATGGTTGCGAATGGGAGACTTTTCGCAAAACGACCAGAATAGCCCGACAGTATCCTCTGTATTCTTTACTCTTGGACATGACTGAAATGGGTGTTGATATTGCAAACTCAAATGTGTCACTCTAGTTACATCCGTAGTCGTTTTTTTCAGTTACGCTTATTTTGCCATTGACGTCCTAATCAAAGTTCCCTCTGACATGAAAGCACTCGCGAAAATTACATACACTATAAACAACGTGATACAACCGCAAACAACCCACATACAGAACCAGTTCATTGTGCTTCTTACATGGAATTCATAAGAAATGTCACAGATTATCCTAGATTTAGAGATTGGCATTGTTAAAAAAGGCAAACCAATTAGTTAGAGTGACGTGCGTATCTTGTTTTCTGTTATTGTTCCTTTTGGTTGACACAGCCAATTTATTTGGTACTCAAAACAAGTCTCGTTTACAGTTACGCAAATTCAGATATACATATATGGAAGAGAAGAAATTATGGGATCAGTGGTTCACAGGATCAAGTGAGTTGCAAAATTGTTAAGCATGTTCCTGGAAAACTGCTGGCAAGCCAACTCAGGTTCAAAGGTAATACAAGTTTTCTCGAAACAACACAGCTTATGAGGTTACTGAAAACTTTGGACGGCTCACCAAAGGTTTTGCCTTTCTGAAGGCCCAGCAACTAGGCGTTTCCCACAGATTTCTATCAACGCTACCGCCTGAATGAACACCAAATTGTGTACAACTGACCGCAAATGCCCGTCTGCTAAACAAAATGATATTGTTGGTAAATATAACAAACGGGAGATTTCATTGGGTCTCCCGTTAAAACCGAATAACGTTGCAGGTGAGCATACTTCTTCGGTATCGTACAAAATTCTCTTCACTACAAAGTCCTGAGTTACGTAGCCAGATTCCGGAGGACTTTGTGACCGAAAACGGCCTTACTCGAACAAGTCTTGATAGATACAGGAGCACCCTTTTCATTACTCTCATATGGATCATATAAGAGGTGTTCCTGAACCAGTCAGGAGTATTATGGGTTGCAATGCCCGTCGGATTCCTACCACATGGTGCACAACTCTGCGCTTAAAACGGAGTTCGTATAAACTTTGAACTCAAACAAAAATCCTAAATGAATTCACTGTGTACAATCTCCGCCATAAGACTTCTTAAACAGCACGGTATGAATTATGCGGTGCAGTTATCGGCAAAAAATCAAAGACCAATAAAACTGGAACTATCAAAGTAACCCTCAGATCTTTTTGAGCGCAGGGAAGAGGCCTTCTACGATTAACTTCTATGGCCTCAGTTTAGTCTCTGTGATCTTTTGTCTCGTGTTAGGATTCAGACAGATGAGCTGAGTTTAGCACCACCAAAAGCGAGGCGATTGACTGTTTGACAAATAATTTTGTGGTGGACTGGATTAAAAATGCATTCTTAGTATACGGTGGAATGAAATCTCTGAGACTGCTGTTGGGAAGTATATTGATATCTTGGTGGGACCGCAAATAAAAAGGCCGAAGATTCTTTTAGCTGGACAATGGTAACGCACAAACTCACAACAAATGCAGGTTTTCTGAAAATATCAATATATTCTAGGGAGGGTAAACGTTCACAAATGCCCTTCAGGCCCCCATTTATTGGGAGATTTCCGGGAGGTTTGTGGGATTTTTTCCATTCATCTAGCTGGCTGAAGGAAAGGAAACAATCCGCGGCTAAAAACGGACGGATAATTGCATTGAAGTTCTGAATTATCAAGTCCATGAGTTTATGTTATACGTGCATATGTATTTCACGAATTATTTGCCTCTACACCAGCTCCAATTTATCCTGTTCTGGAATGTGTCGGGCAAGCATTTGTCAATTCTGGCAGTGTAGAACGTTTGTCTAGGCTAACTGCGTGGGTCCCTTATCAGGCCTGAGGATTAGGGTAGTCTGGTTCTTCTGTATTTCATGCAAAACTGTTTATGTTCTTTTGACGAAGCCTTTTTTACATCGAAGAAGTGAAAGAATGACAAATGCGTCTGATCGGCTACCTTTTGAGGCTGTATTCTAACTCAGGAAACTGAATTTTCCAGCAATGTTAATTCACATGCTCGAAGTCTGTTTCTGTAGAATTGCAACTGATTTCTCATACCAAATTCTGGTGATAAACCATCCGTTTGAAGTCTAATTGGTTTTAACGCCTGAAGAGATTACATGCACCTCCGCAATTCGGACAGAAATTTGCTCACAGGTTCAGTGTTCCCCAGCCTTATTCTGACAATTCTGTACCATCGATTCCTTAGTTGTTTCACCGTAATGCCCTGCCGGCTTGCAAATACAATCCGTCATATATATTACAGTTATTCACGAAGGGACTCTCTGGAAAGCATTATTTGAAGTTGCTGTTCAAAAGGGGGTATGTAATATTATCCTACGGGAGCTTGGCGGTAAGTGCTCGGCGATGAAAATATTGTGTTGACAAAGCGGAAAATCTAGCCCGCAAAAATTTGGAGTTTTGTGATCCTCTAACTAATTCGAGTAAGAAAGTAAGAACAATAAAACTCCGGGATGAATTGTTCCCTTAGCTAACTTAGGCTGTTTTCCGGCTTTTGTGGCCAACTTTGTTTTTTACTCAGTTATTTGAACAGCTAATTTAGTCCCTACGTTTGAGCCTGAGTTCATCTGGAAGTAATTAATTCCTACAAATTTCCTTAACATTGAGTTAATTCACCTGAGACTCTGGTCCATCGATTCCTGTTTCTCCTCATCCGCATTTTACGCATGTACTGTACATGTTTTCTGTTGACTATCGTACAAATTTGTGACTTATTAGTCAGGAAAAACAATCACAGACTGAAGAACTGCTTGCCACCTTTGCCTTTATCCCCGGGAATCTCTGCTCACCTAAAAACTGGGAGCAAAACCTAATAAAAACAAACAAACAAAATTATACTCCTTGTGTTTTAACGATAGAAGTTGCACCCAGTTTTGAGAATTTCATAACGACTGTCTGGAACACAATGATTCTTAGCAATCTGTCTGCCATAAAATGAGCAAATAAACAAGCTTTCTTTGGCGTTTCTGAAAACACACTGAACTCTCCACAAAAATCGCTATCTCTTTAAACAGCTCACACGTATCCCTATGCTTTTACTAAGATTGCTGTATTCAGTTTGACGGCGGTTTAATTAATTTTGGGTGCGAAAGATTTGCTGCTGTTATGGTTTCTAAAATGCTGTGATACTTATTTTGAAAAGAATTATCCGGCCAACGCTGGATAGCGGAAAAAACAGTTGGATGGCCAGCCAGATATTTGGAACTTTCACTGTAGCGAAATGTGGAAAGACTCTCAATTCTGTGTGAATATCTTGTTCCGTTTGATGGCTCTTTGTGGCCAGTACATTCGCCAGACTACTACATCCCACAAGCAAGTTATTTCTCCGAATCATTCGGTAAAAAGCGAACACTCAAGATGCATTTATATTGCACTGAGGGTCATAATATATCACTACTGATTACCTCCTCTTTTGAGGGGATATTTTCCACCTGGAAAACGTTTTCTGCTTTGTAATCTTCTTGAGGTAAGAAGTTCCGCATCTATCCATGCAAATTATTACTATGCGCTACAAAAGGTGCTTTTGCGTTGCTTCTCAGTAAAGGTGGATATATCGAAGTGTTTTGTGGCATTCACATTCTAGAACAAACCTCGTTTATTTTGGTCATTTTCAGTTCCTCGCCTTCTAACAGAAAGTCAGAAGCCAAAAATTAACTAGTTTTGCGGTGAGCTAAAAATAATTTGCCAAGCCAATCGGGTCGACTATACATCAAACATTTCACTCCAAGCATGGTATATAGTCTCGGCAAACCCATGTTTCGGAATCGCTTGTTGGTCGCCAGCAGACCACTTTTTGGTCAATCAATTCTATGGTTGAGTAAGTATTGGGAAGGTTAATACTGATCTTACTGGACGCTGATTTGTCCTTATTTTTTATCGCTAATGGCACACCATTTCATGTTTATTCATGCCGCTGCAGCGCTACACGCCATCACAAATGTTTGGTGCAAAGCCTTTATTCAAGCATACTAAGGTGGTTTCTCAAGTGGTAACCTACGGATTTTATACCATCACGCAAGCCCATTGTAAGTTTAATCCCGACTCTCTCTCCAGCAAATTGTCAACTCCCAATCCTCTCCTGGGAACAATATATCATTACATGATTACTTTACGAGGAGTGTTCCATTCGGTTTCAGTGGACGTGTTTGCAGTAACGAGTAGCACATTAGTACACTAATGGATTGGTTAAACGAAAATAAACAACGTTGTGGAATATAATTACCATATATCACGGTGAGTCATGCACATGCAAGGTCTCGACAGCAAAAAAGCATGCTAATGAAAAATTTGATGGGCAGCCTATTGAAACACAGTCAATCGATCAAACAACCTCATCAGCCTCTGTCCTAGCCGTAAAGCACCAACATAATGCAAGTAACAATGTAGCGCTGCTCTTTTGAAGTCAAGTAGATAGTGATGTAATTACTGCTCCAATTCCTTTCATTCATTATTCTGTTGCACCAGCATACTGAGTCAGCTTATTGGAATTAAGCAAACAGATCATTAGAATGATTGGTTAAACAGTATTGCTGACACCACCATCTGAGATAAACATGGAAATCTCACCAACATATTAGGTCATTAGTCACAATAAGGAACATCATCCAGTCCTTTCTGCCAATCAGTTCATACATGCTATACCACTTCTGCAGTATGCACCACACCTGTCTTCACATCAAAGCAACCTATGCACACTATTCAGTCCTCTGCTTTGCATGCTGTTTTCCTCACCCCGTCAAATCCAATCAATCGTGTGATGACTTTATCAGCCTGAGGTAAATAGGACGAACCGTGTTATTTGTCGTAACGGAATAAAAGTACTAGAACCGTAGACATTATTTAGTGACGTCCATGCCAAGAAAAGGCGAGGATAGCTACTAATTCTGGCTGTGCACACAAAATGAATTTGTTGTCGCCGCTTAAGCAAGGTGTAATAGACAGGCTGTTTTCTTAACGGTTTAAGATATTGAAAAAGACCTGCCAGGGAGGAGGTAACCAAAGAGTCTTATTCGTCTAAGTCGATTGCTGCTGGCACCCGTCGTACGTTGTTGAGCACCACAAACCACAGCCTTAAATCTTCCTGTGCAATTCTCACTCAACCACTGCTGAATCCGCCTGTCATTCTGTTCCTCGGTAATGTTATGAAAACTGTTTTTTAGGACATCCTCTGCTTTCTCTTTCTATTAAGCTGGAAATTCCCAAGTGTCTTATTACACATTTTACCATTAGTTTTCGTGCCGTAACACTGTCCCCTACTTTTTTACGATAACCTCACTGGCCAATATGGTTGGACGCATTCAAGGTAGCATTCGGTAGCTTATAACAGCCTTTTAAATGAACTGTTTCTGCCTACAGGGCGAAGAGTAGTGCTTACTATGTGAGCAACATGGATTCAGGTTTTCCAGAGACTGGAAAATTTCGAAGGAGCCATATGTAATGAGTATTTTACGCAGATTGGATAAATTGAGTCCTTAACCTAGACTTTTGAAATTGCAAGACACTGAAGATAGTAGCCACCAAGCGACAGCTTTGTTAGCTTCAACTACGAAGACATGTCATTGCTAAATGCCGGAGTGATCACCACTGGAAGAGAAGGACTGTTTAGGTGAAGATAATAAAATTGCCGATTGTGTTATGCATACACATAAGGCTTTTGCTGTCTGCGGTAAAACTGTATGGGTGCCTTTTTGCCATTTCACACTTCAGCTTTCCATGAATTGTTAACAAAGTCTTCCACTTCTTGTGGGTCTGGAGAGGTCGGCTTTACAATAGTGCGTAAAAAACCTAGACCACCGCACATTTAACTATGGTCACTAATTTGACGTAGGAGCATCTGTGGCATGGAAGTAAACCAAACCATTTTGTCGGAGTTCAAGCATCCAGTTACGTGTTCATGTGGATTCTAAATGGTTACTAACTGTGGGTTTTGTTAGCTTCGGTGCGATCAGCCGTTCACCATTTAAAACGTTCGGCAGCCACTGGCCACAGGATGAAATTTATTCAGTCATCTAATTACATTTTTCTAAAGGCACCTAAACGAAAAGCACATCACAGTGAAAGAAAACTAGTTACAAAATATCACCACCAATACTCAAATTGGCAACGACAATTGATGATAATACATGTCAGGCGCTTTCGCCTCCACTTACCAAAACAGAGAACCAGCTGCTAGTTGTTTTCTACCTCAAAATGACGTAAGATTCTGGCGCTGATGAAGTCCCTTCGTCTGATGACGAAAGGTTCGTCAAAGTTGAACAAACTGACAATCATACTGAGTGCCGCTTGGTATCCATTGCCTTATAAAGGCATGTGCAGCATTGATCCGTGAGCAGCAAGTAAGATGCAAACGCTCTTTAGTCGTATTTACCTTCACTGTCCGATAAGACTGAGGACAATGCCATAACATGGTATTATATAACTGCAAGTGTGCGTTTGTACCTATCAATCAGTCAGTTCCTCTGGCTGCGCTTACCTAACAAAGAAGAAACCGGGTTGTTGCTGTTTATGTTCGAGGTGTCTGAATGGTTTCTGAGAAGAACATATTTTCAGTTGGTCCACACATATTCCTCATAGTTATGCCTTTGACGGAAATTTCACTGTTATTTACTTAACGCAAAAATTACATGTTATTTCAAAACAGAATAAGGTTTGTGAAGTTAAGATCACACTTCAACCTATTTAGTTATGTCCAGTCATCTAGACCATAAACTCACTTGACGGTACACACAAACGTATTCCGCCCAGAACATGATCATTCTTCCTCCCAGTGATTCGGTGCAACACCAATAATTCCAGCGCTAAATTTAGCAAATCCTCTTGAATTATTTCCTTGAAGCGAATAACCGTGTTCCATTTGGGATTGTTTGTTTTGGGTATGCTCTCCGTTGTGTAACGTTCGAACTCTTGATGTTTCGACACTAAGGAACTTGGAATGGAAGAAAAAATGTGTCGAAATGCTTTGAACTAATATGAACTTAATTATTCGCTAATACACAGGGGAAAAGACATTTCAGAATATCAAGTATTCAAGTGGAAGCTTACAAACGATAACTAGATTAAAATCCATATGGATAACCAAAACGAGCTAGGGACATTTTAGGCAACGAAACAGACCAGTCTGTTTATCAACCCACATCGCCTTGAAAAGTAGGTCATTTTAGCCCTGATGGCTTTTAGTTGATTCAATGACTTGACTTCATACACGACCAACTTAGTCTTTATTTCACTTGCACGATTAACACAAAAAGCTACGCATTCCAAGGTAACCAAATCACTGTTGGTAGTGTGGGGAGATTTAGGAATTCTAATGGAGATTATGTCCGGTAATTAAAGCCAATCTATGCTGAAAAGTCGGGAAGCACTGTAGAGCTCTTTCATCCTTAAAGCAGTGCGCATCTCACGAAACTCCAGACAAACCCGAACCTGCGACCTCTCAATTTGAGCACTTAATGTTTTGGCCATGAGAGCCCAATCGGCAGCGTGGTTGACTGCCACTTAGCCAGGATTTAGCGCTACTCATCCTTCAATCACTTAGTCACGCGTATTGATTGGCTCCTCAAGCAACGACTTATCAAATGGTAGTTTCACTCATTTTATTCTTCCTCCTTACAAAACAAAATATCCCTTGAAACTCCATAGCTTCCTTACGCTACCAACATTCTATTAGTAGCTCACCTGATGAGTCAAACTTACATCTGAGACGTCGTCGATTGATGGCCAGTCAACACGTGTGACTATGTGATGTGATTCCCATCCAAGTGCGAGTTGATCACACTGCTGACCAGTCGCTAGTGACCGAACTATTATGTGTTCAAACTACAAACCGTGGGATCACGAGTTCTAGATTCTCTGGAATTTTGCGAGATACGCACTGCTGGTGACTTCCAATAAGGATGAAGCAGCCCAACAGTGCTTCTAGGGTTTTCGATATGGACTGGCTTCACTTACCGGACAAAATTTCCGTTGAAAAAACAAATCACATACCCGTGTTTGTTTTCCCTAAAAAGGCAACCATGATGATCGAGGCTTTTTGTCTGCCGTGGCGGCATCACTTTGAAAGTTCTCTTTGGGATCCAGCATTATGTAAAACGTTCACGCATTTGTGGATAGCTTCCATAGGTCAATTTTTTTAGACAAAATGCTGGTTAACCTTCGGCTGACTTCGTCCTTTGAAATGAATAAAGTGTACCTGTACTAAAAGGCGTCTTTGATTTTGGGAATAAGTAAAAGTTGTTTATTTGAAGCAAACTGTGTAAACTTCCAAGTCACTTAAATGTTTTTCGTTAACGTCTTTTCTAGTTTGCTTCCCATTTAGAACTAGAGATAATCTCGTGGTATGGTGGTCTAAAATCGATCATATATACTTGTAAACACTCTATGTATCCGGAAGGATCATTCAGGTATCATCCTGACGATGGCGAATTAACGTCCGCCATAAATTAAAATGGCTACAAGGTAATATTACCGAACATTGGCATAACAGGCGTTGAACACCCTTACAGAATTTGAAGCCTAAGTGCAGTACAGCTGCTCACTCACCGAAGTGTAGTGAATTGGAAAACTACCAACTTATTTTACTGTCTCCAGACATTTCTATTGCGGCGCAGAAGTAATGAGATAGCTGCAGGTCAATGGTGCGTGACTAGCACTTAGTAACCAATCAGCAGCGATAAAGCGGGAAATAAAACGCATCGGATTAAGGCGCTCGGTACGAGCACGTACAGTCCCACCAGATCAGGTGTTATATTCATTCACATCCCTCGTAGGAGAAAATTACTTTTGAATAGACTATGAAATGTTAAAGCGATATGCACCAGGCCCTGTTCAGTGGGCCACTCTTTTTAAGGCTCGCTTGATTCCATTTAAACTTGGTTGACGGTCACACAGAATGTAGTACGCATCTAATTCCAACAGGGAATATGTCACTTTTCAAGCGGACTGTCAAGCTAACCTTTATCTGTGGTTCTTCCCTGCTTATATGTCGGATGAAGTACACACTGTTTCACTGTCTTATTCCAACGTAATGGAAGGGTGCTTTTCCGTTAGTGTTGTAACGAAATTTTCTCATTTTCCCTACGAAACATCAGGCTCTGTTACACTGGCTTCACCCCTCCACTCCCTTTTTCCCTTTTCGCCCCGTGTCCTTTACTCACTGTCCTATGGCAGGTGAATGCCAACATTCACCACTCGTACACTGCTATTGAAGATTAACCTAAACCTGCTAAATCGCACGAAAACTTTCTGCGGAAACGACCTGTGGCACTGACGGCCATTGGTTGAATAAAACAGTAATAGTTTTATTTGTTATCCGTATTGCGGGCCGCCTGTGCATATTGTCCTCGTATAACCAAACTTACTCATGTACTGGCGCAATTATTCCAGCTTTTCTGTACTTGGACTATTGGTAAGTAGAACTGCACGAACCCATGTTGTATCTATCAGTTGCACATGTAGTAAAAACGGGATTGCGGATTTCACTTTAGACTTGTTCAGCCAGTTTATCCAAGTTTTTCAGGGTTTATAGGCAACCTGCGTGCTAGCTTTGTCCCAGAATTCTGTCTTTCAAAACTGCTAACAGGCTGATGAATTAAGCGGTTCTCCCAAAAGAATATTTGGGTGGACAGCATTTGTACGTAAGGTTTCTTTTATGGGTTTCTGTTGAGAAGAATAACTGTGGTCCCTCCAGCAAAGTGAGGATCCGCCAGCTTCCAATTCCGTTTCATCAATTCCATGGTCGTCTCGCATACGCTGGGATATCCTAAGATTTTGTGTGAGCTTTCCCGAAGAAAAATGACTTTAAGAGGACTGAAGTGTTCCACATCAAAACGAGGCACATCAACGGGTGTTCAGTTTCAACTATAAAATCCCTCCAGGCTCCCTGAGTTGTCATCCGGGCGTTTTTAGACATCTGCCGCCATATAATACTTATTTCCAGTTTATGATATTTACCTATGACAACGCTGACTTCCAGGCTCCCATTTCAGACTATATGAGGACTATTATTACCTATATATATATATATTTTGGATGATGGCCAGCGAAAGTAAGCCAGCTCATGGTAAAAGGTCGACACGTGGTTTCTGGATTCTATTTCAATGCGAGAAGAACTCGATGCTGTCTGAGGAACGAAGGTGCCAGGGACAAAGTCATTCAGGCAAGCGTGTTGAAAGAAATACACCGAGCTTAATGATGTGCATAATATTTATGCAGTTTTTGCTATCCGATGCCTGGAATAAAATTTAAATCAACCATTCTAAAACGGCTGGCAAAATTCCTACTTTAATCCAATCGGTATGTGGCTATTCTTTAGCTTGGCTGACAACCACACCGGTAGAGAGATAAACAATCAATTAGATAACAATCAACTATACTCGGTAGAAAACAGGGTGGTCTCTGAATTCAGCAGTATGAAACGATTGTTGTATCGATTAACTTCTCACGCGAGAAAGCATTAACTCATGATAATTGACGTACCCACTTAAAAGTAATCCACAGCTGAAAGTTTCTGAGATTTGCAAACCAAAAATTATGAGCTAATGGCATGTGAGGTTTCTCCCCATCGGCGGTTTATTTCATGTGGACAAAGTTTTCAAACGGGATACAGTCCGATAAAAATTGTTTCCGTTTTTTAAACCGTCAGTAGGCACCCAATTTACAACAAACGGACGGGTGATTTCTCCTTGACTTTTGAAATGGAGGAATTTCAGTGGCCAATAATACGAGTCTTCCGTTTGTTTATTTTGAGGAACCTTCGCTGGGACTCAAATGATCAGCGCACATTTACCACATTAAACCATTCTGTATGCCAATTAGGGAGCCCGCAACCCAATCAGCTCACTAGAACGAAAGAATACATCAAGCAAGTACGGTTCTTCTCACGGTTTCGTCACCGCTGCTCTCACACAAGTCACTTTTCAAGTACATTTGTAAAATCGCATACTGTTGATTGTCATTTCTTTTAATTTGAAACTGTATTTACTGAGCTGTTTAATTTGTTAAACATTTGATATGAAACGTTCGATACTTCTACGTCCTATGTTTTCGTACAATAATAATAAAGTGTGTCGTTGGGCTGTCGTGAAAGGGCGCATAGGTCAACTGTGTTCCACAAAACCTTTCAACTTACAGTCTCGCTATTCTCATCATATATATTACACAAAAGCTGTATTACGGTTGAAAGCCTAAAGTTGGTCTCCATGTTTTTGTTAGTGCGCGATTAATGTCCGGTTTGGGGTCTAAATTCTCTATTGCAAATGATGTTCTCTTCTCCGGATAGACTGCTCAAAGTGACCCTATTTAGAAGGACCTATTCTATGAAGTGTATTTGTAGCCTATCTAACCAGTGTGGGGAGGCTTCTGATTTACCCTTACATGAGAACTAGCATTTCTCCAAGCGATTTGCAAATACGCTACTGAGACTCTGATGATGAGCTTGGTTGCCGAATGATGACAGTCATGGATGCGCAGGGTTCATCTTCACTGGGAACCTTCATCTCTAGTTCTTTTACAGAGCCATACTAGTGATCTTCGAGACCCTTACTCAGCTATATCTATTAAATATAATGGTGGCTTCATGTTGGACTCCATCTCTCATTTTGAGATAGATTTAGCTGATTTTTTACATTTCACCAATCTACAACTTGACAGGATGACGTTTTCATGTTGTTCGACCGCTGTTGCTCTAAGAATGACCATGCAGGGAGTCCCCTCAACTTTACCTATGTATTCACCGATACTGGCAGCTTCATCTGTCTAGTAGTGAAATCATGCTTTAACTTAGTTTGGACGGATTACGTTGAAGCACTCTCTGCAAAGATAAACATTTTTTTCTGTCAGATTGCAACACCAAATCCCTTGGCCCCACTATCTTATGTCCAAGCGTGCGTACAATCACATGCTCCCTGTCACCTATCACGACTCCTGTCATCTCGTCTGACGTATACAAGGCAAACTTTAGCCCGCGAAAAAGTGGCTTTCAATTTATTCGCATGCTCGCTTGCTGTCTCCTACAGACGTTTCATTACTCTTGTTTGAAATTTTGTTCGGATATGAATGATGTAAACTCTAAATAAGAGTGTCCCATCCGGGTGGTCCTGCAGTCAAACTAGTGATATTGCCATGAGCACTTTTGCCGGCACGTACCGTCGGGATGTTATGTGATAACATTCGTAACTGTCCAACTACAAAACCTACGATCTATCTATCTATCTATCTATCTATCTATCTATCTATCTATCTATCTATCTATCTATCTATCTATCTATCTATCTATCTATCTATCTATCTATCTATCTATCTATCTATCTATCTATCTATCTATCTATCTATCTATCTATCTATCTATCTATCTATCTATCTATCTATCTATCTATCTATCTATCTATCTATCTATCTATCTATCTATCTATCTATCTATCTATCTATCTATCTATCTATCTATCTATCTATCTATCTATCTATCTATCTATCTATCTATCTATCTATCTATCTATCTATCTATCTATCTATCTATCTATCTATCTATCTATCTATCTATCTATCTATCTATCTATCTATCTATCTATCTATCTATCTATCTATCTATCTATCTATCTATCTATCTATCTATCTATCTATCTATCTATCTATCTATCTATCTATCTATCTATCTATCTATCTATCTATCTATCTATCTATCTATCTATCTATCTATCTATCTATCTATCTATCTATCTATCTATCTAATATATATATATATATATGTATATATATATGTATAAATATATATATCTATAATGTTCAGGTCCATTCTGTTTTTTTGTGATGAATACCTTTGTGAATGTGGCTGTCACGTTATTTATCATCTCATTCCCCGTTGTCACCATGCTGAACTTTTCTTTTAGGTCATAAATTTTAGCACTCAGTTATTGTGGAAATGTGTAGTGACTAGGTCCCCAAGTCTGAAAAATCTTGAAGTACGTAATCGTCGTGTCAGCCACTGTTTGCAATGCACTGGGACATTACAAAAAAGCAATTATTGAAAAAGACACGATTTTTCTACGTGCTTGACTGATTCAGGCGCAAGGCGTATGTAACGTGAGGCGTATCAGTTGAACAGGGTGATTATTATATCGTCGTGCAAAATGGATCACGCTAGTTAGATTCTCTTTGGTAAACGGCCACAGATCACTTTACAAAACAATCTGTCTAATGTCGGCTAAGATGTACGCTTAAAAATTCGGCATTTATGTCTGTCATGGCCTCCGGGTGGGTTTGGAAATATTAAACCTTGATTTTGAATCAGTTGGTTCCTACTACATAACAGAGATCTGAACAGCACATTATTTACTCCACAACAACTGAGCCATTTTGAAGAATTCGATATACATTTGCCGTGATTACAAGCTGGTCTGGTACAAAGTAGGGATGCAGGCTATGAGCAGAGTTTTCCTTACAGTGGCCTCCTCCGCGAACGAATCAGCAAACAAAACTTATAAGGACGGACGAAATGCAATGCCCAGAAGCAACATCAGATGTTAGATCCCTGCAAACGTTTTGTAGTTTGTTATGTGCTTTAGCTAACCGATCAGTACTTTTAAAGCGTTTCTCGCATGAAAAATGTCTGCAGTATACTTGTTGCATGAGTGTAATAGGACAAAATTACTTCCTTATCAAAAGCTTGAAAGCTTGAAAGAAATGAATATATACATAGTCTAACTAGGGACAAGCATTCACTTACCATTGGTAAACTCTATTATACTAGTATGTACAAGGGGGTATATGGTTAAAAACAGTCCTGTGTTTTTGCCAACTGCTGTCTGTCTACCAAAACTTACATGGGTATAAGGCTTCCTGAAAACGGCTAGCAAACCAGGCGCAGACGACAACAGCCAAACGTTTGTAGCTTTGTAGTGCGGAATTGTGAAAATGATGGAATCTATAATATGCACTACCATTAGTTGGTCACCTCCAGATTTAGCAGTATATATTGTCACTAAATCCCATCAGCTTTGATATCCTTATTGCAGGCTTCCACAACTCATCTAAAATACTCAGAGTCGTTTGATCTGTTCTAACGTTTTATCTTTGATAAGAACAACGAGTGAGCTCAGCATAAAAAAAAACAGTAAAATCTTCTATTACCAACCCTTTCGATAAACTTACGCTCTAGTAAGTGCGTTAACATTTGTTCCAACGAATTCTGACACAAGATTCTTTGCCTCCATGATGTGAACTTCCAACTCTCCCTCTAGCATCATATCTCCGTTCTTTTTGCTTGCCATTATTTGAGCGTTGTCATACAAAGCGAACCTCAGACCGATTTTTATCTCCCCCACGTAAGTTGGGAGTTCCTCGTCAGTTTCCATTGCACTCTGTAATAGCAAAAGAGCGGCAACGTTGGGGACCACAGCTGAGGGATAACTTTAACCATGAAGCAAAGAGTTGGTTCACAAATCCATCTAAGACCACAAGGAATGAATTTGGAAATCTCTGATAGTAGAAATAACGGAATAAGCCTGACGTCAGACTGATGAATGCTTGAGCTTTGAGTTTCATGCCTGGCTGAATTATATCATGGAGCATTTCCAGTGTTGCACTTCCTTTTTATTAATGTTACTTGCAGCAGGCACCTAGTTCTCATTGCACTTGTTTCCGAAAATGATTCGGAGCACTTTCATCAAGGTCAGAAAGCGCACTTCAACCATACTACTGCACTAAGCTCTCAGTAGTAGCATTATATGAATAGAGCAGGGGCGTAAGTGGGTCAGGAGACAGCACGACGAAAATCCGTCAGACCTTCTACAGGTATAGTTCATGAACAAAGGTGTCCTAAAAAGAATGTCTGATGCGAAGTTAATGACACATCTTGAGATATTTGGGGGGCGTCTGACAAGTGGCGAACATTACACTTGCATCTCGTAGGCGTTCCAACAGGTGAAACCCCTGTATTATGATTCAATAGAATGTCTGGATATCTTATCTTGCGGTCTGACTATGAGATACTTTCAAACCTTTGGAGACGGGAGCTTAAAGATAATCACCCTTCTGTGTGTGTATGCAGATGGGTCTGCATACACGAATCTCTGTTAAGGATGCCCTAGACGATTAAAGAGAAAAACCTAACCTCAGTGTTATTGCACGAAAGTCACTTTTATTTTTTATGTTCCGCCCAAACGTCTCATTGAGTGTTGGTAAGTTAGAATAACTTACTCTGTCGGTTCTGGTCCGTGAAAAACAATGTTCCAAATGCTACATAATTCTTAAGCTGGTTAAATAAGTTTAAATAATATGCACAAGTGCCATCGCCATCAAATCACAGCTCGTGCGATTAGTCTCAACTATAGTCATAGGGTCACCGTGCGAATTGATTTTCACTGACGTGAAGCTCCCTTTTACACGTGTTCCGGGATACGATTACGTAGGTCGTATACATTATTATATGGAACCTAAAGCAATCAAAACGAAAACATTTGGGAAGCGTTAGCCAAGCGTTTTGAACAGGTTTGTTAGCAAACAGCCATGTTGCTTATGATGTCTCCAAGGTATCCTCTTATTGTGAACGCCTTCCATGCCAAATTTCAACCAAAACTGGTCCTCATGGGAGCTGGTTTCTTCGAACAAATTCACCATTGAAACTGATCCCAAGAAACCAAAATTTTCTTTCTTAAACGAGACCCACTACCAGGAGCCAATACATTGGTACCTTCTGGTCAGAGCCCGGAATGCAAACTGGCACTGGACCAATATGGATTTATCCGTCAACGACTGTTAGAAAACTGGACACCTGCGCATAGATCTGACAAGGCAAACAGCTTGGGTAGAGCTGGATGCGCTGTTGTGTGTTAGCTTAAGGACGCGAAGGAATCCAAGAGCACTATGATCAATAGGCAGGTAAGCAACAGGACCAACATTGGCACTTCATTTAACTTTGAGGGACAGGCATTATCTGTCGGTTTCCTTGCGTTGGAAAGCAGATATTACATAAGGGCAGTACATATCCTTTGCGGGTGGGAAACTGGAATCATTGGATTTTCGGTCTTTGTTTGTCACTCCAAATAGCCCACTACAATAGGAAAACGACGGAATCGCCTTATTTCATTTCTTCAGCTATTGACTTTTAACCAGGAAAGATACATTCGAAAAGTAGTCCGATACTCTGATCAACAACAGATAAAACTGGAACATCACTTTCTCCAATTTCTACAGCACGGTGATCTTTAATGGTGTCTTAAGGATATTTGTTAGCAAGTTCACGGCTCATCATCTGAAACGTGAAGAGATGGTTCTGATAGTCCTTCGGTTAGGATCTCCTAATAGTTCGGCCCTAGTACCAGGTCTTTCAGTCGTTTACAGCCAATATCATAGTTTTTTCAGGATTCTGCAGTTTGCTTAAGATAATGAGGACCATCACTTGTACCAAAGAATGACGTATGCACCATGTATTTATTCAGAGAGGGGCCAGTATATTCATCTACACTGATTCTGAGGCATAACGTTGATTGTTTCACCAAAAGTTGTCTTAGAAGACTTTTACTCCGCATCAAGGTAACAGAGTAAGCCTGGAACATTTTCGGCGGGCCTGTCTAAAGCTTATCCCAGATAAGGGTAACTCCAAAATCTGACCAATTCGCCAAAACTCTCCGGGCCTCCTCTCCAGTTGTATAATCTAGATTAGTGTTTGCTGTAGGAAAGTAAGTTAACTAATACGCGGGCTCGTTTTGCGCGTATGCAATCCGAAAGTCTACTGGCTATTATATCACGCCAAAATCGATGACAAACAAACCAAAATTACCAAGCCCATTTTTCAAGGCTAAGTTTATCAAAAATCGTTAATGGTCGGTATCTTCTTTGCAGTTTGCTCTAGTTTTACGACATCATTCGACAACTTCCATGTTTAGCTTGATAGCTTTAAATGCATGGAGCTTCATTTCACAGGCCACCGACCGTGATAACGAAGTGTTAAATTCCGATAACGGTGGATTCACATTAGGCCTGTGCGAACACCCCCGAATGATCAACGTGATGGACACAATACGATTCGTGAAGTGTGCCCAGTAGTCTACCTATCAGAGAACAACAGAACGGTTGATTTGCGACTGCAACTGAAACTTGTGATTCTAACTGAATGACTAACGACGGTAGCAACTCATTCATGAATCTAGTAATACCAGCTGCAAGTAATTCTGCAAAGGTTAATCGGGAACGGGCACTCTGAATGCTAACCACGTTAGTTTATTTGCGTATAGGGATAAACTACAATCTCTCGCGGATTTCACGCAGTCTAAGGAGGACAAAAAATAAATATTTCTTGACTGAAACTTTAATTAGTAACATTTTTACGACTTTAGCTTAACGCTGAAGTCAACAGTACGAAAATTTATATTTTGGTTAACCTGCTCCGCAGCAGTTGGCCTAATAAACATAGTGGGTCTCATGTACCAGTTTATGTGAAGAAAATAGATAAACGTAGGTTGAGAAATGGAAGAAATAGCATCGTCGGGTGACGTGGATAGAGTGAATCTCGACGTCAAAAACCTACGATATCAGAAAGATTTTCCTAAGGACAAATTTCTTGATAATAGGTATTTATTAAAGAACATCCCGAAATAAGTTCAACTGGCCTCTATTATAGGGACCACCATAGCTTGCAGTTCCTACGGAATACTCTCTGGGTTTACTGATGATGTTCAGTACAGCGCACTATAACGTGAATGTTACGTTACATCTGGAGTCAAACAGTCAGGTGGGATTAATTATTACTGTTTGAGAGGTAAACACGAGTGAATCTGTAACGGGGACAAACGGTAAATGTATTTCAAGATCGACGTTCCCAGTGTAAGTACCTCGACCTCATTAGGCACTTTAACGAGTGAACAGCAAAAGTAAGCATTGAAAGAACAGTAGACAAAAAATTGCTAGTACAGAATTCGCCGACATAAAAGTTGAAATGTCTGCTCTACAACAGCGAACAAGATACCTATTCAAGTGGGGAAGTGATGACGCAGTTAACCGCATGACAATTATTTGTAGATTCAGGTTAAGCATTTTATTCTGCTACTCTCAGTTTGTTCTTCACTGCTATACTGGTCATATGAATTCACCATAGAAGTTACTTCTCATACACTCGTTATGTTGTTCCTGGTAAAGATCGGACGTTTTTCTAATCACACCTGCTGACAACAGTGCACTATAATACCCATCAGCATTTACGTTACTGGGAAGTCTAACCTTACAGTGAGAAACTTTCTAGCAAATCTACCAAATTTGAGAGAAACAACAACGGAACAGGGCTCAGATTTCGGCTGTTTGATCGTTCAATCTAATCTAACTGTGCATCCTTTCTCTCGGTCAAATCCTTCCCTTGCCTGAACCCACTGTTTTCTGCGTCTACCTCAGGTATGCAGTGCTCACCCACAATCCCTCACGAACTTTGGATCCTTAACACGTCGAGTCAATTCTGACTTTTTCTGCGCGCTTGCCGATCACGTGCTTTATCATATACACCTTTTGTACATGTAGTGCCGCATTTTGTTGATAAATCTCAAGGCTTCGTAATTCTTGGCTTGAGATTTCGCGCGTCACTCTATTGGGTTTCCCAAAATACTTTACACATACTACACTAACCCAATTTACCTTGCTCAACAGTTCACCGAATATCCTGTTGCTACCAGTTCACTCTAGCGTAAGATTGATTGTCCCACTATTTTTCCATTCATTATAACAATCTGTTGGCCCGAAAACACGGTTTCGGGGCCACGGCGTTGCGGATTCTATCCGTCAGTAAAACAAGTACAGAATTTTGTGCACATCAGTCGATTTTGTTTTTCCACAGTCTATTGCACGGGCTCTCATATCTCTCTGGAATGTAGCTTGAAAAAGCAAGCATGTTCGTTGTACAGTTCTTCTCTAATAAGTAAATGTTATCTGATTTCCCACACCTATGAAAACGAGACTTACCTTGTTCGTCAGTTGCTTTCGTTTGCGGCTCGTATCATTCCATTTATAGTCCTTTAGCGGCATGGAAACTTGCCCAAGAAAAACATCTGCCTTGCCTTTTTTATTCTTCTTCTTCTTTTGCCACAATTCCATGATGACTGTGTAACGTGCTAGCTCAGATGGGGCCAAGGAATACCACACTGCTTGGTTGAACTGTGGTGATTGATCGTTTCCCTTGTAGGTGATTATTTTGATGGTAGAACTTTCGAGATATGGCTGCAAAAAGACTTTCATGTATCTGTAGCATTAAAAAAAGAACATAAGCTCTCGAGAATGGACGTTTTGGTTTACCCCTTCGGAAGAATCAGCTGTAAAGGTAGAAGCGGTTTATTTAACGTCAGATTTGTTCGCGGTTAAGTAGGAGCTCTAACATTTCAGTCGTCTGAGATTGTCTATTTTTTGCACCCCCGTGGTTGGATTTGAAATGGAAAAGTAACTGTGGAGGATATGGTACATGTAGTACACAAAATTGCCTTGAATGGCTTTAATTTGTGTTCTAATGTTATGGTTCGACTCCTTTCGTGTCCTCATGGTTGTTTTTGAGATGGACTGGGCTAATTTGATGTAGGAAGCTTAGATCATCTTGGATGCACAAAACTTGATCCAAACGCAACACTCGGGCTTCTGTACGGGATATTTAAGCAAGCGTCACGTACGTATCACCTAACAATTCATCTGAGCTCACATATCGTACTCGCACGTTCTTCGTATTTGATGTTACGCTGCCCATCACTCAGAATCATCCGCACCTTGACACGTGGTTTGCCTCGGCTTCTGAATGCTCTTTGCCGTTTCTTATGGACCAAATGAGATTCATTTTCCACAATTCATGAGTTTCCCAATCAGAACTTAATCGACCGCGGTTTGAAAAATATCTCTTGAGGGTAACTTCCTTTTCTTGACAGAACACTACACACCTAAGGTAACTGAAAACTCTTCGGCGTTTCACTACCACTACCACTAGTGGGCGGAACACCCACATTTTGGAACCTGAGACGGTCACCATGCAGCACGTTCAGTTGAAAAGCACCATTGCTGAGAGATTCAGTCCGGTCTCTCGTTAATACCAACGTAAGTTGAAAATACTCGTATTTCTTCAATTGATTTCTCCATATGTTACCATCTCCTCTTACAACTAAATGTTCCCCCTTTTGGTTGCTTGTAATTCCTTCACTTTTTGACGGTACTTTCAGAACAGTACAGAGTGTGGACACAAAGTTGGTGGACAACGTTTTAGGTGCGTAATAGTGAACTCCGGGAAATTGTGGATAAGAACTAAAAAAAGCTGGGGGAGCGCAGGAGTGTTCGATATTCTTAATAGCACACTACCTATTCCAGTTAACTGTTACAGTGGTTTCTGTTACAGTACACTTCGACAGTGTCATTATTTGTTAAAAAGGGACATTGACTTTGAAGTATGTGTACTAGGATGAAGGTATTCCAAACGTTGACAGGAGGAATTTTGACTAGCTGACGAGGGTAGTTCATCTTTAAAACTTATAGGAACCAGATTGTTTACATTGCAGGAAATCTGTGCTCAGTCTTTTAGATAATGCTTCTGGCAGGCATTTTGACGAGAACCAAAACTTTCCAATAATCAATATTTGTTTTCACAGTGTCCCTGCCCCGAAGTTTGGCTGATTTATGTCAGATCCATAAATTTATAATGTAAACAGTCCAAGGCAAAGAGGTGATTGGATTCCGAATACCATGTGGACCTCATACGCGCTTCCGTTCATGTTGTGCATAGAAGGACCGGGCTCATAGTCCACTGGTTAAGAGATTCAGGCTGTGATGTCTGGACGACAACCCCGCCAACCAGCTTGGGAAAACTATTTTGATGCGTGATCTCTGATCTAACCAGCTACTGAATAATTCGAACAGCTATCTTATTGTCGATAATAAGTCAGTTAAAGGTGTGGAAGGATCCGGAAAACCTCTACTATACGAGTGCTCTTATCCTCAAGGATTTTCGCCTGGAGGGAAAGAGACTGACCGTTCACTGGTAGTAAGCAATATAACTTCAGTACTCAATCGGCCAGCTGATTCACAATTCTGAAGACTCAAGTATTATGTGATGTGGTGGCGATTTTGAACACCTCGTTAGTGTAGCTCCGCGGGGACTGCAAACAGTTACTAAGGTCGAAACACAATACTTACACTATACCGTTCCCGCCTGATGCATATATTGCTCTACTGTACGCAGGAGTTAAAATAAGACACAACGAAGTTTGCAGGAGATAATGATGTACCTTTTACTATGGTTGATGTGATTGGTGTGCTCGATTCCGTCACTCCTGAAGACGTAGTTTTGAAGTGTGTGGTATAATCAGAAAGTGTGTAAATTCCTCCAAACTTATGAAAATTACCAATGCAACCCCCCTTGAATTGCAGGTTTTTGTCGGTTTGTGGAGCTCAATGCGCAAAAAGTGCATATGTTCTGCTTACATTAAATAGTTTTCAACTTAACAATACCCCATCGGTTGATGTGGAAGAAGCTAAACAAACCAACATGTGAACACAATTTTCAGATTTATCCATTTTCTTTTAACCAGACCCACACAGACCTTTCGCTGTAAAACTTACAGATGGGTTTTCCCTGTGTGTTTGTCATCTGTCGCCAGGTTTTGGACCTCGTATACCATAATAGCTAGTCTCGCAATGGCTGCTTCGTATTCCATGGAAAATTCAACTTCTCCTTGAATTTCCATCTCAGTGTGATACGCATAATCGTTCAGGTGTTCTAAAGAGTGGTGCTAGAAGGAAAGAAAAAATGCTTTTACTCATCTCTTTACCATATGAAAAATGTGAAAAGCAACTAAACTGAAGTTATATCCATATGCAGTTCATTACATGGCGGCCAACCAAACGATGCAATCACTGATCTCATGATAATAAAAACGTGTGAACATAACCTTCACGGTACTAACGTATGATCAGTATCGGATCATGCCTCTGGTTTCTTGACCAACAAAATCATTTTGTTCATATCACACATGCATTAATGGTCTTTACTGTGTATACAATGCTGTGGTTAGTTCATGCCAAAGAAGGCGGAAGCACTCTGCCCAAGTATCATTTCTATTAGATCTCACCAGCACTGTATAAACTTGTTCGTACCAGGATTTTAACCCCGCAAAATGTAAAATGGAGATGTGTTTACTTTACTCCTCTGGTGTACGCCAGACGTATGTGATTTATCAAAGTTCAATGAGCAAACATTTTTCAGGATCTGGTTTAAGTGGTTTGACAAGTTGGCTTAGTCGATGCCCTAATTGTGTCAGTCATTGCATCTAGCTGATAGGGACTCACAGCAAAGTAGAATCACAGACACTTGAAACACGTGGGAAACTACTTCATTACTGTACGTTTTTGCAGATGATGTATCTTGCAAATAGCACCACTTTCGGTTGTTGCAGTTTTTACAAATTAAGTTTATATTCGCCAGGATAAATCAGCATTTTCTATTCACCCTCCAAGTTCCGTTGACCAGCATTCCAGCGAAAATTTGGGCATACTATCATACATGGTTTTAGATTCTTTGAATGCCGACTAAGACTTTCGCTTAAACCCTCTGTCTGACAGTCTGATTAACTGACTTTCTCGCTTGCTATCATTGGGATTTTAAAGAAAACGTCACAAACCTACCTGCATCAAACGGCTGAGTAGGCAGTATTTCACCAAGTAGGCAAGTGAAAAAAGCGCAGGTAATCGTTTTACATCCTGCATTTATGTTAGAAAGTCAAAAAATCAAAGGCATACATTCTGCCCTTGTTGGAAATAATCGAATCGCTGAAGGCTTGATCCTCCGCGGTCACATGGATGGGATTGATGCACTCATCACTCATCATAGCAGTAATTCCGCTAGATTGCAACTGAATGAAGAATAACTCAAACACCCTTCGATCATGCGGTTAACCTCACGTGAACTGATGGTAACGCGATCGCGGAACGTGACAATTCGGTTAATACAACCTATCTCAGCAATACAATGTTCAGCTTGTGTTTATGAAGTGTCTGTTGAGTATATCCGGTGATCGGTATACTACATCAAACATGTTCATCTAAGGTAATTGCCATAAATTTATGTAAACCTAAAAAACCATTTTTGGCAAGCTTCAACTTTCTGTGAGTGTTTTTGCTGAGCTAAAGGCCTGCTTGCCGTCCCGCTATTCCAGGAAAGCTAGCAGTCTGGAAGAGTACCCAAATATACTTGCCAACAGAATGAACTTGTGGCTTATTCGCCGAACACTTGTAGGACTGTAATAATCAAGCCCAATAAATGAATCAGTAAAGTTTGCAAATTAATTGTGAATGTGAGGAGTTCCACATGTTCTTGAGCATGTACGTAAAATCTATCACCTGTGGAAGTATTACCGCATGAGTTTTTTTAAACGTCCTAACTGCTACTTCAATGGCATTGCAGTGGCTAGGGATCCAACGAGAGCTTCGTCGGAATTACACCTGTTAGAAATCTTTGAGTAATTATTACTAATATCACATTATTGCAGGTTGGCTTTTTGAATAACATGTACTGTGGATCCCTCTTGGAATTTGCTTATCTAATTTATGGGGCAGTTTTATAAAGTAGTTAGTGGTGAGGCAAAATCGATTCTACTTTACAGAATCGACTCATGAGTGGTAAGATTTCTTTATACAGATTTATACCTAGGAATTTTCAGGTGCTGATTTTCACAGCAGCAAACATGTCGTCTGAGATTTCGGCCACCGAGGTGCCATAAAATCCTGATGGAATTTATTCTAAAATAACATATCTTTTTCCCACCCGATCTGTTACCATCTCAAGTTTCACAGCGACCCGGCGTTGATGACAACCGTTTACAACAGGCATCAGCACTTTACTGAATGACTTCAAGAAGACGAAACAGCCTCTACTACTCAGGTAGTAATCCATTACCGCGCCAATGTCATGGCAGCTAATTATTTGCTCTGATCTGTGCTCAGCTGGAATGCATTTAGATGACCCAGCGTGAGAACGACTTCAGGATATCTGAAATGCAGCACAAGGGTAACCTATACCCATCAATTTCTCACGTCTGAATAGGACATGCTCAAACAGTTACTGATAGGAGTGAATTGCCCGATATCTCATAAGACAATCATATAATCGTTTTGGTTTTATCGATCAACTGACCTGCCTGTCAGAGTCTCTGGTTAGTTAACGCTACGGACGCTTAGAACACCCGAGAATTTTTGTTTCTGTGTAGCCGTGGGCTGTTTGTAAATGGCTTCGGGATTCGTAGAACCCCCCTCGACATCCCTCTCGTTCACATATTCCCCATGTTGTCTTTGTGAAACTATTCCGGCGGCGTTGACTGGCCCGGCTGCAGTATCAGTTCCCCGGAATTTGTATCCTAGGAGGACCAGGGATATCCCCCAAGGAACAATTCTAATAGGAGCGGAACCAAATTCCGTTTACTTTAAGGTCAAAATTGCATTTGTACCGGATCATAATAGAGTTGGAACAAACTTGGTAGTACCAACGTAAAGTCTATTGATCATGTCTATTGATCACAAGAAACTAACTGAGTCACCTCCAATCATAGAGATTATGTGCACAGAAATTAGCCGCTCTGAGAGATCCAATCAATTTTTATTTTGACACTGCGGAAGTAGAAAAATTCCACTACGCATATGAGCTCACTTCGATGTAGATGTATAACAGACGTTGGCAGAAATACAAACGCTGTCAACGTAATCAGATACCGTAACTGCTATGTATATATGAACTACATTAAAAACTGGCGCCAATAATGCTGACAAGAACCAAAAAGTACGGCTTTGCACAGCTACCAATCAACGGGTCTTTCTGTAGCTAGCCGAGACCTACCAATAAGCATCCGAGTCACGTTAACGAATTTCGATCAGGAAACAGTAGAAAAATAAGTACCATAATGTTCATTTCCATTTTGGAGGTTGCCGTCCAGTGTCCATTAATTCATCGTTGAAGTTTCCTGGACCAGGACGAAAAAGTACTCGTGGGAAGAAACACTCCTATCCAAGGAAACCTTATTCAGGAGGCTGTCAGAATAGTATAACGTCGGAGTTGACCCAGTGTAAAAAACAAACCTTTTTGTGGGGAGAACTGCGATTATCTCAGTCAAACTCTATAAGGAAATTGCGGGAATAGCGATCACACAGGCTGCTAAAGAAATATTGATGTAGAATGGGATCGGAAAAAAAATGTTTTGGTCTCTTTGGAATAAACAGACTATTCGAGATGGGACCAACGGTCTTTTATATTATCCCTTTCCTGGGAAACCTGACACACGTCTATAAACACAATAAGTGGTTTTTTCTCTGAACTGCATAAAAAATTGGGTGATTGAAGAAGGCTAAACTTGGGACGAATAGCATAGCAAATGTTGCGGCCTGCTGGTTGTCTCACCTCTAAAAATTGCTTTTCATTATCTCAAAAATCAGACTAACCACAAAGCTATTTTTTAACTAAATGGCCTAGAAAGTTGTTCTAATTTTAAACAGCTCGCACCGCCATGGTATTTTCTGAGTGGAAGGTTCTTGCGTAAGAACCAAAAACTTCGTACACCTAGACAACATTTGTTTCTTCTAAGTGTGTTCTCTACACAGTGTGGTGTACTTCGGGGTACAACAGTTGAATACTTTTACAAATACGGGTCCAAAGATATACCAGTTAACCTTGCTAGTCCACCTTCTTAGTGATAACCTCCAAAAACCTTCCGGTAGGCCGAAAGAGTTGTCTCGAATAACTGATGCACTCTAGCAGGGGCAACAGCCTGAAATCTTCGGAGAATTCTGGAACAATTGAAAGCGTTCTGAGAATTTTTACGCCTTCATTTATGCATCGCCGGAAGCAAAGCCAAATTACGTGCGGAAATCTCGTGTAGTGATACAGAATAACAAGTCGTGTAAATGATATTCAGAAGACATTCATATGACGTAATTTACCTATCGTATTGAGTTTGAGCGATTAGTTTCGCAGTAGCACTCTTTGTTGAAGCACCAAAATTTTTAAGGCCCACCTTATATAAGTGCTTGAGAGGCTTGCTTTTGAAGTGTGGTTTTTTGCTAGATTTAGCCTCTTCGTATTGTTCATCACCAAAAATTTGCTCTTGTGACCTGCTCCGCCTTCGACTCGGTGGTCTAACCATGGACTGGTCGTTTTTGCGAGAAATTTCATCAGCACCAGAAACTGTGTATCTTTTATATTTCACTTGATCGGTTGTTGAGATTTTTCGGTCGTCCACGGCCCTGTCAGGTCGGTAGTGAGTGCGTCGATCGCTCGGTCGCTCCTGCTGAGCCCCTTGCCGAAGAACGACATTGCCATCATGGGGTAACGTGCTTGCGCGAAACTGACAAAAATCGAATAAAAACACAAAATACTTAATCCATGCATGAAAAATGTCTATCTTCGTTTCATCTCTGTAGTCCATCCACTTACATAATAAACTATATACATGCATATAAGCTGGGGTATCCTTCAGGTAGGATATTAACTCCAACCAACTGGCTATTCCCTGTGGAAAGAATGTTCTTCGGAGTGAACAAAAGGATCTCACAAAGCTCCAAATAAAATGGCGCCAAGACAACATTTAGTCTATTTTCATATCTTTCTACCTTACCGTGCCTAGCTTACCGAATTTACTGTACGGTAAAAGTGGATTCCATTTACTGAATGTGCTTTTTCTCAAGGGGATTCGTTTCAAATTATATCCTTGTAGTTTATACGAAAGTTCTGTGAAAGGTTGTTATGGTATTGGTGTAATTGTGGGGTTTTTTGAAACTGTCGTTGACGCTAGCTGTTATTCTACTCTTGGATCTATTCTATTGGATCCATTCTTGGATCTATTCTATGCTTGGAGCTATTCTTGGATCTTGCGGATCCGCCAAAGATGCCTAACTAGACGATGTTTTCAACAATCAACCAGTATCCAGGTGACTTGATAACTGAAAGATCTAAACACAAATGGATTTCTCGTAAAATTGGTCAAATGGAAATTATGGAACACAGGTTGCACTGCAGGTAAAAAGTGTAGTTTTATTGAGGAAAGCTATAAGGAACAAGTTATAGAAACTTGAAAAGTTGTAACAGCCTTCTTTTACTCAGATTACCTCAAGAAAATAGCGTGGTTTGTGTGATTCAAGACCCGACAGAGAGGACGGCGTATAAGTGGCTTTCAACTTCCGCGGAATAACTGTTTAAACGGCTCTGTTATCCGCCTACTCTGCTTAATGGCTAGTGTTTGATCATGCTTGCGTGCAAGATTTGGTCACATTGCTGGTGAAATTGATAATACTAGTACAAAACACAACCACCAACCCATCGCTACGCACCACTATGCTCTACTACGCTCCTCAACAACGCACTGATGATGTCACCTTGAGTAGTGATGAAACGTTTGCAATCAAATTGCCCAGCTCAGCGAACAAGCCAACGACCATTTACGCTACCTGAGCTAGCAACATTTCCCTCTATAGAATGTCAGTACACTTATCCATACAGTTGCTGCATAGTTGCATTCAAGCTAATGATCTACTTGGAAGAATGGAACTTTCAAAATAGCTCACTAACACTCAATGAAAAAGTAATAACTCCTAACAAACATGTTGAACAGTAAATCACGGTGACAGAACAAACGTAATGTAACAAAACGTACATTGGGGGATGGTACCGGCGACCTAGATTCGGCTTTTGCGGGAAATGTACGAAATTGTACGAAAGTGAAAGGGACATTACAGGGTGACCAGTAAAGAATGTGCTAGATGGTGAAGAGTTTCAGAATGAATTTCAACAGTGAAATGTGTGGCACTTGTTGTTTATATATATGTAGGTATGACTGTTTCAGTGATAATACATGTATTGCGTGAATCGTACAAAATTCACATGCCTCTGGAAAGAGTTCTGTAGTAGTTTTAGTACTTACTCTCACACGTTTGTGACAACACTATGACACTTGGACCGAAAAATTTGCTTGAAAACTCATCATGAAGCAGTGTTGCCTACGAAATGAGTGCCCACATGTTCCACCTCCTTCATCAATAAACCTTTGCATGAACGCTCACTAGGTTAACGGAAACGAAGCAACGCAATATAACTATCTTTTGCACAACTAACCAGCAAATCAATCACGCCCAAATTTTTGCCTAGACTAGTATCAACATATGAATTAGCTGTTCTGCTAGCACCCTAAAATTAAAGAATGGTTATTCGCCCGGAATAAGTACCTGACATTAGCAAAAGCTGAGGGATGTGGAGAGAGATATTATCAGGTTTAGTGGTTTGCGGCAGCTCTTATGCACTGACAAAAACAGATCCACACGTGATGCTATTGGAGAGGCATGAGAATATGTCTACGTCATTAGGCCTAGTAAACGCATTTTCGTTGTAATCTATGCCCAGGCAGCCGCCTGTCTTAATTCTTATCAAAACATGTGAGCGCAAGCCGCACAGTTGTTGAGTTTGCTCCAGCTAATCGTACGAGTATGAGCCGATGGAGCACAACTTACACACGATCTTGTTGATTCATGCGTTTTCATTATACGCCTAATCCTTAGGTGACGCGGGTTTTGAGTGCTGGCCTCACGTGGCCATCTTTGTCGCTGTAATCATCGATTGGTGAAGTGATGATTGGAATTGTCTGCCTTAAAGACAACGTGCTAGAAAGCCGATTGATTTAGCTGCTTTTCTTGTGCCTGCGACGAGTGGAGTAATAGAACATAAGATACCACTGCAAAGTTTTCTTTCGAGAATATCTAGCTTCAATATCAGTGAAATAATTAAATTCGAATGCCAAATTTGATTTCTGTTGTATCACAGCAGCGTGAGCATTAGACATGCGAGTCACTGTCAATGCCAAAAAGGGTAGGAGAATGTTTTTTATTTCTGATGCCCTTACAGTGAAATTAGTACGTTTCCTATGTAGATGTATATAATGGATGGACACAGAAGTAACAAAATACTTACGAGTTGACGGAACTTCTAAATTCTGCTGCAGTATAAGTAAAAGACAAAACGTTACAAAAAGACAGTGGTAATGACCACTACAAAAAGTAGTACTGCAGGATGAACGGAGTTTATATCTATTGCGCTTCTGCTCTAGAGGCAGCCAGTTAAAAGAAATCTGAAATCTGATAAAAGACAAGTGTTTAAAAGCGCTTCTTCTGGTCAATACAGCAATCGAATATCAAATGGGACTAATAGGTCTGTTTGTTGGGGGCGATGATAGGTGGGTCAAAGCCTCCAGGTGTCTTTTCTCGTGGCAGAGAGTGGTCCATTAAGCTAATAACAACCACCTCGGTTGATTCCAATTTTCTTTGGCGTATGTAAGTTGCCACAGCACTGGTCACGTGTCTGCCCACTCCAGTTCTCGAGCAGCTCGTGACCGTTGAAAGATCGAGGACCGGTAGCCTGTCAGTGAGGATGCTGTTGAGCAGTGGATTACTCCTGAAGTCTGCCTGTAATTGTATGGCACTGAAACTCCTTTTAAATGCAGCTGTTAGTTAGTGAATCATTTTTGAAAGCTATATCGCTTCAAAACAAGTTTTTCGAGGCGGATGGGCTTGTCACATTCACTCTTTGGCCTGAGGTGCCTTTTTATAAGCTGTTTTGGATTTTTAAGTCAATCACCGATAACGCAGCACTGGTGAGTCACTCACTGGATGTAGGTAGACTCAACCTGATTGCTTACAGCTGCATGACACTATTCACGATCCTACATTACCACATTTACTAGCCAAAGCTCAGAAGGGTGCAAAACCCCGTGCAAAATGTCGGAGACCCATCGCGATTTCCAAACTTTTTACAAGTGGCGCGTTTAGAAATCCAGCTATCCAGACTGATTTTAACCTTAATCTAAACGCCCATTCGCCTTTTCTGGGCGCTAGGTATTGGACTTTTAGTAAGACGTTTTGTGAGTTAGAGTGCCTTTAACATGTTCCTTTGTGAGAAAGTCGATTTTTCCACTGTCTGTACTGTGAAATTTAGATAGCCTTTTTCCAGTGCAAGTGCACTTTGTATGGGGCCTTACGCCTCTCGGTTATGTCCCTCGCAACACGACCCCCTAGAAAGATTGTCCCACAGCTAAAAGTAAGTGCTCTAAGCAGTTTAACCAACGCCTTTCTCTCTCCATTCTGTCTTACTGTTAACATTTTTCTGTGCTCAATTTCAAGCCGGGAGATCATGTAAACTTTAGGGGAATCTGGATATTCATTCATGTTACCTATGCAGATTTCCTCACAAGCTGAGCATCATCCGCGCAACCTTAATGATTGACCTGCTGTTTTGTCAGTTATTTAGCATCGCGCAACCATAGCTGGCATGCAGTTATGACATTGAATGAACGAAAATCTGGCCCTACAAGTACAGTGGCTGGCAATAAGTGATTCCCAGAAAGAGATCCCCCTGTAAAATGGTGCACTTTGATTTTGTCCGTCGAATTTTCACTTATGACTGTTACATTTGCAATACCGCCCGTCGGCTTAGAACAAAGACCACTCTAGGTGTCCTCAAGACTCATATTCCCCTCTCAACAAGGATTGGGATGAAAAACACTTATGTTCGGTACCAAACCCGCACCGCAGCCAAACAGCTCTTGATCTGATCAGCAGCGTGATCACGTGACTTTCATGTGAAAGCACACGGACGCTATAGTTTCATCCCTGCAAAGGTAGTGTGAACGGTCCAGACAAACGTTGTCTTATTGGCGGGTGAACCAAACAAAACTTGTCTTTTTCTAAGTTTATCCCGCTAAAATTGATCAGATCTCCACAAGATTCAAAAAGCAGCTCGCCATGCACTACATCCAAAAACGTAAGTCTGCGTTCACACTGGCACATATCATCTTTCATAATTTGTCACACAACTTCGAGAGCGAGATGGATTACCTCAATGACTCCATGATGCACCGTACCCCTGTGGAGCTGCTACATTCAGAAGGCGCCAAGTTTTCACAACGCCTGTAGTTGACTTCTCGGGTGTTAACGCAACATTTAGAAGCTTCCTAGGAGGGCACTGCTCTCCCCCGTATATAAGGCCGCTGCTTCAGAGGAAACATCTGTGGTAGAGTCGCACCGTTCTTCAGAGCAAACAAAAGTCCGACAAACTGGTCAGTCTTTGGTCCAATCGTGCTTCAGTATAGAAGGAGAATCTAACCAATCGGTTATGGGCTTAAACAAGGGAGAGGAAATCTATCTTCGGCGCCCGTCCGGATCCTTTCTGAATTTCGCTGGGAAGCGTGAACAGTTGATTAGTAAGTCCAGACAATAAACAATGGCCAGTAGTGCGAATAAGCTTCTTTAAATTAAAAAATTCTTAAGTAACCGCCAAAAGTCAGAAGTCAGTTAACTCATATGGGGGTTTACACCACAGGAGTTACAGTCTGAATGGATATGTCACAGGTGCAGTGGTCTTCAAGATAAACTCCTCAACTAAGATCCCTTGGGTAAAGCGTTTGAAGATTTAGTATGAATCATATATCGTAGAAAGACAACCCTCAGCTCCCTCACAATGATCACCTGCCGTGTCCTTCAGACGCTCAGTTCCGTCCCAGAAACAACCAGAACGCAAAACTTGATTTCGCTTATTCAGGTACCAAGTACACATCTATTGAAATAATTTTCCTCCCAGGACACTTGGTTTCCAGCAAATTATGCCCATTTTTCTCATGCTACTTTATTTTTTGCTGGCCTGTAAAAATTGTTGGGGCCTCAAAAGTTGACTCAGACTTCAGTAGACAACAAAAGTAATCGCCTTTGCAGAGTGATCGGCACTGAGAATCAGGCTAACTTTGGACTGTACGTGCAATAACTTTATTCAAAGCACACTCAATTGGAGGTTCTTTCTACTCCTAGTGTTTCAGTCACATTAATTCCCAAGGTTTTACAATAAAACGCCAAATTCTGATGTAATTGCCTCTATCATGGGAGGGAAACATCATAATGGACCACTTTTGTCCGATCTAAGGAAGAAGTTTTTAATTCTCATAGAGCTGCGAGCTCTTAGGAGAAACAAACCTGACCCGCATCTGCAGATATAACTGTATTTTGGCCACAAAGGGACACAAAAATCACAAGTAACACCGGTTTGCCTATTAAGGGTGTTTTTCTCGTCACGGTTGAAAAAGCTTAAAAACCTTCACCTTTGGTAGCTGGCAACACATTGATAAAAAATGGTAATCCAGATCAGCTGTGGCTCTCTATGAGTAGCTAAAGCTGATTATTCTATTTCCAAATTCAAACTCATTTTGCGTCCTTTGAGGCTTCGCGTAATCCAGCTCTCCAAATTGCATATATTGGGCTGCCAAGCGTGTAATATAGCTGGAAACTTCGGTCGGGTCGTTGTGAGTTGACATTCTACAGGTGTTTCCCTAGAATAAGTGAAGAAGGCTGTCACTGACTTTTCAGGTGCCACCGTCATCGGAGATAAGCTAAGTTCACCGACATTGTCTATTATCGTTCCTCCTTTGAAGACACTTGCTTTAAGTGATGAGGAGTAGTCAAAAGGTTGTGATAGATATACATGGTAATCAGTGTACTGAAGTATCGAAACCTGTCCATTTGGACTAATACATTTCGCAGCCCGTGGAACTAATCTCTAGAAAGTAAAATAAAACGATCACAACAGAGATTCAGCTGGATTCGGGTGTTTCCGTCAAAACCAAACTAATGTGCAGAAGGCTAATCGGTCGCCATTCATCTATTTCAGGGAACGTCAGTACCCACTTCATCTTATCAGTTCTTTTAATTCGGCACTACTCAGCTGACTAAGGAAACACCATTTTTAGACGCGGCCTTTATGACGCTAGTGACACATTCTGCAAGCACGTACCTAATCCCAATGAATGTGGAATGTTGCAAGCACTTGTAAACATGGTTACGTTCCAAGGTAAAGTGAATAAAGACAAATACGTGTGCAAGATACAGCACGTGAGAAGCCGATCTAGCCAAGTTTATTTGCGCCAACCTGACCCCAGTATGGTGACATGTTTTGATTTTGGAAACAAATACAGTATCGCGTTGATTTTCGCTTACGAAAAAGTAATCTTACCAATGGGATGATCCTCACCTTGGATGCCCATAATAGAGGGTTATTCTGCCGCGTTCCCACCCTCGATGGTTAATTGTATTATTTTAAAACAATTCAGATGTATGTAGTTAGACTTTTTTGTGGGGTGTATGGAAGGGTTTCCTTTCCTAAAAGTGACCAGTTCTAAGGCCAATGTGACCCTTCCCTGTGAGTCGTCATTGTTTGGAAAGACGGTTGGAATATACTGATTGCGCATCACCGCACACTATGCGCGGCTAAATGGATGTGGAGGGACGTTGCTTGACTTATCTGAAATTCCCATTCTGGTTCAATACAGATAGGGCTTTCTAACTGTACACCAACGTTAGGTGGTCTTATTCACAAACTATACGACGGACATTCCACCAAAGTTCACGAAGTAGCCAAACAGCAGTTTATCATTTAATGAGTATTTATTCAAGAAATGATTTTCAAGAAGGGAATATGTTTCTTTGGAGCGTTTTCAACAGGGCTTGGTGTTAGCCGGACACCATATAGTACCAACCGGATCCCTCTGACAGTGTTTCATACACGTCAAGAAGACTGACGTATAAGATAATTCTCAGCAAGAGACTCTCTCTAAAGAAGTCCAATATCTTGAGCATTCCGAAAACGTCCCTCGAGGTGACCAAAACTAGCTTTCAGGCCACGTAGAGATCAACTAATCCGAAAAATTCAACAAACCGTTCTGCTATATAGCACCTTTTGAGATTGCGTACATCCTAAGGCCTCAAGTGACCTGAAACTATCGGGGTCATAAGTGAGTTTTCATATTTTAGGTGATTCCGCTCTCGTGATGTCCAAAATTGTGGTTTTACCATGCTTCAGAACAGATGCATGAGAATTACGATTTGTTCGGCGAAAGTTTTGGTTGGGGGACTGTTCTACAACCTGGTCACTAATGGAATAAATTTTCTAATAAATTCTGTTTCACACACGGTCTGTTTTTCAGAATGCTGTATTTTCTCAAAGTAACCCAATAAAATGGAAGCCATATAGCTCATCGTCCGAACGTAATCTCGTCTGAAAACTTCACGCGATCATTTGTATGCCTCCTGAACACTTTACGCGACCAACACAAGATCAAATCAATCTTTTTTAGGCAAATGAAAAGTTGGTTCACTCAAAAAACGGCCAAATATCACAAACTGTCTTGCGCAAATATAGCATGTTATGGTCGTTGGCTTGTTCGCTGAGCTGGGTTGGTGGTTGTGCACAACCACCCAGCTCAGGGAACAAGCCAACAACCATCTACGCTACCTGAGCTACCAACATTCTTCTCTATAACACGTTATTTTAAAACATCATTATCATAAGTTTGCACTTACTGGTTCCCCCGCTCCGTCAAGTATGAAGCCTGTTTTGGGGAAGATAAAATTGTACACCCTGATTAGACTCACCATGTTATGCACTTACAAGCTTTGGATGGCAAAAACGGAGAGGCCCTTATTAGATGATGGCAGAACTGTAATTTTTGACGTTTGAGTTTCCCAGCGACATAATATATCCCTAGACAGTAAGCATTGACTAGTGTCTGAGACAAAGTTTGCTTCAGTAGGGAGGTACTTCCGAGGGTTGACAACATATTGGTACTTTTGTAGGTTTTAATGTAGTTCATACCATAAACTTCATTCTACTCTCTAAACCGCTCAAAAGACAAGAGACCAATTTTTCATCATAAATTTTGAAACTCGTTATATAACCAGCTACTGAATACGATTGACCGACGTATAAACGCACGCCAAAAAAGGTTTCACTGTACTTCGAATTATTTGTGAATTGGTTTGCCCTTTTCTAGCGTTACAATTAAATAATCATGGTTTCCTCCAACTCCCCGAAATTCTGCGTCAGAACAATCAGCTTAATGGAATTCAATGCCATCGTGATTTTAAACCATGCATGAAAACGTGCTAACCAAACGATTCGGTAAAGAAATAGTTCAAGTCTTATGGCTTGATTATTCAAATAAAGTGTCCACTTTTAAATCTCCTCTTAAAATATCGGCTGCTTTTGTCAGTCACTGTAAGGTTGGTAGTAGCTTCGCTCCTAGAGAAAAGTTGCCATGTATGCTTGAAACTCTTGTGTTGCGAAAATCCATTTAGCTGAATTTCGGACACATTCTGGCACTCTCCCTGAAGAGACCATAATTTCACTAGTACACCGGAAAATGTGCTTCGGAAGAAATCCTTTGCTGAGCATAGGCTGATACTGCAGAACATCTCCAAGAGCCACGGAGTCGTTGAGAAGGCGTTAAGAAAGGTTGAATAGGGAGCATTTATCCCTAATTCAAGATGCCCGTCAACTGGCTTCAAAGATGACAAAATGGCTGAACCGTAATGAGGTCGGAAATCAGGGAGCTACGTCAAGAACTAGATATGCAGAACTGTGCACTCAACAGGGCAGAACAGAAGCGGTTTCACTGAGAGGGCCACCGTGCACTGACACGTGCTGGTTGATCTGAGAAACGGAATAAACCAACTGGGACTTTTATACCACCGGTTTTAAATTAGTGCCGGAAGACCTGCTCGGACTACGTGGTAAGACGCACAAGGTGATCTCATGACATTTGCTGCAACAACTTATGGTGAATGAAAAATTATTTTGTCGGTCGGTCTATTTGATAAATAATTTCTGCGACGTGTTTAGCCATCCACACTACTTGTCTTTGGGGAGGTAGAATTTGGATACTGTTCACATGATTTGGCAGTGGTCGTGTTACTCAGTTTGTACCAACATTTCGTGCATATGTTAACACCTGCTCTGAGATCTCAGACAACTCACTACAAGAGCAAAATACGTCAACTGACACATAAACTGCCTCCTGCAATTTGATGGGAAACTGAATGTACATTGCGTTCATTCAGCACTTCGGCTGCGTATACCCGGGCAAATTTCCAGCATGGACTTCAACCAACTGCAGTTCTATTTTTATGCATTTCCAAAACGACCAAGAATGAGCCGACATAACCAGCGACTTTTGCCAATGCATGTGCGGTCTGCGTAGACGCGTTGCTGTACCTACAAACGCTCTCTGGACGGTTCTGCTGGAAGTTATTCAAAGGACCACATCACCAGAATCATTTACTTAGGAACGCACCCTTTATTATCACCCAGAAATGTTCGCAAAATAGAACTACGTTTGGTCTTTACAGCCACACAATTCCTTTTATCCCTTCTATTTTCGTGTCAGATACCTTCCATTGAGCTGGAAAAAACAGACTTGAAATTTTGCTATGGCAGAAAGTAAACATGTTGCCTGTTAAAATACTCAGAAGCCAAATTTTGTTGACCTCAAACGAAGCGCAAGGTTTTAGTGAAAATCCATGTCGGCCGCGTTATTTTTGCGGAAATTTAACTCACGACAAAAGTTCAAAATTACTGAAGTTATCGCTGGTACTTTCCATTCTACTGCCTTCCACTGAGTGACTTGGTATGCATTTGGGATAAAATTTCTAAATTTAAATTTTTTCGTGCCCAACTTAGAACCAAACCGGTGTGTCTTTTGTAAATTAAGTGGGCGTCGGATGGGTTCATGAACACTGAAGTACTTGTTTTACGTTCTTTTAACCACTTCAATCCTCGCGGATTAGAAGCTGAACTGTTCAGCCATGATGCCTCTTCCTATGCAATTTAGACTCCGCTCTTCAACTTCACCCAAATCATTCTAAAGGCGTCTTATGTGGTAAGTCAGGCGCAAATATATTCAAGCTATGCCCAAGAAGCATCTCAATTAATCTGGATGAATTGTAAGATTACAACTTGTCTTTACAAACGCAATTCAGATTATTAAGTTACCAATTTCGTTATTCCAATCTTGTTGTTCTACAAATTTCTTTTGTTTTAATTCTAGCGTCAGGAACTCAAAAACATCATACCAATTTACAAAGAAATTGACGACAACTGTAATAACGAGGTTTTGAAATCAGAACATAACCCTGCAATATTTTCGGACCAGCGTGGCTGATCTAATTTAACGAAACAAACCATTAAGACACACATGACATATTTGAACTTTCGCGGTATTAACTCCGCTAATTCTGTTGTCAGAAATAACAGGATACTTGTCCTTGTAGAGGACGTTCATCGCAAAAAGGCTTCCTTCTATCTTCGCCCATGTTTAAAAATAGCGAAGAAGCTTTGCTACTCTATCTGTCAATTTAGATACCCATATTTTCCGTTGGCTTCACTTTGAGGTAGAAAAACTGGCACTCGTACCTTCTAGTATATGAACCCAAGCGCAAGAGTGCAACGGAATTATGGACACGATTGAACCTCCGGGTCGAAAACAAATACACTACTCCATACCGAGAAGGATCCTCCAAAATGGGACAATTCTGACGGTACGGGCTCTTACTTAACTGTACCTCTCCATCAAGGAATAAACTGACAGAATTGAAGATAAGCAACTTTTCCGTTCTCACTTTGGTGACTTCACTCCCCCAGAGGTAATATCCCACTGCAAACGACCTACCTCATTGTTTAAGGTTTTTTAGCTGAATGTCTTTTGAAGAGGCTGATGTTATGCTCCGTGCCAACCAACTGTTCCACCACACTGGAGCGCCCCGTGAAGAAAGATTTGCTCATAGTTCAGCTACGGATAGATGCATGGCATCAAATGCTAGTAATTGAGATACAGTCTGAAGTTAACCAACCTGGAACACAGGAGCACACAGCACGAGACACCCGGATTTTGGCAAGTTGGCAGCAACTATGATTGTTGTATCAGTATACCCATTTGTGATTAAATATCGCGTCTTTCGGTTTCATCTGAGTTGGGAAAGCTGACAGCAGCTAATTTATCGCTCCCATACTGCTCACTATTGCCAAACATTTTCTCTTGTGAAATCCAAATGAAACTTTTTCAACCATTTCTTCTTTCTCAAAATCGTATACAATGGCTTTCTCTACATTGTGAGGAATATTACAGAAATCAATATCTTAACCAGCATAACGTTGAGCTAACCTTAAAATATGGACGCTTCTCTTAGAAGATCTTAAGGTGCATTCTGCTGCGTGCGTCATCCAAGCTGGGTCACTTAATACCAATGAACACAGTACATTCATTTGACACATTTTTCAATGTATTCACATCAGCAATGTCTGAATACAAATTTTGGATACTACTGATCTTTTCATTAGATCATTAGACCACCGAACTCTATTGCATCTGCCAACTGGTGTTTGTAGTGCCCTAGTGACTGAGCTAACTGCCCGATGACACTGGCTCACTGGAGGATCCCTATGAAGAACATAAAATGTGGAGGTCCATGTTTTGGAGATTCACAATGAAGGCGTGATGTTCAAGTTAAACACCACACTCACTTAGGACTTGCATGAGAGTGCAACACAAGCACCGTTGACGTCAATCAACGCACCCGTTCTTTTCGAAACATTTTAAGATTTTAAACACTAAAAAACTAGCACTGATATCACAAAACTAAGATTTTGGAATCGCCGAATTTCTTTAGAGTTCGACACGTTATTCAGAAGCTCCAAACGTCCTTCAAGTTACGCATGCCGTCCTGTCGGTTTTAGGGGTGGCATACGTGGAGTAGGAGATAAAAATCTGGAATGTGCTGGTCATTATTTTTCATCTGAAACACTGAAGTGTTTTTCCTGTCTTATGGGAATTTTGGCCATTCAACATATGTGGATCAGAAATGGTGCAAAGAAAGAAGCTACCTTTGTTCCTTTGCACTGGCATAGTGTGCTACGCGTGGACCACCCAAGTTCTTGCGTCTTTTGCTCCGATCCAGCTTAAGCCATTTGAGTTTTTAAAACGTACCAGCCAATACAGTTTGTCCACTAAATGTTTGGCGGATGAGACGTTAAACCTACAGCATCCGCTGAAAATCATTCAGTGGAATTAAACGGTGGTTTACGACTAAGGATGGTACTAACTCAGACAGGACTCATACATGATATTCATGAACTAAATAGGCTGCACCCCAGTACCCTCATGTTTTATTTGGACCATTGTATAAGTTGTAAGATTGTTTTTTATTTCTACGACAGTATTTATAAGCTTGATGTAAATTTTTGGATGTACCACTATCGGCTCGTCCATTGCAAAGCCCATCAGGTGGACGTACTCTCTAAAATCCCCTCAATCATGCTTGACAACCAAATAGGATATACGTAGAATTGCAAACCCATTTTCATAAAAGGATGGTCGTAAGACTAAAGCACAACTCTGGCTTGTTATTTAAAAAGCCTGCAGCCACAATCAAATGGTGTGCAGGTGTGCAAACTGCTAGTGAGGCCAGTCCAAACTTAAAAAAAGGAGACTTCTGGTTAAGCAGGCCACATTTTTGTTTCTCATCACCAAATTACAGTGTTATAGTAAATATCAGATAAATTTGACATTGGTTTTATTCCCGAGTTCTCCAATCCATTCAAAATGATCATCCAACACGTCTACACCACTAAACACCTATTTCTTCCTATGAAGGTGACTCTCCCTTAATGTATAACTTCGTTATATTCACACTTTATACGGAGCTGACTGCAAAGTAAAAATATATCAGATCAGTCCTGATTTATTTATTAAAGGCATGCATTTGAACATCCTCTCTCTGACCTTGTCCTTGGAGGGGGGGGCGTGTAAAAACAATGGTTAAAAGAATCTGAGTAACGGTAGGCCGTGGTGTGTTCCCGAAGAAAACCAACAGAGGAAAACGATGAACTTCCCATCTTTATGACGACTACGTGGATTCTCTTCTCTATTTTTTTCAGATCCGTTCCATTTGAAAGGGTAGATTTACGGACGCCGGACTTTACTTGCTTCGTTAATGACCTCAAAAGATGCTCACTTCAGCCACTGTGCCTCTCTCAGCTTATTGGGAAATGTCCCGTTCAAAGCTAGGTTCCAGCGGTATTAGGCATAAGACTATTCACCATCGCTGTTGATCACACTAACTGCGACGTTCTGTGTCTGCTTTTCATTTCAACATTCCTGCATACCAAAATATTTCAGTTATCTACCTCTTGCGACGATTGTACAATTGAGTAAAACTCCAGTTTGCCTTGGTTACATGATTAGAATCAAACGTCACCATAAAGTAGTCACAATAGAAGACTAATGGTTAATGACCCAAGAAGTCGCTGGTTGAAAATTTGAGCAAACTTCTTGTTGAGTGAAGATCAGTAGGATCAGCGAGTTAGCATTAGTGGAGTTTGTTTTCTTCTAATCAGGCAAATTAAGAATTTGTGGTGTTTTCTGTGAAATAATAATTGATTGTGTGTGGTTGTTGGGGATGCAGAATTCACATTCATGTCATTCTCCCCCGGACAGACATCATACCGTCCTAACCAAGTTATTTTGGGTAATCCGCGTCAGAAAGGATGCACTGGACTCGAGATTCGCTCTCCTTAGAGCTCATCGGTAGTGCATCTGCCTGGCCGTGCCGGAAATAAAATCCCAGATGCCCGGCACGTGAGACGAGTGTGGCACCCTTACTTCCCCAGTGCAAGACAGATACCTGAACTAACACTTCTTAAGAAGCAGACCCGTTCACACGTGGATAATGTTATCCCTTTGCTCAATGCCCCAAAGGCGATTAAGTAACTTCATTGGTTGAGTCGTTCGAACGGCTGCCTTAGGTAAAATGTGTGAAACATCTAAGCCACTGATGTGAGCAACACCAGGGGTCGGAGAAAACTGGCTGTCACAACGTCGTTTTATAGAAGATATGTCAGTCAATGCGCGACTCCTGATGAAGCTTCATGAAATGCTTTGGTGGTTCTGAGTCACTGCCTGTGGTGCTCAAAAGCGAAGCCACCAAGTTGACAAAATAGCTTAAAACCAACAACATAAGAATTAATCAGTTTTTATAATCCTTCAATGTCGCAAACCCTCAAAACTCGCACCCTGCAGGCATTTTGCATTGTACACCGCACAATGTTACAACTCTTACTGCAACTCACGTGACTTGCGTCGGTGACGGTTGTCCATATTGCTACCATCAACTCCGGGTTTCACAGCAGTGGCCGGTTTATCCGCAAGATACTGGGCAAACCAGTCGCCAGTTTTGCACAAAACCAGTCTGAACCGGAGAAAATATACAGAAATTTTAGACCAATCGAAGGCAACCTCTAACTTATGATTATCGACCAGTGAATATGTGACACGTCCACTTAGATACACGGCCACATTAAACGTTCAATAATTGGTTCCCTTCATGAATGTCCGGCTTCTGCACAAGAAGACGGTTGGACCATTTAGATTACAGCGAAACATTTTCATACACTTTAGTTTGAAAGAAACACGGATTTGGAGTAACCCATCAAACAGTTCCTCGCCTTGGCCTGATACAGTTCAGCCAGAATAGAATTATCATTTCAGTAAGTTACGTATACGTGCCAGCATAAGTTTTGTTTCACCCCAATGCTGGAATATTTACCTGCCGAGTTACTTTGCTCATGCTCTGCTAGAAAGCACTGAGTTCAACTTCAACAATCCAGGTATTCCAAAACTGGATTTGCCATCAGAACAGAATTACTCGTTCATTTGTTCTTCATTCTATCAGCAGTTGATAAGCGGTACGGAACTCCAGGTTGTCTGCAGGATATGCCCCTGTTCAGAAGTAAATAGCCCTGGAATTTGGACTTGATCCCGCCAGTGATGTCAGTGTGTGCTAAAACACACAGACACTGCAGAACTCCCTCAAAATCGCTGAGAACCAGCACAAATTCACCTCCCACGAGTAACTAGTGGGAATCGAACCCGGTGTTATTTTAGCTAAACACTGCACTATTTCGTCACTAGAGTCTTATTAGTGGTGCCAATAAGCCGTCCATAAACAGTAAAACAGTTTGTGTCACGTAATCCGGTTCCTACTGGCTCCTCAAGTTTCGCCTTTTGAATGAATGTATATACGGATATTAGTTTTTTTCAACTGCGCCACTCAATTTAAGTTTCACCACGAAAATTATGTATCAGATTCTGCAAGTCTCTCAGTAACTAGGATCGTTGAGATTTCCTTAGCTAACTCACGTGACTGATCTAACATATCGATGAATTATCCAGGTAAACCAGCATTCAGAATTTTCAAGTGAGGCATGTAAGTCACCAGACAGAAAATGCAACAAGCATTCCACAAGTATATGCAACAGTGTTTGTCGATAGTGTCAGGAAGGTCAGATTCCTGTAAATAACCCCAGAATACCCGAAACCTAGTGAGAGCCTAAATCTCCACCAAAGTCTCCATAGGGATGCCGGCCAGCATCCAGGCCGGTCAATCACTCACTCAATTCAGCAAAAGCCGATAAGTGTTCAGGAATGCCACAGGAGCACGACCGCATATGATCAGTGTTCAGGCATTTCATTGAAGGACGATCGATGTTGATGGGTGTTCACTAAACGCCTATCATACAGCCTGCATCAGTGTCAAAAAGTGCCCTTAAAATAACGCGAGGCCGTCGCAACTTTTGCACTCACACGCATTCTCTTGTTGCAATAAAGCTGTTGTGTTCTTTGTCGCTGAGTCTTTTTCCGTCACTAGGCACTGGCAAAATGGAACAGATATAACAGATTGGCAACGCCCAAACCCACGGAATCATGACAATAACTGCTGAAGCGTTGAAAGAAATTCTGCTGCAACAACAAAATCAGTTTGAAGCGGCGCAATTACGCTTGGTGGAAACTATGACGCAGCAACTCAAAATTCAACCACCGAATTCCGCTCCAGATACACATTCAGTCGACTCGATCGCCAACAGCATCATGGAGTTCCATTATGACCCTGATGGCGGTCTAACCTCAGATTCGTGGTTCAGACGTTACGAAGATATTTTTAAAGTCAAACGGAAGCATAAAGATTATTTCTGGAGTGTGCGCTTATTGCTCGGCAAGCTTGGCAAAAAGGCACACACACGGTATACCAACTTCACCTTGCCAAAGAGCACGCAAGATCTCAGTTTTGACAAAACTGTGCACCAATTCTCAACAAGTTTCGGTGACCGTTCGTCTTTGTTTAATATTCACTACCAGTGTGTGAAACTAGTGAAAAAGGAATCCGAAGACTATATCACTTTGCCGTATATTCTAAAAAGAGAAATGAAAGTACTCAGCAAATTTTGACGTTTTTTACCAACTTACGCCAAATCCACACAATCTTTGCACAGGAATACCGATTTCTCCACTTCTCTCGCACATCGGCTGCAAGTGCCACGATGACACTGAACACAGGGAAAGGCTTTGCGAAATATTGTGAAACCACGGTAACACAATGGGCATAGTCCTTCATTATCCCAGTTGGCTTTTGCCTTTGGTTTTAGTGTGAAGGCGGACATCGCAATTTCAGTTGGTGTCATACTACCAAGAGAAAGAAATGACGTCTGCGGACTGATTGTACCGAGATTGGGGTTACCGCTTGGAGTTTGAGGTAGTCGGTCAAGTGCAACTGGGGCACAGAGTGACACCAAGCCACTGCCTGGTACTGCTGGGTTTTTCAAACGCAGCTCCTCCACGGTAGCCGTCATTATTTCAGGTTTCAGTTTATTTGGGAAGGTCCCTGTTAAACGGCTGAAAAAGAAGATTCTCAGAGTCAGCGACAGTCCTAGTTCTGTTTCGTAATCTGAGAATGACTATGCTTTGTCAGCAGTCATAATTACGCTATACAGCTGAGATTTTTCAAGCCCAAACAGACTAATCGTCGATAGAAAAGATAATCACAACTTTGGATGTCAAGAGCTACTGAATGACGTGAAAGACATCACGATACATTAGAGAAATGCGGAACGTTGGAAAAAGTGGACAAACCTAGCAAATACTCCAAAAGTTTTAAGCTCACGATATTTGGCGTAATCAGAATTAGTTGGAGTCATCTGGTACAGGAAACATACCTGAAGAATATGTATGACTATCGGAGCCATAATTGTCGATTATTTCGAATTGAACGCATCAGAATGTTCACCTAGGGCCATAGTTTCAACGTTTTCCCGCAAACAACATCACCAACTTGACCCGATAGGCGAGTAAAAAATCGTTACTCTCCAAGATTTCTGCAGAATTTTGGCGGCATAGCACTGACATCCTAATATTCGGAGAATGTTAAAAGGGCTCTGCTGCGGAATCAGACACTTAATCATTCAGTTGCGCCAGCGTCTACTGACAAATTTGCTCTATTATCCTGGTCCCGCATTTTCAATATTTGGAGCTCTTAGCGATCACTTTCAAGCATACAAGCTGCTGATAACCTTTAACAAGAGCATATCTCTGGTTTCGCCCTTCCAATTTAAGGATTGTTAGTCGAAATGATCATTCTACGGCACTGAGAAGATGTTTAGGTGGGAGTGATGTAATCTCAAACTCATTTTAATCTTTATGTTATGTTGCTCCACAATGTTCCGCGGGTTTGTTTTTAAAGTAATTTTTGAGCACCCATTTTCTCATTCGCAGTCAACTGGGGCTTTGATGGTAATATGGCGTTCCGTCGTGATAGTTTGAAATCATCTGAGGAGCGGATGTCTTCCCACAAGTCACAACGGGTGTTAGATTTCGATTAACCTAAAAGGGCTTGCAGTCTTACGAATAAGCGATGGTGCTTACCTAAATCTATGATATTCGAGTAACGCACCGATATCCACCGAACCACTGGACCCGCTCGTAAAAAACCTAAATCGAGAGCGTCAGTCACCAAGATATCAGCGAAGAAGTCCCACAATTTTTACTTAAATGAAGCCTCTTGTATATTTCATGTGATCTATTCTGGTGACACGAGCATACATAAACCAGTTACAATATGTCCAGGTAAACGATAACCCAGGAAACTATCTTTTGGATGTTATGCTTAAAATCAACGCTCTCAAACTGCTAGCAAAGCCATGATTCATCGAGCCGGATGGAACAGTGGAAACCAAACCGTTAATTTCAAGCGAATACCTTGTAAGTATTGTGCAGGATGGTGGTAAGACACTTCTGTATGTCACTTGGATTTAAGGCAAGTAAAGCAGCTTTAGAGAGGGTGTGGTAGTTTTCTAAGGACTACAACTGCAGCAGCCACAAGATTACGGAAGAGACTCCACAGGTTTTATTGAACTGAACTAAGGCACTCCACTACCGGAATATTGTGAAATCATTTGGCAACTTAAAATGATACTTATGTCCTAGGACGAATTCCATGGTTAAAGAAATCAGATAGTTATAGTCCAGACTTTTTCGAAGCTATAGTTCGTTCCAACATCACCCTACGTTAAGGTCGGCGTTATTTTTGTATCAAGAAAGTGGAGAATGGAATTATAATGTGTATCAACAGTAAGTAAATTGCTGTATTTTCCTGCTTGGAAATATACCCACTACAGTGCGACTGCGATAAACATGGACCTTACCGACTACTGATGCAGTTTATTGACGTTTGCACAATATGAGGAACAATCAGTTAAACCGAAATAAACCAATTAACCACACTGTATCATTATTCAATATCAGTATTACCTCTGTAGGGATAAGACAAGGTAGAAGCAAGCAAGAATTTGTGGAAAATATAACTGACAAATTTACCATGAATAAGCACGTAACTCCCAAAATAAATAATTTTTAATGGGTGAGGACGGGGATGGCGTCCACTAGCAGCGTAAGGTCTGTCGTTCAGTTTCTAACGGCTTCGCCAATTAGCCACTGCATCAATGAAACTTTTTTTCCTTAATAACTGAGAAGAACTCACAAGACTCAGTCAGATTAAAATTTATGATTGTGGTCCACCAGCGGGAACTGACTGCACACTGAGCCTGTAGGTTATAGTAGGTATGTGATGCGAACCACCTCTTAGCCGACCAAAGAGAGCAAGGATTGGCTGAACAGGATGGAACACAGATCTCACCAGTATCTTAAGCACTAAAGCTGACGAAATCGTGGAGTGAGTGAATAAACCTAGTAGAATGGAATAGTGGTCAAGTTTACGCTGATGAAGCTGAGAAGTTTCAGTAGGCTGGATGCATATTCAGCAGCAACATCCCTACTTCTAGTTTAGTCCACTTCAACCTACATTGGATACACAAATGGCCACTCAGCTTCTCTATTTGTCATTAGTTCTCCTGATTTCAAGTGAATTTTTGCACGTATCTATGTTCGCCCCGATAAACTACTTTCAAAGTTAAACGAAACCGACTGAAATAAAAAGATCTTAGACCTTACAAAACCTGCAGAAATAGGTCATCTAGGGGAATTAGGTGAATCCTGTACTAACTACTGAAGTGGAGGAAATAACCCAATACGGGGATTATCACCGCTCTCCTACATTATTAGGAAATGCTTCTTAGGTGACTCACGCCATTTGTAATTAGATGAAATAAATCTTCACAGACTCCGTCAAGCATGAATGGTTATTGCTCAATTGTAACTGCAGTAATTAGGCCAGAGTTCTATCTGTAAGCACAGTTGTTCACAATCTGCTAATATTCTTTCTCAGAAGGTACCATTATTATTGATTTACCTTACCTATTCACTGTTTGCTATGTGTAGGACTGTGCGTAGCGCAGGTCGTAGAGATGGTCATCGTACTGTCTGCTAAGCTGGGAAATCTGGTTTTTAACATTTCTTCACCAACCGAGGTGACAACATCAGTCAGTAGCGAGTTGGCGGAGTCATGATGTGGCGTATTGCTTCGGTGTGTAGGCTTCGAGCAGTGCTGTGGTTTTGCATGGCTATCAGTAAGTTGGACTCATTGTTTAGTGCACTCATGGTAGTCACCATTACGTGGCTAGTTAGCGTAGTGTTTGAGCGACCATGGCCGGTTAAACCTTCATTAAAGGATGACATTATTCTCGTTCCCTCATGTCCCGGAAATTCACAGCTCACTGGAAATAGTTCACTTCGGAAACGGATCAAAGGTCACTATGCTAGTAGCAACAACCACAGAAAATTAGTCAATATTTCACTAATACGCACACAACTGCTAGGAGTGAGCCGTTTGTGGATGTTGAACGATCTCTTAGTCACCAAGTAACTAGAAATGTTTCACACACCAAATAATCTGGCAAGCATGGTAATCCACCTATTCTGCTGCACAAAACATGTGAGAAAAAAGACTGTCACGTACACTGGCGTCAAGGCATTGGTAGAATTTTCAGCGATAGACCTGAAATTGTACAGTGATACAAAATGAATTATGCAACACGTGTGTTTTTAGCTGACTTCTTCAAATGCCGCCATGTTCCCAAACTCAGTAAGCCTGACTGAATAAGCCATTCGTATCCGCATATCAATAGCATTTCTTTCCAACAAACGCCAGTGGAAACGCAGTCTAATTAGTATATTACTGTGACTATATTAACCAATATCAGACGTTCTGGATGTGACAGCACTTGGTTATCAAACTTGAGTGGTAGTGGCCTTGGTGGTGGCGGCTGTGGTGGAACATAAATCTCAAGCACACTCAGGTTCAAAGCAGCAATATTCATGTTCAGCAAGATGATATTCATTTAGTGTGAACTGCCCCGAAAATACGTACATCCTAATGTTCTCTGCTGAGCACGACATTTTAACCAGAAAATTAACTCTCAATTACTATTTCCTTAGTAAGGGCACAAGAAGACAGGGCCTAGTAGACCATAAAAACAGCGGTAGTCTTTCCGGTTTCCCATATGATGAAACAGATAATTGAAAAGCTAAGTGGAAATTTGTACCCATAGGTGGACATCGAGATAATTTGACTGCCATCTTTTAGGCACAGTGTACAAACAATAACCTAAAGTCTGCACTTTTTTCACTGCATTCGAAATGTTCGCTATAGTGCGATGGTTTTCTCAGATTTTCCGTTTGTGCCACTTGGTAGAGGACCACTTTGCGCAACGGAAAAAAGGAAATCTTGTTTTTGATCATTCTTGTGAGAATCAGTAGGCAAAAACAAGAGAACGCTAGCGTATCAAGAATAATACAGAGATTTTAAACATGAGTCATTGTGTATGGCTTTGGCAAACGCCTGTGGAATCTACAGATATACTATATGCACAAATTACTCGTATTAACGGAATTACGAACAACTCATGTGACAACCTAAGAGGTTTCATCTCGCCAGATGGATTTTACAATTAAGAGAATACCGGTAGCACAGGTCGTAGTGATGCTCGTTAGTTTGTAAGCTGAGATAGGCGATTTCGTGGCAAACGTTCCATCAGCAGTATAGGTGACATCATCGATGGGTTGAGTGATAGTGCGTTGAGTTGCGAAGTGCCAACTTCCAAAAGGGGCAAACATTGAGACCTTTTAGACACCGAAATAATTTGCGTGCTATCGATGTGCACAAATGATTTTTCGAATCAAACTTGAGGAGAGCACTCAATCGATCGCCAAATCTATTACAAACAGTTTTTTGTACGCCTATTTTTGAGGTTCATTTATCCCGTGCCTTTTCCCCGTGGGCTTCATTCAGCGCCGAATCTATCTATGTCGTGGATAATGCATCGATCACCCAGGTGGAAAATATTACTTCTCACTAATGTGTACCATAACATCGTACTATGAAGCACAATATACAAACATAATAGCATGCAATATAATATATAATACCACATGAGAAAATAATAGCATAATGTAATAAAGAATTATTTTTGTAGTTTGGGACAGTTTAGCCTGTCAGTGCTCAGCGGCCCGTAATGGTAGCATAGTTGTTAAACAATTGTTTAAGAACCCATTAGAATAAAAATCTTTCCACGTTTTTGTCGATACTGTCTTACTCTTTCCTGCTTTGAAAATCTTAAGACACCACTGGACAGAATTTTTTAAACCGAGGTATGCAGTCGCTATGATCCCTTCGGCAGCCAGAATTTAAGGCCCCGATTTAGTAAATTAACAGTAGTGTAATCAGCAAACGAGTACTTGTTGAAGAGTTTGGTGCTTCACCCAACAAGTATGTCCAGAACTACGAGCTAAGATGACTGCACTAGATGCCACACACCAAATTACCATTCGCACCTAATCTCGAGTGCCGGAAACCAGCAGGTGAGACAAATATGACAAGGCAGAAGAGGATGAAGGAATGTCTGGGTGCCGATGATTCTGCTCGTCATGCGAGATGAGGTTCACGTGACCCTCCCTGTACTTGGCTGTAGATACTGATTGTCGTGTCAGAGGCATACGTACGGTCACTGTCTATCCAAATTGTCCGACTGAGTGTTGGATGTGTAGACACCTCGCGTATTTGTGATAGATTTGCCATGGGTCCCTATTCTTATCCAATTTCTCTTTTCTTCTTTCCATTGCAAAGCTTTATTCGAATAAACTGACGGGGTTTTACGGCAGTCAAGTACCAGTTTTGCCACCAGGTTTTGCCGAAATGGTGAAGATGATGGTAATAAACGAAGCGTCCAAACACCCCTTAGAGCATTCAATACTCTAGGGCGGCCGTTAGTATCAGGTCCGTCATTAGTCGTTATACAAATATTTCACTCTCTGGAAATTTTAGCCTTTCGTTTATATCTAAAAACTAAAAATTAGTTGATTCGCTCTTTACATCCTGATCTTTGATGTCTTTTCTACTTGCTGCTTCTCATTAAAATGACTGTCATTTTTTGTGCCGTCATCTATTCTGGTGTTAACTTTGTTACAAACAGTTACACGTAGTACAGTGCTACAGTTCATCGGTTCGTCTACTCTACTCACGTTTGGAATAGTGTAATGGTTCTCTGGTTTCAACCAACTGATCAATGTACAGAAAAGGTAACATTTGAAATACGCCGCTAAGAAACCCAGTTACTTGAATCAACGGACACCCATAATTACGGGTTTAGCGCAAGAAAAACAAGAACAACTAAGCTTGTGCCACATCCTGTAATTGTTTGAAAATGAGGTGCCTCAACATACTGCTAATTCGTTTTCGCTACACCGTAACATCCCCCTGAAACCGTCCCCACGATAGGATTCGTTCTCCAGAAAGACCCACAAAAAGGTTCCCACGTAAGATTTCCTTAAATAGTTTCCGTTGTTTACGGGAACACGTCCACCTTTCTTGAGGGTCTACGACTGTTTCTCAGTAAGAATTATACCCCACTTACAATAAACGCTAATGAAACCCATGTGTTAAAGGAAAAAACGGCAAAAAACCCATGTTTCAAGGCTTGAATTACAAATTTTAATAAAGTACTTTAGGAGAATACATCGATTCTAAACTGCTCAAAACATACTTTTACTGAGTAAACTTATTCCGATTTAAATTGAGAATTCTGTCGCTACCACTAAATCTTGTTATCAATCAGCTTTTGCCTCTCTTTCTAGCTTCTACATTCTTGGCTATTCCCCCAGAAGCTAAATAGGCATGTTATAGGTGGATTTAATAGACTTTTAACCAGTAATAGATTATTAAACTGCATATTATATGCTGATGGAGCTAAATTAATTATCAACAGCAATACACAGATCGGGGCTCAACCAACATTTGACCATGGGAAGAAAACAAACTTGAGGAATATTACAAGACAACCCCAGTGTTCCCATCTATCTACGACACTTATATCGCTGGACGCTATTGAAATAAATTCTTCAAAATCTTATGGTAGAATAATACACTATCAGCGAGAATGACACTCAGTCCATTGTAAACTTTACTAAAATAAACCCACCGTAGGACGATAGGTAAAGCTTAGATTAGCGGCTCGGCTGCAAACTGACGGTAGGTTACCTCTGGGATAAGCCATTTTCCATGACCGCCATACTTTATAACAAACTTGGCCTCCAGCGAGCAAGGTGTAAAGAGCTCACAACACTCCGTCTGACTGATGTAGCTTTTATTTTGCATCGAAATGTTTTACCTTTCACCTTTGGTATTTTAACTGGCGACGACTTTTTACGACAGAAAACGATGTTCATTTTGGTGGACAATGGTCAGGCATGCCCAGCCAAGGCAATTTTGCTCTCACGTCCAACAAATGGAACATACATTCGATGGCATCGCAGGCGAGTGCAAAACACCGCGAGAAAACAGCCCTAAACCTTCTCAGGGAGTTTTTATGTTTTTATGCTTTCGCACCTCACATCTTTTGTTTGTGACACGTAGCTGATATTTCGTGAAATATGTGCCCCTTTATGCATAAACTCGTTTGCCGACCGGCTGCTAGATTTCACTCCCAAGAGGTTAAAATGGGGTGGATGACAAATATCACTTAGAACCTATCTGCCTATTTTGGAACAAAAAGTGTGCATATCTGAGGTCCGCAGAATGACATTTGAAAGAGGATGAAGTGCTATTTTGTCACTGGGCTTTATTGAGAAGCCAAATTTTCTGAGATGAGTATTTGTTTAACGGAGTTACTATGCTTTGAATAATTAGTGCAATTTTCCATCTTCACCGGGCACAACTTTATTGAGAAACTGGCTTTGGTTATGTATTATCAGTACAAGTAGTTTAGAATCTACCTATTTATAATATGACACAAAGTTTCATGAACTTTATGAGAATACTGCCCCATTTCTCTATTTATTCCGTATCAGTATATGGGCTGCTCTCTTGGAAAATACGGTTAGAAAGCATGCACATACGGCACAACCAACAAACTGTTGTTAGATCCAAGTCCACAGGCGATAAATGAGGTTGCGGAGTTACAGTTATTACCTGTTTGTAAAACGGAGATGTACCAATTGGCTCCATTCAAATATTTTGAAAAAATAAATTCCCGAAATGTTATTAATGATGGAGTCTAATAATTTAGACCTTCCTGTGGAGTTGCTGCCCCCAACTTTTGACATACATGCATGATACCTGCAGTTTTATGAAAAGAATGTGGCTATTTTCCTTTTAATCTAATGTCAGTATTTTTGTCGGACATTGTGGGATTTCACGTTAGGGGAAGCCAGCATGAAGGGCACAATTCGTCAATTTATCGTCGGATACGGCACACGGGTCCGTAGCTAGTAAACCAAGGGTTTTGAACTTCGTCCACAGGAGATGACCGGAATATTTTAAAGATGTTTCATCAGTGGCCAAGATCAGTGTCAGATTGATGTCATCCCGGAAACCTATAAAATGAACATTTGCTTGAAGATTTACTGAGTTGGACTGCACTGGAAACATCCATCGAGTCTTTAGATGACTGTGAAAGTCAACAGATTATTTTAGGCATTTTCAGCCACAACACTGTCCACGATACTATCACTGGTTCGACAAGGTTGCACAATCATCTTTCGTGCAATGACACATCCCGGGATAGAAGTGGTGCTGAAGCCTATTAAGCTGATTAACTGCTGTTCCATATTCAACTTTTAAAAAAACGGGATCTACAGAGCTCAAAACAGCTGATTTTCCTGCTTTGTAAAAGTGAAATAGACACCTTTGTCAAAGAATCCTGGTCATTAGGAAAACGAACCTCATGCCCTATCAAACTTAGCAGTCATGTGCAGATGACGATTACCATGGTATTTGTTTTCATAGGGTGGATCAAGCTCAGCACTTTTTGTAAGTCCCCAGCCATCACAGTGACCACGCAAGTGCTGACTCTGAATGAAACAACGACGCTACTACCAGCTGGAGCAGTGACAATCTCATCCCTGTCAAGCAGTATAGTGAGAGCCTATGCCGCGAGGATCTAATTGACTGGCCAACGTTTCGGAATAAAGCCGCGTGCAACCAAAAAGTCTGTCGCTGATTGTAGAGGTAAAGTTCTGCTGTATTCCAAATGCTGTTCAAAATCGCACCAGCTTTGGACAGTTACTGATAGCCTAACAAGTGTACTAACTAAATGAAACCATTTTTTACATTGCAAAGTCTCTAATTCCACCTCAACCCAGACAGCCAAGAGACTGTATCTCAATTCGGTCAGTCTGCAACAGCTTTTTCCAGGTGATGGATCCCAATGAAAAACAATGCATGATTTTGTAAGTTACAACTCATGAAATAACTGGATCCTGCACTCTTATAACAATTTACTATACCCCCCTTAAAAGGTGTCAACCTTTTAAAATTTACCCGACGACAAAATAATTGTCTGCATATCGCAACAAGGACATCTATGGTTGTTTACTATATGTCAACAGACATAGAGTGGCTCCAAATAACAATTCCAAACTAAAGTGAGTTGTTGTTGTCACTAACGTGTTATGAACGCCTGCGGGTCTCAATACTATGATTAATATAGCAGTACGAGTTTACGCTGAGTACTCAGGACTGCAACCCTACTGTTATAAAAGATATTACAAAAGGACCGCTCATCTTTCCACGGACTGGGAATGACAATGTAGCATTGTTAATCAACACAATCTCTTCCAAAATGTAATTTTTACAGGAAAGGTTTCACCTGAGAACAATTGAATAGATCATACCAACAATTCGAACATTTCAACCTCTAGGAAAATCACGCGGCCTTCTACGTTATGTCATTAAGGCCAACACAGTAATGTACAAACTCATTCTGATGGACACTCAGGAAACATCGGTGCATTCTAAAACCTTCCATTTCTCATCTGGGAGACGCGCTGAATATACAGTATTAGTCATATATACTATGATTAAACCTTACCAACTCAGACTGTAAAAAAAAAACAGATTAAGTGTAAACCGTCATCTTTTGTGAATAATCACCTCTTGGTTTATCTTGGTGGCAAAGTCAGGAAATTGTGTTATTCGTTCTCATCAGTTTGGCAAACCGTTTGAAGTTTCGTGGAAAATTATGGGTTTTAAGAGGTCAATTTTTTTAAGTATGTGGATATGAGATAAGGAACACCTTTGCAATGAATCCACTAGCTCGTATCAATTTAATCTACACCTTGCTGGCGAAAAAATTTCGGTTCGATGTTCCGCACTCTAAATTCCATTTACGAACTGTCCACACTAGCAGCAAACTGAAACATAAGGTGTGCCGATATTCCGCAAACTATCAATTTTAATCAGGGACAGAAAAGCTTTGCTGTTTTTTACTGTATATTGATTAGCCTATTTTTCTCTACCTAGTTTAAGAAATGGGCTTGTAATATTATTTGTGCGGATGCCACCGCTCCTGCCGTGCGCTCAGTAACCCCACGCGGCCGGCTTACACCAGAGCGGATGTATTCAGAAGGAAAGAATATCACACCGGATTTGGGTTTTTGGCCGTTCACAATTGGTTTTCGTATGCATCTTAGCAGAAAATGTTTACAACACGACATGGGATCAAAAAACAGCATATATCTTCCAGCACGCCCAGTTAACGCTGGAACACTGGAAGAAACGCCCTGAATCTCCTAATTTCACTTACCCTCGAGTTAAAGCATCACAAACGACTGTAAAAACCGAGCTGTAAAAAGCTCGTGAAACAAACCAGGAGATGGGGGTTGTTTTTTCCCGGCCAGGAGACAAGGCTGAATAATCTGAATAAAACCGGGCTGAATTAAAACTCCAGTTATCATCCAGGCCTCTCTCGAAAAGAAAAAAAACCTCAGCATGTTTTAGTTTTCCCCTGGCTCGCCATTGTAGTCGGTAAAATTTGCTCAGCTTTATCGATTTCATACAGATGAGTGAAGATGAAAAAAGATTGGTTATTCGGCTACTTTAAACGAGACCAAATTGCACTTTTTAGCTGTGTGTAGATTGTTGAGAGGCCCTTGCTAAAGAACCTTTCCGGTAAGGGGCCGCACGTATCAGAAAGACCGAAAATTAGAACCTCTGTTCGGCAGAGCTGTGTGCAGCCACAACAGACCTAATTCCTGATCTGACTGTGACCGATATGTTGCAGGACCCGCAGAAAAGTGCGAAATGTGATAAACTGTTTCCTTTTTTGCAGGAAATCATTACAAGTGTGACGGGAAAGCATAACCGCGGCGGACCCTAATGATTCGCACTGTTTGCCACGCCCCTTAAAGTCGTACAATGCTAAATGAATTCTTTGGCATATATTCACAAATGCCAATATCCCGCTTCGTTTTATTTGAGAGGTTATGGCTTTCCTAACCCACCGAGCTCCTAGAGAGCGAGACATTCCACTATGCATTGAAGCGCATGTCTCGCTAACACTATCATGTTAAATTTTCTAACCCTAAATCCAGCCAGATACTAACTAAACTGTGCTACACATCCGGGTATCATATTCAAAACTGACTGCCGTTCCTACGCTATTGACCTACATGGCCAGTTCACCGCAAACACCAGCCTCTCTGGTAGCCTGGAAAATCCTCCAAATTAGGACATTAGCAGCACCGCTATCAAATGAAGCCCTTATTAGCTCATTTGGAGTGGAAAGTATCACAGCCTACGGCAAGACCTGAGGAAACCCGAGAATGTCTGTTCGACAGAAGCATTGGAAAAAAGCGGGTAGCAACCAAGGAGATCAACCAAAGATATCACTGAGCTAACAGTAAAAGACCAGAGGTGTTTTGGGTAGCTTGGGCAGCGGCGCCATTCTAATTAACAGCTAGGAAAATTTTCCGGTGTTCAATTCTGGACAAGGCTGCTATTTTGAAGCTTACCCTAGGTCTATATGCCAACCTAGTTTTTTCATAAAACTGTTCCCGATCTTAGTATCATTGCAAGTCAGCTAACTGCTGAATGCTAATGGCTTTCAGACAGAGGTCAAGAACGTTTATTCTTGAGAATGTTCAGCGAATTTCGGATCATCGGCACTCAGCCTTGAAAATTCATCAGTATCTACAAATTTGATTTCAGCTAAGTCAAGAGGGCTAATGTCAAGGAGTTTCTTTTCTCAAAAAGTAAACTTGTACAACGAGTTGTCCCAGGCGTGATAACTAAGAGAAAATATTGATGTTTTTTGGATTAGTTGATAGTGTGTGAAAATGAGCCCCGCTATTGCAGTGGAACTCATGCCACCTCGTGCTAACTGGATCCTATCCATTCCCTCACACTGCGCATTCTCCCTTGATGTTTTCTTATTCGGAGACACTCGTTGCACCAGTAGGAGAGAACACTTCATTTAGAACCGTCTGCTCTAAACTTACCTGAGTTACTGAGCAAACGAATGTAGAGTCAATACATTTAGTCCGTTTTCTACATGAAACGACCCTTATATGGATTTGCACGTACTCTGTATGGAACAAACTACAGATGTGTCGTAGACACTGTGACTACTGTAAGTAAAGAATAATGGCTAAGGACATGGTCTCTTGTATTATCCAGCCTCTTGAACGAATAGGAAACGTAAAAAAGGTTGCCTTAAACGTTTCAGAAACCAACTTTTCCGACTCACTGATAATGCATACCCATGACGACCAGACTATGAAATCCAAGACGCCTTGTACGAGTCTCTTCGTTGTTCAAACCCTAAGTAAAGCAGGTGGCTCAGATTACTAGTACTAACTCATATGATTGCCTCATCGATGTCGTTTTCTCCACATGTCAATTACCCACCCGTGAATACAAGAAAGTTTGAAGGTGTTATACCTAAATAGACTGTTCCAGGTTACCTTGAGTGTCATTGTGAGAAAGAGCGACAGTCTTGACAAACAAAGTGCAAAATAAACATTTACGTTGCGCTTATATTCCTCTTTTTACTACTTACATTTGGCCACAGTTTTGTGTGCAGCCTGAAATTTAGTTTGATCAATGAATTAAATTAATTAACCAATTAAACTGAATAATAAGAATATCATTATCAATAGTGATACCATAAAATTGCAAATATTAAATTCCACGGTTTTGATGCACGCCAGATTTGGCCGGAAAAATGGGAATCGCATGCCATGTTTGTAAGTTTGGCTGGCATTCATCTGTCAGTCTCGGTAGGACCTCTGGACGCCCGCTCATCTTTGGGATAACACAAACAGCTTGCGCGCGCCAGGCGTGCCGTCTTGTGAGTCTGTGAATCCGGTTCACTTGAGAAGTGCCAAGGTTGGTGGCTCTCTTAAGAGCCATCAGCCGGCCTAAGTATGCTAAAATCATCCTATAGATAAAACGTAGTGTGCTTTGGCGTCATCTTCCAAATTCAGGACCATGTTTTTAATGATCCTTTGCTGCCAATTACAATTCGTTCATTTAAGTGAAACACAACGAGGCCACATTTATATGGACGAACTATATCTTCTCAACTACACTGTTCTGAGTATTCACGGGACAACACATGTCTATCAATGCACTGTTGAAGGAGGTAGATGAGGCGCTGACGGAAATAGTGCGGATGTGGCAGGTGAAGTGTAGCAATACAGGTAGTAATGCAACGTATCTGTCCCAATTTACCATGGTCGCACTCTGTTTTACACAATGAACCATACTCATCAGACGACTTGCAGGCATTGTGAGTTTCGATGAATTGCAAAGGGTGTAATGATATAGAAGCTCACAGTGGAAGTAAGATGAGGGCAACTAATTGTGGGTGGGTGGGTGCAATCTGTAGCTTTTTAGAAAGCTTTTTGGTCAACTCACAACCGTAGTATCATGTTTTGAATTTGACCATAAAGGCTTCTATTAACCCTTGCTGCAATGACGGAGTGATTGATGATTTACCTCACGTTTCCAGCAATTAAGTGGAAGATTATTGTGGAAACCCCCATTTGAATACCCACGCGAAGTATGTCTGTAAAAGGGATGATTTTCAATTTTGTTCTCCAGGTGCTCAATAATATTTTTTGAACTGGTTAACGGTTCCTCCGCAATCAGTTTCTAGCAATTCACGCTTCTTTTATTTGATGCATAACATTGGGCATGAAGTGCTTGTAGGGGGTTTCCTACGCAAGACGCAACAGCATTGCGGGGTCATAATGAGTTTACCAACCTACTGTTCTGTGGAGTGTGAAAACAGCTTCTGGACGACTTCTGGGACTGTAACCATATGTTGTACGGACTCATAACTCAAATAATCCACGCAATGTGAGTACGGAATGGTCTGCATGCGCACCCCAGGAGTCACTAACCTAGATTTGCTTTAATCTACCCCTAGTATGGCTAGCCTTCTCCGGGCTTCATAGTTGAACGTGTGCAAGCAACCACGTTCTGTTTTGTCCTACAGTTGTCTCGGCATGTTGTGGTCGCATTGCCGATGTCTCTCCAAAAGTTCACCGCGTAAAAGTCGTACTTCGCTACTCCATAAATGGTTCAGTGAACAACACGTATTAGATAATGTCCCGTTCTGCACCACACATAAGTGTAGTATTTTCTTGGAATCTAAATCCCGAACGACTCAGAAGATCGTAATTTATGTTTTGATTTTATTATGCTTTGCTCCTGAATCCACCCTGAATGGACCATTGCTCTATGGTGTTGTTGTCATCGTCAAATGGAAGTTAATGAGCAGACTTAGTCACTTAATCTCATAGTGTGCCTTGACGTAACGGCCATGTTTGGCGGATTGAGCGGCTGACGCTCTAAATCAATTGGTATTTTGATGGTCGACTTCCTATATGTAAACTTACCATATTCGGTCTGCATCGGTCCGTTTAAGCTCTTGGTCTTTCTGCATTACTGACCTTATATGATCCATTTCCTCTGGACTGAGACCCCCATCTGGCATGTGATTATGAATCCACGTTTCCAGTTGGTCATAGTGTGTTGCCCGGCGTGTCTGGCTAATGTCTTTACTGGTAAGTTTAACGGCAGATGTCATATCAAGTCACGCTCTTCAGAAATTCCCGCGTACGCCAACCACAAGTATTACAACTGCCAGCAGTTGCTCATGCACAAAAAACTCGGTAACATCCGTCAGAACGAGAGTTAATTGGCTAAGAGGATTGGCCGAACGTGTTTATAACAAGAAATTCCAACTGATCGAAGGGCTAGATACAGTAAGCCACTGTCACACGAATGATATGGAACAAAATTTGCGGTTTCATCAACGGCATTTGTTATACCGTGCTATTGAATCTTGAGTCCTCTGCGTAATAGAAACCGCGCGGTTTTCAATACGTACATTTAGACTCTCAACTTCTCGTTTTAAACTCAACTAAATGGTTGATTGGTCTGGTTATTGGTGAATTGTTCACATAAACGGTTCACACTTAGTTCTGAGTGATGTTTGTTTTCTGGATTATTTCAAGGTTTTATGTTGTAAACACCATCAACAACAGCCGTAGAAAAGCCGATCGCTGATTAAACGTTTTTTTAGGGAGGAAGAAGGTTTTCTTTAAAACCTGCTTTTTGAAGTGCTACCATCTTCGATCCACATTCTGACTGGGCTGTAGCGGTGCCTTGTCTGGTCTTTCTGCGTTTTAGGGGGAGTACGAATAATAAAGCTCTCTCCAGGCACCGCCCCATGAAATAAAACTAAAGGCTTATCCAGTAGATATTGGAAATGTTTTACAGTCATAGCATTGAGCAAATGCATTCAAAGTCCAATCCACTCTTTGATTACTCTTCCTGAGATTTTATAGACATGCGGAGGACCGTCGGCCGTGTGTATTTTTGGCCTCTTGATTGTGCAAAATGTGAAGATGAAAGCAAATGCAGAAGCAACTTTTGTTTGGGTACTCTCAATGCGAATGGTAAATGGGCCCTATCTGTGCCGAAGCTTCCTTCAGAGTGGTCTCCACGTACCAGCTGCCACTCTGATGCCCCTCTCATACACTTGTTCTAGCTGGTGTTCCCCAACTTCCGCGTATGGGGAGCCGGCGGGATGTCCGTATTCTTTCACTGACCGTAGCAAGCTGAACGGGTTGTGCTACATGTCTGGATTTTGTTCCACTGCGTCCATTATGTCTAAAGCCCTTTCCCGCCGGCGCTATAACCAATGATATCTTGAGGTTGTTTCATATAAAATCTACTATCTCGTGCGGTCCTAATCACCGAAAATGCTTGAGTTTTGAGTCCATATTTCTGCCTTGCCCCAGGAGCCCAATACCTTCGGCCCAGGCTTTTCCGTCGTTAATGGATAACAGTTAACCGTCCTGCCAATATCGCGCTGGAGTTCTAGCCAGCCATCACTTGAGTTCGTCTTCCTCCGTGGCCTTATGTCATCCGCGAATGGCAGCCCACAGAGGCGAAGACAATCTGGCAACGTATCTACGTACACTATCAACAGTCGGGGTGGAAAATACACCTCTTGTCAAGGTTCCGGCAATCCCCCATTGATTCGCACATTTCACGTCAGTTGATGGACGTGATATATCGCTACGGCGACTCACGATGAGGTGTGTTCCGTTCGGCTTCTGTTTTCTCCATGGCTTTCAAGCTAGGAAGAGTTCATCCAGCGTCAGCACGAGCACCGATTGGCCGAAAGTCTAAACCTAACATGAAATCCTGATTCGATACTTGCTGAATGCAGTTTGTCAGTTGCTAGTCCAGAAGACCTCTGCATTTTCGGAATGCCATCATATCATAAAACTTAAATATGACGTGTTATACATTTACTTTTGTGCTTGTTCTGGGCGTTCAATACACGTTGTTTACTTCATGTAGTTCTTTTGACGGCAACGCTAGCTTGGAATGTGTAGAACATACTCTGAGCTGAGGCATTGTCTTTATTACACCATTATTTGTTTCCAGGCCATTCCAAACACTCATGTTACCCAACGTTGTCTGGGCTTCTAAGCTCCTCAAAGCTCCGCCATGTTCTCGTTCCGACCTTTCCATGCAGTCTGTGTGACATTCAAGTCGAACAAGGAGGTCCAAAACTTTTTCACCCTTTCCGGTACGTTCATTTTGGCTATTCCCACCAGATTTATGCAAAGTTGCTTCACGTATATTCGAAGGTCTGGGCGGTTTTACACCTTGGCCCACGTAGACCATACGAACACCATCCTCTGATAACCTCCACAGCATACTAGCGACGAATCTTTGGGCGTTTCATTGTGTACCCATTGCAAACAGCAATTATGCTGTGATTGGTCCGCCCCAGTGGTTCTCGGGCGGTTGCCGCTGCCAATGATTGCGACTTGCGGACAATAAATCCCGGACTCCCTATCATTTCCGTAGGCCGCTTCTAGTTATCTGACCGAATTCAGTGTCTCTAGTGATTCCTCTCAAAACAAGGTCGTCCACAAACGCAAGTACCGTGGCATTCGCAGTTTGAGTAATCAATGTCTGGAAAGTTAAAATCCCCTATGAAGGGCATCTGAATATAGCCCAACTGTTTGCTTCGTAAATTTATCGGTTTCTGATCAATAAAGCCCAGGCCTTCTGGCTCTGCACCGGTGGTATGTGTGAGTCTGGCAGCTATCGGCGTACAATATACCAGTACGTTATTTTTTCAATCTGAAGATTTATTCTGAATGTGGGTGCCAGTTACTGACCCACTGAGAACTTCGCTAACGTAAATGACGCCGCCTTCAAGGTCGTTGCTGACGCGGTCGAGTCTGTGGACTGCATTATCTTCAATTGGAATATCCCCGAATATATGCGGCTTATGATCACTTAAACATGCCTGCAACTCGCTTAGCTCATGCACAATGCTTTCGACGTTGGCAGCGGTCAGTGTCAATCCATGTCCACTGCTGATTTACCCTACTTGATGACTGTCCGCAGGATAAGTGACGGTTGGAACGGGAGTGTTTCTATAAAATAACCAAGCCTCACCCCACGCCGTCGCAACGCCATAGCCCGCATTCCCTGCCTATGCTTTGAACTTAGGCCTGAGCACACAGACATAGTGGTCCGTCTCAAATTCTGGACTCAGCTTGCAATTAAATTGTGTCACTGGCTCACTGATTCCTGGCGTTTCCTGCATCAGGCTTGCTCCCGCAGTCTCGTTCGGGAGTCCCGTTTAACAACTATCACACGAGTAAAATATTTTGTCGTAACGCCTTTTTCACTGACTTTGGACAACTATAAAGATGCCTTCGCACAAGTGCGGTGACACCAGACGCTGTAAAGCCCGTGACCATAGGCACACGGCAAGCAAATGAAGTGGACAGATGGCCGGTCTCAACGGCTGGGTTCTTTTTCTAGCTCTGAATAGTAAATCAATCGTAAAAGGTCTTTTTTAGAAGCAGCTTGAATGTTTCTAAAGATTTTGTTACTTCAGAACTTCTGCTTCACTTTGAACAGTTCCAACATTTTCACCTTGCCCCGACAGAAGCTTCCGGTTTGGCTCAGTCACGGATTCACGGATTGATGCACAGGATCGAGGCTTTTGCCCAAGTTTCCCGGGTCGGTTGTGTTCTTGTTGTTCTGCGGTCGTCGTTCACCTGAAAGGCACAAGCAAAAAATGGTGTAGCACTGCTCTTTAAGTTCTCAGCGCGGGGCAGTATGTTTGCCAGCACGAGGACTCGCATAGAAAAGTCTCCAGTAGTGCTTTGAAATGGGTTCTAGAAGGAGCGTGGACAACTGTTGGAGGAAGATTATTCCACGCAGCTACTACACGAAATGAGAAAAAATTTTGCCTAATAAAAGCATGCGCTCTGAGTTTGAAAATCTTCTTATCATGTCCCCGCCGTGTGTTTGTTAGCTCAACGGTGAAAAACCTGTTGGCCAAAACTTGTTCAAACAGGGCATAAGTAAGAATTAGGTCAAATTACCAAATGGCTATTTGGATGAGCTGCTTATCTGTTTGTACAGTAGGTGGTTTGATAGGTAAACTTACTGTTTTAGGACAACGAGACAATCGTTTATGGCAGTCTGGGGTGAGGTTTTGGTCCTAGCTACTTGATTATATTTGGTTGTTTCTGCTCCGGTTTCATTTTACTTACACCCCTTGAGCTCCAAACTTGGTAATTGAGTAAGCAGCTAAGAGGCCGGAAACCAATTCGAAAAAGCGTACTAGTCATTCAGACTTGTACCTGCACTTCTGTCACGATTAGGGATAATTATGCTTGTAGATCAAGTAATGACTTTCCACTGGTTTTTGCGCCTGAAACATCGTGTTCTGAAATTTCGGGGATAACAGATGACATATTCAAGGAGGTGTTGATCGAGATTCAGAGTATTGTTCGCCGTGTTTGCATTAGTATTCAGGATCTTTTTCAATAATGATGATGTGTGAAGTATAAAGCATCTGTAGGCTAAGGGTTCTTTGTTGGTCCAGGCAGTAGTGAATTTGATAAAAATGAGAAAGTCCGACAATTTTCTAGGTAACAAGCTGAAACTCCTTCGCACACTGGGAACTCCAGAACGTCATCGTACGAGCTGGGTGGTCAGCTGCCACTTCTGATGACGTGTTTTTCCAGTGGATGATACGAGGGAAATTATGGGTGGGAGAAGTTGGTGTTCAGCCTGTTGATAAAATATTCGATATGACAGGGTCCCAGAAGCGGTTTTTAGTGTCTTTTGGCACTTTACGTCGAATAAATGTCTTTGGATTGGAGACTTGACTTCCGTATCTAAAGATCTCTGTCGCAGGTGGTGTATCGTCCATTACTTTGACATTTGAAATTCCCCACGTTTCTTGTCCCTGCTTGTAACCCCCGCCCCACTTTTGTGTTTAGTGCGTTTATATGAACTGACGTTTGTTTGTCCTTACCACTTCACCCATTTGGCCTTGAGGTCATCCAGCCATTTGTGGCCGACCTTACGCACGTGTGATTGTCTCACGTGGGAGCCTGTTTGCTCCTTTGGTTCGTACTTTTGTAGTCCCAATGGACCATTTGTTGTTGACGAGTATCTACTGTCGAGGTTTGCACATTTTGTGAATTGATGTCTTATGTTAATAGTACCGTGTAGAATCACAGCTCCAACTTTGTTTTGCCTTTCCGGAGGTTCTGGTATTACGCGTCACTCGAAGATACCGTTTGCTCGTTGCAGGTTGGATAAACTGACTTTCTGGCAGGATAATAGACAATCCTTTCAACCTCTAAGTAATTTGATTGTGATTCCTATTTTGCAAGCTCAGTACTCAATCTCGCACTTAACTGGGGCAAAATACGTCCATATACGCCTCATAATTCTTCTGGTGGGGTTTACCGTTAAGCAACTCAGGAAAATCGGCGTTTGCCTGATTCCAAGTCCACCCCGATTACAGGACGGCGTGAGCATTTCAATCTGATGATTCCAATCTGACCACGTTCTTTGCGACTGCAAGGCTAATACTGGTGAGTACTCCGCCTAGAGTTGCTTCCTCGAAAGGAGTGGAATCCAGGTGTGCCCCAATGGTTGTAGAGCCACCTGGCAGGTTACACAAAGTTCGTGGTGATTAATCGAAGCCGGATTGGGCAACTATTGTGGATTCCGAATTGGATGAAAGCAATCCAGTTGGAGGCTAGTATTAAGCAGACGCAGTGGTGTTCGGAATGTGGGATTCACGGATTCAAGGATTGATATACAGGATCGAGGCTTTTGCCCAAGTTTCCCGGGTCGGTTTTGTTCGTGTCGTTAAGTGACTGTCATACACCTGAAAAGCACAAGCGGAAAAAGGGTGTAGCACTGCTCCCTAAGTTCCCAGCGCGGGGCAGTATGTTTGCCAGCACGAGGACCCGCACAAAAAGGTGTCTAATAGTGCCTTGAACTAGGTTCTAGAAGCAGCGTGGACAACCGCCGGAGGAAGGTTATTCCACGCAACCCCTACCCGAAATGAGAAAAAATTTTGCCTAATAAAAGTGTTCG
>SJOL01006496.1:996493-1014974 GCA_004794785.1 Opisthorchis felineus
GTTTGGAGCAACCTTGCGCCTGTTTGGTTTCTTGGCATTGTTGCGTGGTTTGATCTGAAAGGTGCCTCTGTGGGTCCCTGAGCGCTGGGTAGAAGCACCAAGAAGTAGTTCCTTTGGTGGCGCTCCCATGAGGCTCGTTTTCGCAGAGGGCGGCAACTTGAAGCCATCCAGCAGTTTTCTGATATGGCGAAACTTAAGTGGCTTGTTTGGCTGCAGTCCCATTTTTTTCTTGTTTGCGAGGACTCCCGCGATCAGCGTGGCTAACTAGGTGTACGAGGGATTTTCCGGTTCGTTGTGGTCAGGTTTGTGGCTTTGGCTGTCGGGATCCTGGGCGACGACTGTGTCCACAATCGAAGAGGCTACTTTTGACGGCGTGGAGCTGGAGATTGACAGTTCCACATTCTCAGTGGTTGTAGGGTTCTTGCAGCATTCCCCAAGGTAGACGCATGCGGTTGATTTGTCTGTGGGCTTCGCCGCTCGTCCCCACCCATTTGACCCAGTCCAGCTCAAGAGTTGTCACTTGGGTGTGGGGTTCACTGCTACACCTTTATTGTCTGTTACGAAAAGAAGCGCTGATAGCTCTACGTACTTTGGGCGCTGGGTCCACGTGAGGCTTGCCTCATCCCGAGCATCGCTGCCTTGGGCAGTCAAGAGACCTGCGGTGGTTGAGTAGAAACTGCAGTCCGGAGTCGCGGCCGGTTGCGTCGGCGTGCTTTTCGGAGCACAAAGGGCTATAAGTACAATCGGTTTCGTCATAAGTTTGGGGTCGGCTTAACTGGTGCCAAGCGGAAACCTGTTTCGCGCCTCTCCCCTAGAACTGTTGTGGCTCAGCTTCCGCGCCCCTAGAGGGCAATCCTCAGATATGCGCCTGATTGTTGTGTAGGTCTTTTGAATGCTGTCAGCCCATTCCAAGATTTTCTGTACGGCATATGGGGAGGAAAGGGTGACCAGAAGCCCGTGTTCGCTTGCTTCTCTTCTGACGTAACCAATTTGCCTGAAGCAATTCGTGGTCGGGCTTCGTGATAACACTACCAAGCAGCGACTGTTCCTGCTTCGTTGGCTTGATTTTTCTGGAGGACGACCCCCAGATGATCAGCCTGCTCTCCCTTACGTGCCTGTCCACCAGAGACGTCGTGGCGGTCTTTGTTGCCGAATCCGAGAGCTGGATGACCCTCTTCGCAGCCGGCGGACCCGGGATGGATAGCACAAGGTACTCGTTCAGCGAAGAAAGTTCTTCATCAGCTTTCGTCCAGGTCGCTGTGTTCTTTGTGTTTGCACCATCTAGAGCTTTGAAAAGAGGCTCCAGTTTCGCGTTGAATGTCCCGATTAAAGCGGAACATTCACACTACCCTTTTCGATTTAGCAGTGGAGATTTGATTTTGTTTTTGGCGGCTCTCTTCTTGGTTGCGGAATGCATTGCACCCTTGAGGTAGAGGCAGCTGGTGCATACAGACGGGTCAGGAGAGTTAGCTATTTGGCTTACCTGGTCTTCCGGTAAACCCATGCATTTAAAGTGCCACCAGGCCTTGCAGGTGCGGCACTGCATATCACGTCTTACATTGGACGGACATCCATTTCGCCCATATCTGTTGTGGTCCATCGATGGCTGCAGAGAGCAGCCTGTACTGATATGGGTCATAATTGAGAATGGGTGCAAGATAGGAACTGAGTGAGAAATAACAGATATTATCACGTAAATGTTATGTTAGAGTGAACAAATTTCAACAAATGACACGCGTGAACTATGCAGTGAAAGACTTCTTTCACAGATTTGCACGAGGGAAAAGTGAAAATGATTTCGAACGTACCGCGCTTTGAGTGAAGCGAAGTAGTTTAACTCTTGTAAATTATATTCAACTTTCATGATGTGGGAGTAGAACTCTGGTCGCTCGGATGGCGGTGACATTAGTATAACTACTGTGGATACCAATGAGCGAAAATTCAGTAGATTATCTATTCTCCAAATTCACAGGGGCAGCCACTGAATAGAAAATTTGCCTGCATCTATGACAGGGTATGACTTGGGTGCAGCTGTCTCGTGTTACAGAGACTACACAATAGAAAACTCTCCAAATACTTGCTCACTCGGTTCATGCGTCCACCCTGGGTGTCGCCGATAGTTAAGGACAGCAAGCACTACGGGATAATTTGTACATGCCGAATAGCATATTATGCTATTTTCGACGTGAAAAGCCAGGTACCAGCACAACGATAAGTGCTTTTGGAAGATGCTATCAATACGGAGTTCATTACCATTAAGGTTGCCTGAATTCGGGTCACCCTACAAGAGGCGTTTCAAGATTCGCACAGCTTCATGTGACACACTGTCATATAATAGTTAGCCAGTGGCCTTATAGCCTAACAAAGGTTCACTTTGGAAAATATGAGCGTTTGACCCGAACGATGGGTCAGATAGCAAAGTGCCATCTAACCACACCAGTGTGAAAGTGGTCGCTAACGGGTTCTGTCGGTATAAGCGTGCGGTTGCTCATTTTTATACACAGAATGCATACCGTGAAAACTTTGTCGGGTCTGGCTAACCTCCGGGAAGTTTTATGCCGGGCGGCATACAAGATGGTAGGCACCAGAAGTCGAAATGTGTAGAGCGACCTACAATATTCGAGTCTGATTTCTCTGCCAAAGACGACCATAAAGTAGGATGTTACAGTGCGTGCTACAAGTTGCAAGTCCAAGCGCACAAAAGCCTCAACTTCAAAGCAGTGAGAAACATCGGAAGAAGTAAGTTTGGGAGTACAGCGCGCAACTAGAGCAACCGTGGCAATCAGTGGATTGAAGAAGGCAATGAATTTCATGTTTCTTTATCGTGCGACAGGTGGCCAAGAAGCTATGAATTATGGAAGGTATCTTAGGAAATTTACATTAAAACTCAAGTTCGAAGGCTCTAAAATTCTAACACTGGTAATCTTGAATCAGGCAATTTAGGTGATGTTCTATTAGGCTGAATACGTTTACCGCAGCCTTGAATGCACGCTTAGTAAGTGCAATAAGCAGAGCGCCATTGCAAGTCTGTATAGAGTAAAATACAAGCTTTAGCGTGCAGGCGAACCAAGTAATTCGGAGGATAGGTTCGTGCACCTGAGCGTCTGAATCACGCACGGCCGAATACCGAAAAAGCGAAATTAATTCACGAACTATCCTAATGGCACAATTAAAAACGAGCCGATATTTTGGCGCAGACGTAGGGACGGTCGGATGAAAAGGGAAGCATAGACAATGTTGAGGTTCAGTTTGTAATTAATAATGCACCAGCTGGGTATATCAAGAAAAATCAAAGAGATACAATGGCTGGATATATTGATGACGTAGCTCAAATTCACGCTGCAGTGAACCAGCATGACTATCATCATTACTTTCACTACCATCAGAGACAGAATCATCAGAGTTGACAACGACGCACCACCGCCGTACAACCAACGGCTTACTTAATTGCATGTAGCGCCTTAAAGTGGAAAGAGAAGGGAGTGGATGAGGAACGAAATGGTTCTAGGCTACCTCAAGCAACCCGAAATACCCACACCTAGAAACGTTAAATCAGGCAGTCTAGAAAAAAAGCTGACAGCAGAAACGCCACTGACATTTACCTTCCGCTCAGAAGGAGGCAGGAGACCCCATCCTGAAAAACGGACCGCGCCACCAACAGCAAAACTATTCATAAACAACTCCACACCGTTAGGTTTACTCACACGTCCATTTCACAAATCATATCCTTTCGAGGGAGCACGGGAAATAGTAATCATCAGGATAGGAGATGATTCGGCGTGCGTACTACAAGACCGAGCCACCGAAGTTGATATTGCTGGGCAGTGCACCTCTGATAATCAATCGGACAGAACTTATTGATGGAGTGGTTAATTAAGCATAGAGACGGACCTGGTAAAAGCGCGCTGGAATCCGTTCCGCAAGAGGTTGCGCAGATCACATTTTTACCTTCCAAAGACTTTCAAACAAAGACGCGGCTTCCAGCAAGCAAAAATGGTCGTCATGGCATCGTCTGTGAGACAAGTTCCTCGCATATCACTCCAAGAGCTCATAAATACAGGAAGTCTGGGCAGTTATATAACTCTTGGCAGTTCGTACACATGGCTGGAAGATATGCGCTAACGATTCTGTAAGTAACATGGCATTTGCGTCTCTCTCGTTTTCAACTAGCGGCTACTTCTACGTATCCATCGATTGAAAAGGTACTGTTTACAAGATCAAACTACTGGTGTTGCTTCATCTATGTTCTGACGGGCTGCTAGGCCATCACTTCCTTGGTTTGCATAACAAAGCTGAAATCGCCTTTGGTGGTACGAAGGTCCATTCACCCTCTGCTACCTAAATGCTACTGTGGTTGAATCACGTCCCCTTTTGTCTAATCTCTCATCTGGCTGCAAGTCGATCAAAGCGAAGTCACGGTGCCTGAGCAGTCCATGTATTGTTTCGTTCACATGCCGAACTCCGCGTTCATTTTCCATGGCACTTCACAAGCTCTGTAGATGGTCGCCATCTTCATGTTACATTTTTATACCCAAAATCCCATAACTGTTATACACACACTTCATTCTTATCGGGATTAACCAACGACGCCAACCTGTTGATTCGTGACATTCTGGAGAGTAGGTAACAGTTAAACCGTTCGGCCACGATCTGCTTTCTTTTACGCTTAGACAGGGCATGGTGATGTTCGTCCTTCAACCACGGAATCCACAACAAGCGGTCAGATGCTGACTGGCTTTTAATGATAATGAGTAATGATGTTTACTTTGGAGGTTTCCTGCAGCAGGTGAGTTTTCTCATTCTGATTATTAGCATTTTGTTGCATGAAACCAAAATCCGACGGACTCAATGCGCCCGTCGGGCGCAACTTTCACATTGTATTGCATCAACAGCCGGTATCATCGCAACGGACCGGGCGGCGGAATGCTTGGATGAAGGGTCGCCTTTGGCTATGGCCTTCGTCTATCATACATAGTTGGGGTCGCATAATCAGTGGCGTGCCTAGGCACGGACCTATTGTTTGCGATTAGCATCCAAGTTAGGTGACAATGCAAACGTTTATGATGACGAATGATCGTCTTTGCCCCTCGCATTGGGCCACCACTCCCAGTTGAGGCCTCATAATTAGTGGCGCACATAGGTGGGGGCCTATCAGTAACGATAAGTGACCTAGGTAAGCGACAACTCGGACAATTACTATTATGGAGGGCCGTCACTGGCCGTTGAATTAGAATATATCGCACAGTTGAGGCCTCCACTAGTGTCGCACATAGACACGCGCCTAGCAGTTACGACGAGTAGCCAAGGAAAGCGAGAGTACGCTTGGTCATCACGATCAAAGTCAATGCTGACAATTTGTTACTGGATTGGATTAACTCCCCTTAGAATTCGCAACTTCGAAAACACCGCAGATTGCCGAAATTTATTTCGGTTTACTTATGGTTAGTGGCAGCCAGAGTTCAGAGATTCTAGTTGTGCGCCATCATTTTTGATATTGTAAGTACATTACTATGCTACACTCACGCGAGATTACATTCCAAACCGACGAGTGCAGGACCTGGTGGGATGTTCGAAGCCGGCAGCGGAAACTGTTGTTTGAATGCCTTGTAAAAACTCCCTTTTCTTCACCAGTCTCTGCCGAAGCTGCATTCCGTGACCACTTTTTAGTCTTCTTTAGCGTCCTTTCCAGCGCACCTTCCTTGCTACTCTTTGAATGAAAGGGGTCTCAACATCATTGTAACCGAGAGGTATTTTGCATTTTCCCCTGGCCCAGAACTCTCTTTCAATAATGATAATCTAACAGCCCAGAAAGCATGTCTACCTGAGACCCGAGAAAATGGTTCCACTGGCTGACTCCTCAAGTGAGCCTCTGTGAATTTAGCTGTTGACCCAAGATCCGGTGGTCGCTGTGCACACCTGCGATTTTTTCCCAAAGATTATCAACGCCCTCAATGAGATTCGATTCTTACGTATGCTGTGAATAAATGCTAAGTTTCCGATGCAGTTTTTACCTTTGGTTGTGACGGTAAATGGCGTAAATATCAAAATGAACGTTTCACGCTAAGAATGTGCATTGTCGTTAGGGAACCTTTTTCAAAGAGAAGCATTTTCATTTTACGGGTACCAGCGCTACACTTAAGGCCGTTTTGGGGGCCTTTTTATGCAAGCACTTGAGCTGACAAGCAAAGCATTTAACGCTAAAACCCATTACAATCGGTGATGCAACCTTCCTAATTTATGAGTACCAGGTGAGAAAATTCTACTTCACGCGAAAAACGAAACGTTACGGAGGAGAATATGCTTGCATACCAGCCTTATGTACTGATTTCCGACTTCCCGGGACAGCATCAAGCCCAGATTAAGGGGGTTGTTTGCTTGGCAGGAAGCCACATAACCTCTATTGAAGTAACCCACTTTGCGTTGTTTTCCACCATCCACTTGTTTTTGTACTATTTCCAGCGGGGAATAACTGGAAAAAGAGGACAATGCAAAACGTGAAAACACTGGAGAGAAAGACGTAGATTTCAGCAAAACGAACGGACCATAAAAGAAAAGAATTGACAATCAAGCCTGCTCCATTTTCCTATCCATCGTTGTCCTACTCGACGGGACCCCTCTATGTATTTGTGGATCAACTGCAGAGTCGCACAATGATGCATGTCTCAGTAATGCGCCTAAAATGGCTCCGGATAAGTCCGTGAAATCCACAAACCATAAGCTTTCAATCCCCTGCTTGGTTACGTCACTCCAAAGACGCTAGAAATCAAGGCTCCTTTGACGGATGTGCAGATCAATCTGAAAGGAGGTCAAGTCAGTTTTTGTGGACATTTGCCGGTCAGTTAAATATTGCTCCACCACATAAAACCTTGTCAGACTCTGTAGTAATTGGTAATGTCAACCAGCTTATCCAGAAAAAGTGACTAAAACGTCACTTAAACTACTATTCACAGATGAAACTAAAGGACTTTACTGCCTCAAAGCTGATCACCTTGTGCTGAGACGTGCTCGAAAATATTGATAATGGCGGCTCATACATGGCCTCACTTTATGCCCCCCACATTTTACTCGCCTGTTCTGGCGCCAACCGAGCAGTGCATTTTGCATAGTATTTACGGTGGCCTTTTTCTCCAAGCTGTATGCCGTTTAGCTGGTGGCCCGCTATCTGAAACGGCCATGCGGTTGAGAATAGCTGCTAGAAAGGACCTTGTTGTGCGTCAGGCATGGTATTCCACAGAATGGCAGTGATTTCTTTGTGACTGCCTGTGGAAAAGCCCAATCGTGGTAGCTAGCGACTCTTCGAAGGATGTGTGCAATTGCAGACCGAGATCCAAGGTGCAGGTACCAGGGAGTGATCCTAAGAATGTGTGAGCTGAAGCTGTAGGCTCCGTCGTGACCGCTTCAGCACCAGGAGAAGCACCCTGTGAGTAGCGCTCAAAATGGTATCGCATGCGAAAAAGTTTGATACGGTGCTCTAAGAAGATGGGTGTACTGAGTGAGAAAAGCGGCAACACAAGTGCATATCTGGACGAAATCGAGTGAAAAGAGCAACACGAAGACAGGCGCAAATTGATGTCACTGATCACGGCACTCGGACCACTGTTCTTAACTTAACGGCAGATCGATTAAACATATCCCACGGAGTTAAACCTGGGTAACATGCAAGGGATCATGGACACTTAAAGCATCCTGAAGTGTTAGCAGTTCCAAAGTGAGTGCCTGAAGGTGAAGAAAAAGCAGTCCCCAAAACCGTATTTTCTGATAATAACGATCTTTGTAAAACTTAACGCAGCATAGCAAGGGGACCATTACACTCCAGGGTGTTTGACAGCAAAAACAAGAATGCGCCTGGACTTGGGCGGACATTGGGAATTTTTGGAGGTCTAGGTCAGCCTATGATACAGTCGGGTTACTCAATGTCTGGTGTAATGATAACTGGTTTGTAAAATGGAGGTCGGTGTATCTCTAGTGAGACTGTTACAATGGAGGCAGCGTTGAGGTGAAAGTAGCCAATCCGTAAGCGGTTAGGGAACCAGGAAGATCACGGTAGTTACATACCAGACTCAGGGCACTTTGCTCCCAGTCGAGCGGTCTCGGATAGAGTGTGGGATATGGTAGCTGACTGTACTGGAGATGCGAGAATGGGAGAGTTAACGGTATAACTTAAGGTAAGAGGTGGGTCTGGAAATGTGGAGGACAGTTGATGGGGGCGGGCAAGCTGGCTCATCCTGGGAGCAGCCGCGCGGGGCCCTAAAATATTCGGCTCGGAATCTGCCTGAACGTGCGAGCAGTCGCAGCAAACGGTCGACTTGGGAAGCCCGTTCTAGAGGAAAATTATTACCGACGAAAGAAAGGTATGGTAGGTCCTGGATTGAAATGTTATAAGCGAGTGTGACCTTCCCAAATGGGGCCCGCGATGGCTTTTTAGGCCAACTAGGAGGCCCGCCAGCATGAGGATTTGGGCCTGACTCTTCACAGAAGATGAGTAAATACAGCGTTTTAGAAGAAATGTAGTTAGAGCCATCCTTGTCCGATTTTCTCTAAGAGGCTTGTACCGTTGCACAGGGGCCCTGAGAACAGCTGCTAAATAAGCGAGAGCGTAACTTTTGTCAAGTATGTCCCGGGAAGCTCCGTTGAGTTCTTGAACAGTATGAAGGACTGCGGGGAGCGGCGGATTGCAGATTCTTCTTGAAAGTGGTGACGCTGCTACGGAAATGGGTGCCGGGCTTAAATCCGCGGACCATAAAACGCGTCTCGGGGTGCTTGACCTCTTTCCTCTGGAGAGCCGCCGCCTCCGAGGAGACCTAGTGGTTATTTATGCCCACTTTTAACAAGGTGTGACAAACTGGTTTTTCACCGTTGACCCAGCTGACACACAGCGGAGACATGGTAAGAAAATTTTCTAGCTCTGAGAGCACACTTTTATCAGGCAAAATTTGTTCTCGTTAAGGGTAGTTGCTACGTGGAATAAGCTTCCTCCAACGATTGTCCACGCCCCATCTAGTACCCTGTTCAAAGCTCTGTTGGATGCCTTTTTATGCGAGTCCTCGTGCTGGCAAGCTTACTGCACCGTGCTGAGAAACTAAAGAGCAGTGCTACACCCTTTTTTGTCTGTGCTTTTCAGGTGAACGACAGCCGCTGAACGAAAAGAACAAAACGGACCCGGGAAGTTAGGGCGAATGCCTGGATCCTGTGTATTAATCCGTGAATCCGTGAATCCTTGAAAAAATGACATTAGGTGGGATTGGACAAGGTTAGGGTTTGAGCATAGGGTGGACAGTATAGTTGGACATAATAGTGGGTAGTGGAAGCAACCGAACTGTTCTGACACAGCAAGTCATAAGAAGTCCTGGAGGAAAAGTGGTGGTATTAAACGGAGGAGCCACTACACTGCTTGCACATAGCTGCGTAACCGACGTCATTCTGAGTATATATGTTCTGGGTTGGTGAACCTTGTGGAAGTTCGGGAAAATGGGAAGTTGACAGTAGATTTCCCCCCTCTGTCTTCAACTTCACAACGGAACAAAAAAAATATGAAGCCCATTGCTGTTTGGAATTTCGACCAATGAACGTTGGCCATCCGAGTTAGGTGGTCTACGTGTGCAGTGGGCCGACCGCTAGGTTCCCGGTCCACCAGTTCTGTCGTGCTAGAAACGTATCCTCTTTGTGTCTGTCCGTTGACTTCCTAAAGGGTGAACTTTTAAAAAAACCCTGTGTTTACCGACAGCAAAACTAAGTGACGTGCGAAAGTCCCCCCAACTTCAAACTGTAGCCCGATCGCTGCCTGCTTGAACGTTTCTAGGTGTCGATATTTCAGGACGCCTGAGGTAGAAAATCAATAATAATCAGTAGTAATCGTTCAGCTGTAACACCCTTTCGGTGTCTAGCTGACATGCCACCCGAAGGAGGCACGAGGTCTGGGATACTGCCAGGTTGCCTACGTCTAAACAAAGTCGAGAGGCAGAGGTCGGGTTCGAACCGCGGGCTTTTCCATCAGTAAATTCGCGCTCTAACCACTCAGCCAACTCGCTTGAGGTAGCCTAGAACCAGATCCCTTCCTCATTCACTCCATTCCCTCTCCACTTTAAGGCGTTACATACAAGTAAATAAGCCGTTGGTTGTATGGCAGTGTTGCGTCATTGTCAACACTGATTCTGTCTGATGGTAGTGAAAGTCATGATGATGATCGTGTTAGTTCACTTCAGGGTGAATTTGAGCTACTTCATCGGTACTTTCGAGTGATAATAGCAAACCAATTAATCAATTAATTTATCAGCTAAAAACCCTGTACCATAGGCACATTGGTTCCAGTTGCTGCGGTTTCGGTCACCGGAAAGTAGGGGAGTGTGGGACATATATCCAAGTCTTGGAAGCGTTGGCTTGTTTGGTTATTTCAGGAACTGGGTAGCGATAGCTATGGTCGACGAGCGTCAACGACTGTGCGATTGGGCCATTTCTGTCAGTGTCATTAACCATTAGTGAGTTGAGTCCCGGGGTCCCGATTCAGGAAGACGGCATTTGTCAACCAGAATCAGTTTACTGGCAAGTGTTCCCATACTTCGTTGCCAGGTCATGCACTATCCACATCGCTGTCGTTTCCACTCAGCGCCGGGTTGGGTGAAGAGAGCTCTGTGAGACAGACCGACTTCTGGCATGCAGAGTATGTCCTAACCAGCCCAACCTATGGAGCGTGAGTAATTCACCTGTTGCGGAAGAGTTCCTTCTTTCTAGGGCCATCGGCGTACCTCAACATTACTAATTCGATGTTTCCACCAGACCCAACCAATGCTTCGGAGAAACCGATGGTCAAACACTGACATCTGTCGTATGTTCTCTGCGCGTAGAGGCCACGTCTCTGATCCATAAAGCTGTATGGATCTCACTGCCGCAGTGTAAACTCTGCCCTTGACAGACAGACTCACGTCACGTAGGCACCATAGGTGTCGGACGTTGGCAAAAGCTGCCCTGGCTTTCCCGATCCGAGAAATAATCTTATTTCCAGCCAGTCCACTGGAACTTATACAACTGCCCAGGTAAACAAGTTTATCTATCACGTCGATTGGCTCATCTGCAAGCATGAGGCTTGGGTTCGATCTAACCCAGTCTTGTAACAACATTTTGCACCTTGCAGGTGTGGAACGCATGCCAAACCGTGCGGCAGTTACTTAGGTTATTTGAACTGGTTTGCATTTCTGAAGGATGTGAACCAACGAGAGTAGTATCTTCTGCGTAATCAATGTCTATGAGCGAACGTCCCGGGAGCATTTCGACTCCCGGGATTTCAGAGACAGACAGAGAAGTTTCAAGCAGCATATCAGTAACAAAGTTGAAGAGGAGAGGTGAAAGAGGGCATTCTTGTCTTACACCACTGAAGTGGTGAACTCAGGCGAAAGCTTGCCGTATACTCGTACGCGCCCACAGGAGTTTGCATACAGAGCCCTCATTAGGGATATACATTTGGAAGGGACACCTTTGATCGCCAGATACCGCCAAAGTTTCTCACAATTGGCAGAGTCAAAAGCAGCTTTCAGATCAAGGAAAACAACCAACGTGGGACGTCTGGAGGAGTGGCACTGTTCAAGGTAAAAATGTGGTCGATGCATCCTCGACCAGGGCGAAACCCAGCTTGATTCTCACAAATCCATCTCTCCCGATAATCGACCAACCTTCACAAAATAATGCCAGAGAGCATCTTAGATGCGACGAATACCAGACTGATGCCACGATGATTTTCACATGACGTTCTTGCGCCATTTTTAAATATTGTGATGATGGCCGAGGAGCTCCATTCGACTGGTACTCTGTTTTCGTTCCAAATCTCCTGCAGTACGGTTGTCAGACTTTTCACAAGGAACTCGCCGCCTTTGAAGAGTGCGAGATGTAAGCCAGGTGCCTTGAAGCGCTTCAGGATTCATATCGCTGGATTTCGGCTTTTGACGTCGGGCAGGTGTCGGCATTCTATTCAGGCCCTCTGGGTTCTTCCAGTTGTTGTGTTGAAGGAGACCAGGTGAACTGTCCTTGGAAGTGTTCAGTTCATCGCTCAAGACGGCGATTGAGGGAGTGAATTACCGTTCCGTCTTTCTCGCCTACGGTTTCGCTGACACTTGCTTTCTTTCGACCGGTTTGCTCGAGTCAGCTGAAACAGGGCGCGGTTGTTGCCTGCAGCGAAAGCCTTCGCCATCTCCTAGGCCTTCAAAATCCACGAGCGTTCTCTGTCGTTCTTCAAGCTCATGATTATCCGGTGTTTGAGGGATCTGCGTGTACACAGTTGCTAGTTGCTGGTATGGACTTTCTGGCAGCAACAAGATCTGGTGATCTCCATAATATCCGCTATTCATTTAGTCGAGTCGGATGGCTTGAACAAACAGTCCTAGAAGCTGAGAGCATAGCTTCTTTCACTCACTTCCATTCAATTTCCAAGTATTCTTCGTTATCTGCATGACTGTGCGTTTCCAGTAGACATTACTGTCTCTCCTGATGCGGCTGTGGGCAGCAGGTGCCTTTTGAGCAGCACCGGACTCTTTGGTCTTAAAGGTATTTCGACCGTATTGAGTACTGCGCCTGCGGTCCCAGTCGACCACTGGGCGATCGGAGTGTGCGGGTTTTAAGGCCGACATTTTCTACCCCGTCCTTCCTCAGAGAGCTTCCTCGGGGGAGCTATAATAGCTCTTCGAAGTTGGTGGATTTTCAAACCGCTTGCCGACTTTCGAGGGCCTGATGACGTGTTTGCACTACACTTGGTCAGAATGAGGTTATCTGCCCCAGAGAGGTCGCCAGTTTTGAGTATCTAAGACCAAGTGACGCATTTGATTTCATGATTGATTTGCAGCTGGCGGCCGTCAGGCTGTGCGGTGCGATCGTTTGTGTTAGAAATTCATCCTGTTCAGAACCGTTTCCTGTTGGACGAACACTTGGAGGCGTTGTTGTGCGGTGGACGTTGCCCCTAACCAGCTGCTTAGGTGTGGTTCCCAAGGGTTCAGATGATCGACTTGGGTATTCATATCACCCAAGAAGATGACTGTGTCAGTGCTTTTGGCATGTCAAATCCATCTGGACAAATCTTGATGCTGTGTCCTGGGCGTTGAACAATCGGTCAGAACGTAGGTTGATACTAAAAACTAACATCTGGCTTGATGTCGCGTGACGGTAGGCTAGGTTTGGCTGGAGAACCGAACAGCCCGAGGGCGACTGTTCACTGGAGTCCAATCCAGCAAAGCGTTTTTGACTTTGGGGTTGGGTGTAACTTCCACACCATATTTCCCATGAGTGATCGCTTCTAGGTCACCATACACATGAGGAGAAACGGGAAGAAAACTGAGTTCGCTCTTGACACTTTAAAATGCACCGCCACGCTTCAGTCTTTAGTGCGTGCTTCAGAGGCGCAGCATACCTTGACTCTAAGAGAGTATGAGAGTATGTTTATCACTTTGACAGTGTACAGGTTTTCAGAGTCTCTGTTTGGAAGAAATCATGTGAATCTGTCAGTGTTGTTTTGATTAGTGTTTGTGCGCAGTGGATTAGATAAAGCACATGGGTGAGGTACCCGAGAGTCCAACAATCTAATGACGTTTTCTGTAGTGTGTGCAAGATTTGGGGATGGAAGTTGGTGAACAAGGGACCGTGAGGGAAAATGACGACTTCTGGTTTTCAGGTAAAAGAAGTGGGTCTGGCTGAGGGACCACACTTTGGGCCTTTGATTCACGAGGTCAACCCACAAAGAAATGGCAGAAGTGTTTTGCTTGTGGACCCAGTCCTCAGCCTCTGACTTAAACGTCTGACCTTTGAGGCGGCGAGTGGTAACGTTTTCTTGAAGGACCCTGCTCAGACGGGATGAACAAATGATCTAACCTGCTTAGCTATAGGGACTTTTCTAGCCCTAGGGCACGGACAATGGGACATTGGTGTCTCACTGTTGGTGCTATTGGACATAGCAGATGTGCCTGAAGCTTCATGGGGCTCATGGTAGATTTCAATTGTATATTGCTGGGGCTTGATGATTCGTTGCTCACAGTCAACTGTTAGGTTGTCGGAGTGTGGGGCTCTTCAAGTTCACCTTTCCGAATTTATCCTCCTTCGAGGGCAGTCAGCGTCGTCTTCCACATGTATGTACGTGGCGGTCGCCTGGGGGAGACATTTTACTGCCTTCCTGCTCCCATAGCAGAGGATAGTGTCCCCAGATAGTCTCGTAATACGGCTACTCTTAGTCTGGAGGCTCGTTACTCCTACTTTGTCCTTCTTAATATGATTGCACCTTGCGGAAAGGACTTCCGACCAAAATAACCCACGGGCTCATTCCACCACCGAAGCCGGACCACCAAGTTAAAGTGGCGGCTTCTGGTTGGGAAAGGCGACTGTTCATGAGGGCCCAGCCAAGCTGGGGCTATACCAACACCGGCGTGACCCGAACTAGCAGATCCAGAGTAGCCAGAGGTTTGTAGACAGTAGTATATGGCTAGCGAATTTCAACCACCGTCCGTTGAACCTGAATTCGTGTTTTTGAAACGTATTAGGTGTTTATTAATGTGTCAAGGGTGTGCCTTATAGCAGCTTGTTGGCCGATTTGCTCAAGAGTTCGCACACTGAAGTTGGCGATACAGAGGAGGAACGGGTTTATGAAGCGAACATGAAGCCTCTCATTATTAGTCGCTACCGTCGGTGCAAGATTGGTATTTAACTGAGCTCTAAAAAGGAGTGATCGTTAAGTGGGATGTAGAGTGGTTAGGGATAAAATCGAAGAATGTTAGGCGCACTCATTTGCAAATAAAATCGGTGTTAATGGGGACCTAACTAAACCTCGGCTTGATCTCACCTTTATGATATCTTCCATCGGAATATGGTGCACGAGTACCGCCCCATGTGTTAGTTGATACGGTATTTTCTTCAAAGCTTTTCGACAAGGTATGACCGTTTGTCTACAAACACCAGCAGAGAATTTCAGTAACACGTTAAGTTGATGAATATTATAAAGGAGAGATACAGCTGGGATTCAATACAGTCTCCCGTTTTCGTTAACTTAATTCGCGAAGCGACGTACTTCATTTGAGTACACTTAAGTGTTCAAGTAGAGCACAAAGTTGGCGAAAACTCAGACTGCGCAAACCCAGTGAGCTCTCACAAGGGCGAAGGCGGTCGTTGGCTGTCGAAGAGATTCCAGCGACCTTATGTCATATTCAGACAGGAAGAGTGAGGGGTCTTAGTATTAAACTGCTTTTACTTACCCGTCCATCTGTATGCAGCAACTAAGGTGAGTCGGTTGACGGCACCACGTGTCGGCCGATGTGGTGTGAAAATGGTATTGTGCCTCTCACTGTTCTGTTTTCTGAGACATTTGGAGCGTCCAGACCTAGACGCGGCTACTATAGGCGCGCTCAACTAAAGCCTTTGCCCCAAAACCTTCGCCGCAAGGTAGCGGTGGTTGGTATACGACTGCCATAGTAATTCGACTTTTAAAGGATAAATTGTCACTCGTTTGAACCCTCAATCTGAAGGGTTAGTAGACCGTGTTAGACTGATCTGTACGCACTGACTAACCTTGTGTGAACCGTGCGACTGTCACGAGAACCGCGAGTACAACTGCGGAGGTGCACAAACCATCACAATACACTAAGACTCAGTCTCCTCGTTATTGGCGGCCTAAGAGGTCTTTTGATCCATTAAAGGATGTGTTTACCAAATCTTCACTTTGACCCCCATATTGGAACACCGTTTCACAGTTCACAGGTTTCATCGACTTAGATACCGCTTTTGACTTGGTTGACCCTGTTCTGGAACACTATGCGTCCTTATGCAACCCAGGACTCCTCAGTTTGACCGTCTTCTATCATTCATCAACCAAAAGTGCGAGCTTTGGACTAAAATGAGGGATCTTTTGACTGTTCTATGCGAATCGGAGTACCACAGAAGCGCTGTCCATCTCCAGTCCTCATTGACCATCATCATCACGCGACGGCCGATGTGGCATGAGAGTATTGTTGGCTGTAAATATCATGGTTGTACGAGGGCTGGGGTACTGTCAGGGCGCCCACACCCAAACAGGAGGACGGTTAGGGTCCTCAACCAAAGCCTTTGGCTCAAAAGCCTAACCGCAAGGCAGCGGTGTTGGGCTGGAAATGCAAGTAAATTACCATTTTCACGGAACACGTCGCCACACATGTTCCAACCCCCAACCTGGAGAGCCAGGAGACTGTGTTCGTCCACGTCTACCCATTGACCAAGCTGGTATGAGAGACTCTGTGAGTGTCGCGGGACACCCCCCAGTATAGCTCAATGGGTCGCCGAGGTACACAAACCACCACACCACGCTAAGGTCCAGTCTCTTCGTGACGGCCTCATTAACCATGCTGTCGACTGGATACTAGGCCGTGTTTCAAAGAGCTTTTGAGATACCCAGCCTACGGCACACTGATGGATCTCGGATGTGAAACATACCGATAATGTTGCTTTTTTGGTTGGTAACTCGGAAAACCAGTAGACAACACCAGTCGTGGCGAGCGCTGTGCCGCCTCTAATGCCTGTGGGGTCGAAATGCTCTTAGGTCATGCGCTCCCAGATGTTGAGTATGCTCTTCTTGGATCTGATGCCGTCGTAATGCAGACGATATTAGCTAATCTAAATAATCCTACCTCAAGGTTTGGTATGCGCTTCACACCTTTAAAGTGTAGAGTGCTGGTACAATACTGGGTGGGCCTGAACCTAAATCTCTTGCTTGTGGATGAGCCGCTTGGGATAATAGATAGATTTGTCTGCCTTAGCCGCTCTATCAGTAACGGCTGCCTAACGGGTGCTATTTCCATTCGGAGTTTGAAGGCCAGAGTAGCTTTTATGAACCTGCATTACCTGTGACGTAGACGTGACATCAGCTTATCTGTCAAGAGTCCGGTTTCATCATCATCATCATCATCATCATCATCATCGTCGACAGCATGACATCAGTGTTCAACACTGCCACTTCACTGCCGTACAACCATGATTTATTTGAAAGCCTTATTGTGGAAACAAGATTAAAGGTGGATGCGGAAGGGACTTATTGCTAGCTTACCACAATCATTCCGAGGCGTCTACACCTCCAGACACCCATTCAGGCAATCTGGATAGAAACTGACAACAAGAACGCCATTGACATCGACTAACAGCCATATCCCGCAGCGCTCCAAGCAGGCGCAATGGGGATCACGGGTTCCCCATCCTGGGAGGCGAGTAACACCGACAGCACCCAAACGTTTCGTAATCTCCTTCATACCCCTCTGCCAGCTCAAGGGTTTGTCACTTTTATCCTTCCGCCACTCTGAACTGGGCACGGAAAGAAGCACTCTTTTCGGCAAACGGCATGCGCAATACATGGCCTGACCAACGCAGCTTCTGGTGCTGGACGCATCCTTCGATGGAAGTCCCCGTTGCACAACTCGTTACGGGTTCGCCGACACCAATCCACACGAGCTGTCTTTCCTAGACAACGGTTGACGAACACCTGAAGACGTCTCATTTCCGCTGCTCGAACAGGCCAACTCTCACAGGCATGCAACAGCACAGCCCGCACTGTATCCTGATACACGCGTCCCTCGGGTCGAGTTTACCATATGTAGTATGCACGCTATGGAAGCACCAAGGGACAGTGATTCTCCAAAGGTAGGGGCTCACGACGATTTCTGTGAATGGAGAACAGGAAGAAAGCCCATGAGCCGAAGCCCAGTAGGCAAGGTTGTAAATCACCAATACTTACATATAAATCAATCAAACTGGCAGACGCCGTATACTACCATGCTAAGTTGCGCTTCGTATTGTTATGTAGATCAGAAACCTGCCACCTGCGCGCTGGAGACGTTAACAAGCTTTCAGTGTTTGGGCTTCGATGTCTTCGGAGCATTGCCCGAGGCCACTGGGAACATCGTATTAGTAATGCTGACGTATGTCCAGTGGCCTTCGGAAGAAATAACGTCCCCCGATAAATTAGCTGATAACACTCTATAGGTTGAGCTGGCCGGGTCGCGTTCTCCGTATGCCAGTCGACCGAATTCTGTGAACAGTCCAGTAGTTAGAGTTCCAGTCGCGCATTTAATGGCGCACATGCATTCAAGCTGTTACCTTCAGTTCATAACTTCTATTCCCGATCTCTCCAACGAAGTATTCACTGATACTCCTGTATTCACACATCAGTTATATTGGCCACCGCCTCTAATGAGCAACTATCTACCCCTATTTCTCCAAATCCGCGAACGAAAATGTGGTAGCTATAACCACTGTACAACATGTACGCAGTTTTTACAACTGAAGATGGTGATTGTGCGCCTGATTGGACTCCCTAACCCAGTGAAGCACCAATGTTCTCATCTGGTGTTGCTGTCAATGACGATGATCATCATCATCATCAAAGACAGCAACATCAGTGTTGACACTGATGCTTCACTGCCGTACAACCATAAGGTTCGTCTAAATATATTTAAAGCCCTAGAATGAAAAGAAGAGAAAAAGAGTGGGTGAGGGAGTG
>SJOL01006496.1:1018358-1113962 GCA_004794785.1 Opisthorchis felineus
ACCAAAGCCTTTGGCTCAAAAGCCTAACCGCAAGGCAGCGGTGTTGGGCTGGAAATGCAAGTACATTACCAATTTTACGGAACACGTCGCCACACATGTTCCAACCCCCAACCTGGAGGGCCAGGAGACTGTGTTCGTCAGACCTCTAACCATTGACCAACCTGGTATGAGGGACTCTGCGAGTGTCGCGGGACACCCCCCAGTATAGCTCAATGGGTCGCTGAGGTGCGCAAACCGCCACATCACGGTAAGGTCCAGTCTCTTCGTGACAGAATGACGATGATAGTGAAGCAGTGGCCGCGTTTCGTGAATAGCCTTTTGAACGAGTTTCTCTATTCAACTAGCTTTGTCGTTGCCCTTCTCCCAGATTACTTAGTCAAAGACGAAGTGTCGGAACTGTGGTTCTTCGGTTGAAGAATCCGCTGCATAGAGCTGAGATGGCCGACTCACTAGAATTCCCGTTAACTAAATGTCTGTTCGCAGTCTGTTTATACAGAGACGCAAGACCCAGCCACTGCAGTGCAAGGACATTTAGAGGCACAAGGCTTTTGTTCACTGCGTCAGGTTTATTCTGAGGACCAGGCGAACTCATTACTTTCCAACACGGCGGTTTCACAACAGTCTTTCGGTGTTCCACATCTAGCAGCACACATCCATCAAGTTTGCTCGTGAAGTCTCAGACATATTCTCCGTTGATTAGAAGTTGGTTGGGTGAAAAAATTCCCTAATTAGCTTTTCGATTGGTGCCGCCGCCGTGGGTGTCAACTCGAAACACGGCTTTCTGCGGTCATATCAGCCGTTGAGACTCCTGGTTTTCAATGTGTCTGTCGTGTTTATCGCCAGAAACAAGTTTTATTGTGTTATGCTTCTGTGGGCTCTACACGCGAGTATATAAAAAGAGTTCAGCTGTAACACCATTTCGGTGCCTAGCTACCTTACCACTCGAAGGAAGCACGAGGGCTGGGATACCGTACACGCGAGTACGGCAGCTTTAGTCGCTACAGTCCAGTCACGGATGAAGTACTGTCGAACTTGGAGAAGAGCAAGGAGATGTTGAACAGTGAACTTGGGGCAGATTTTGCAAGTGAAGGTGACTGGGTGGATAGAAGAGTGCCGCATGACAAAATGAGTATTAGTGGTTTGGGTGCGCTTGTTGGCTATTGATGAGGTGGAAGTTGGTCTGTTTTCCGGAACTGGCTTTTGAACGTTTTGAATATGCGTTGCCAGCAACTTCGGGCAATGCAGCTCATCGATGGGATATTTACCTCTGCCAACAAACGACAGTGGAAGCCGATTGCGCAGCTCGGCGAACAAACTAACTGCCGCCTGGAGAGCGATGGTTTCTTGATTTAGTCGCGTCGACGAGGGTCCCTAACAATCGATTGGGCGAGTCTATCTCTTCGCCCTGGCAGACGATACACGTCAACCTGAATAAGGTCGTGAGTCAGGCCTTTGATGCTTCTTTTTCACGTTACAGCATTACGTATGTGGTTTGGTCGGCGATAACTAAGTCGCCTTTTTATCTTCTTGCAAAGTGTCCAAGTTTTTCACCCGCACAACACCAACGGTTGAGCTACTGCTTTGTATACTCTTTCAGAGCAGGCCACTGTCACGTCGGCGCCGTACGTGGTTAATTTGAAGACCGAACGGGCTCTTCTTATTTTGGCACTCACCTTGTCGGCAATACTGACGACAGGAGTCAATTAACTACTCAGGTAGGTATATTTATTAAATCCAACCGTTGGGCCGTCACAGCTCGATTGGTTGCTATAATGGGGAGCTGCAGTATGGCAAAACTAAACATCTTGTATCTAATCCAAGATAGCCACCCACTTGTCTTAGTGTTGTTAAGCCTACCCACTTGCGCTTTTATTTCTCAGGCAAACTTACCGAGTTGAGTTCTCATCTCTTCACAAAGGAGCATCTAGTTCGCTATGGAATTTATCGACATATTCGAAGCTACAGTCCGTCGACTAGTAAGCACAGACCTCAAGTAGGAGGCAATCAGCTTCTTAATCCCGAACTTCTGCAGACGCTGCCTGGCGAGCCGATCAGAGTGCGATCTCCACGAGCACCACTCAATTGGGGGTGCCCCTGCTCGTTAATTTAATGTAGGGCTAACCTTGGCATATTCAGCTGCAGCGCCTTCTTTGTTACCAGATACGTGCAGCCGGGTTAACATTCTCGCTGCGGGAGAAAAATGTTACACTCTATGGGCATCCATTTGCTAACGCGATTTCCTTTAACTTGGGTGGAGGAGAAAGCACCACGTTTCGTGGGACAGCAAGCTATCTACCCAAGCTAGTCGAAGTAGGTACCAGAGGCGTCGACTGACACTGTCTGCCAAGAAAAACCAGGGGTTGCGGCATCACATCGAAACCCTGGAAAAAGAGGCGTGATCTACCATCGCACTCCCTTAGGCCGTGAGAGCATTGAACCGTCACGATCAACCCATCCTTCATGAAATCAAGAACAACGCCGTAATCTAGATCACAAGCCGCAAGCGCTACCGCTGGCACAACCGGCCTTCTGATCCTTGCTTACGTTGGTGCGTTTCTTCCAGATAGCTTCGCTTTCTCGAGTCGTCGATTTTTTGCTTACGGGTTTTTCCAAGGACGCTATTGCACCGTATTAGAGAGCAGACTGATGGGAAATACTTCGTCGGGAAAGATATCGTACAAGGGGATCAACTCTCAGAATCTTCTCTCCCATCTCACAGGACCCATAAAAAGCCAAAACCGGGGCCTCCTCTGGAGTTCGGACTAAAAGTGCTCGGGGAGTTTTGTGCCCAACTGTGAGCATTTCGTGGTTGGTTGTTTAAGGTTCGCTAAAACCGTTTCCTCTCACTGGTGCTGCATCTTGTGGAGGGAGGGTGAACTGCTATATACGAGCCCCATGCACAGGAGGCCGTGCAATTAAACAGATAATTTGACCTTTGGAGTTCGGTTTACGGTCAACACGGTGATAGGCGGCGAACGGGGGAATAAAGTGGATAGATGCTAATTATCAATAAATGTGTTTGGTTCTGCTTGGATCAGACAAATAAGGACTTGGGTTGGTCTTGTATTTCATTGAAGGAATCTAAACTACCAAAAACAAATACCGGGTATATGTTTAGCTCCTCCAGCTTCCTGTAAAAATTTCGACAATGTGTGTCTATTGGCTGCGGTCTTCTCCATCAATATCTACTTTCCATAAGATTCTGCATTATGTGAAAAACGCATATCTCTGGGAAGCTGTCTCATCCTGTTTACTATTATGCTGAAGGAATCGGAGTTTAACTCTCTAGCAGGGCCAAGATAGCTCAACCGTTAAGGCGTCAAATTAGTGAACGGAAGATCTGTGGTTCGAATCCAACCGCGGCCCGTCGATTGCTTCTGTCTAGACTGGTAGTATGTCAGTCCTGCTTCCTTGAACTTACACCGCAGCTATGCACCGAAAGGGTGCTACATGCCGAATATTTGTTTTTTTGTTGTTTACGGTAGTTTTGGTGACATTCGTACATGTTGAAATGAGCGACCTGATCTCCTTTGAAACGCCGAACGGAATGATCGTTGTACGATTACCAGACGTTGTACCCAAATACCACTTTTGGATCGGATGTCTTGTCTATTGAATAGTGAACTACACTGGTCAAGTGTTGATGACTTGATGAGTTGTGAGTTTAATGAACAGTAAAAGCTGAAACTGGAAGCCAACGTCAGCCTTGTGGGTTTGCATCCTCCTATTTTCCGCATCCAGTCTTTCGTTGCAGCTGACCAGTTATTTGTTAATGTCGTCAGTTTTATTCTACTTTTCTCTGGATCTCATGGTAGGTGGACATAGTTTGTGTAAACTGGTGATGGACACTCGCGTATCCAAAGGAAATTCTGAATAGGTCTTTCCTGCACGTCATTTAGGGTTTGTTTACTTGCACTAAATTTAAGGTTAGTCAGCATTCTCTCCACGAGTTACGAACCCATTTCTGCTGTATTTATTTTTAGCTCCCTCAGAGGTCACCATTTCTGGTTTTGTTTTGCATTACCTTGGTCGGGCCGTTCAATTGTACCTACCAGATCCTTCTTCGTCATGCATAGCCAGAAACAACTAGTTATGTGGGATGGATACAACAATGGGACTGGTTTGGGAAGCACATCGTACGCACTATCCGGCACGGCTAATCCACACTATTCCACGGCCGAACCAACAGAAGATCGGGACTTATTTTTCACCGGAGGTAGCTATTACGCAGTGAGGGTTGAACAGGAAACCCACCCTCAGTTGACCAACTACCTTCATTCAGAAATGGACAACACTGCGGTGCCCTTGGCAGATGGGCACCTTGATGACGAAGAAACGGCCAATGGTCCTCATGATTACGATGCCACTGAGGAAAAAGTGCTTCAGTTGCAAATGGAGTTGGAACACATGCGGGAAAACTATGAGCAGTTACTGTTGGAAATACAGAACAATGATCAAGGTGCTAGCACCGAGGTAGAGGAAATAATCGAAGAAGAGGTTCGCACAGTGAAGGGCAATCGTCCGTCTGTGAAACAAGAAGAAGCCATCCACCTTGAGTCACCTGTCGCACGACGTGTAGTGACGCGCGAGGTGGCTATTCAATCGCCACTGATGACAACTCGTACAATGGCAACCATGGCTTCCCCGATAGATCCAGCAACTAAACAATGCTTCGCCGTAAACGTTCGTCCGTCCACAAAAGATGCAGGTACCTTGTGCCCACAGCCAATTAAACGTGAATTCGGGTGCACAGCAGTCGAATCTGATGCGGCGCTACACGAATGGGTAGAACAAAACATGACTCATCACTCAGAAGTTACACGTAAACTGATTACCACGCTGCTTCGCAGTTGCTACAAAAGTCGTGAATCTTTTGTGCGCACCCTTCTGAGTGTCCTCAGAAAAGAAAACAAGACGGTTGGAGTAGAGGCGAAACCACAACAACGTCAGCAGTCGACATCTACACTCCCGTCTTTGCAAGAAATCCCTGTACAGGAAGCACCAAAGGTTGAAGCACCACCACCAGTTGTGTTAACTGAGTCTCAGATGGTAGAAGCTCGTCCTTTGCTGATGAACAAGTCTTCTATGACTTCGCGTATCCACGCTGTTCATGTTGGTGTGGCCACTGAAAGCATACTACTGCGCAGTCAAGGCTCTCAAACACTGCAGCAAGTTTCTGATATAACAACTTCCGGCGTCCAAACCGATGGCCCTCCTGGTTTGGTTGATCGTGGTGTACATGCTGTTTTGGAGAGTATTCAACACGTCTCGTCGAGCTTTCAGCCGGAAGTGTCTAAGTCCGAACACTCTTCGGAGCATCAAGCGCAAACCGAAAGTAGCGCTAATCCCAGCACAGTTCGAACAACTATTGAATCTCGATCTACGACTACCGCAGACAAACGTTTGCTCTCAGAGGCGATAAAAGAGGCAATGGAGCAGTCTAGTGAATGTATACGCACGACGGTGAGTCTCACAGGGTGCAAGGTGTAGTATTGTGTCTGTTTTCGGCGCCTGTTTTGTTGCAAGCCGTAGAGCAGGTTCGGGTTGATTTTTATGGTTATGCATATAGCACGGTGTGAATTCAAAAACATTTAGTGGTCCTTTCGATAATCCGATGTAAGTTACAGTCCAGTAGCCTACAGTGGCAGACGTGGTAATCCGCATTACACAGTGTACGTGCACTTGAGCTGTAGAGGATTTTCAACTTTTGCCCAAGCGCCCATGATGTAGCCAAAAAGTGACATTTATTCTAAATGGGGGCTTTCTGCTTGCCAACTGGTCTGTCCCGGACAATTTTCTCACGCCGGGCTGATGCACTTGATCCTCGTTTGCTACCATCAGGTTGCAGCAATCAAGTCGTTACCCCCTTGTGTTGTTCCCCTGCCTGGCCGGACGTTGCAGTCATCCAGGTACATAACCGATATTGGATTTGAATTCATATACCATTGTATTATTGTGTAATTCCATGTGGAACCGAGAACTTTTGTAAGACCGAACCCCTAAGAATTGTCCATTTCGATAATTGCATGTGCTTTTAAAAGTATCGGTTTACTGCTCAGCTGACGCTATTTAATGTCAAGGTGACGAATGTGAACTTCAGTTTGAGGGAGACGAAGAATTCATCACGTTTGGCACTAGAAATAAAAATAATCCACCTGATCTACAACCGACCATGATTCAACGGATTTGAATCCAATCCTCAAGAGGTTTTCACACAAAGAAAAATAGTCAAAGATATCGGTGTTTAGGCGTAACACACTACTCATAAGGTTTCTGAAAATCCTTCGGCAGCCCACCACCGGTTTCGCCCTTCACGGGGCTCATCAGGTAGGCGCCGTCTCGGAGTTCCCGTCAACGTTATGTTCTACTTGAACTTAAATTGAACAGATTTCGTCAAATACTGTCATTTGCACATGAGTTTGGTTGTTACAGGAGGCTCAACTGAATCCAGCTGTATCTCTCGTTTATGACGGTCTGCTTCAACTGATTGTGCACCTGGATTTAGTTGAGTCTCCTGTCAAAGCCAAATTCCCGAGTAAATGAGAGTGTTTGTCGAAGATATTAGGAAATGGTAGTAAGATGAAGCAAAATTTGAATTACCCCGTAAATTTCTGAGTTTGACGGCCACCTGAAGTATTGAACAACTTGGGAAAGTATTGACATTAACGCTTTTGGTGAAGGGCAATGAAAACGAGGTTATTTCATCCTCGTAAGCCGGCGAGGAAGACTTCTACATGTGGTACGAGTTAGTGTTAGAGAGAGGAAGTTTAGAAATCAAACTCAGAGGAGCGTTCGTCGTATTGGTAGAATTAGGACCGTCTTTGTATGGTACCAAATTGTCCCGTTTTAATTGAAGCAACTAAAATGTGCTGCCTCTTGTTTCACGAAAATCCACTCACTTACTATTGTTTTTTGCAGCTTTGATCGGGGAATTTTCTCTCTTCGATCAGAAGAGATGCTTCGGTAATAAGTAAGCATGCTTCTGGGGGACCGGGACATGTATTATCTCACTAATACTGTGAGCCTGCGCAATAGTTTTTCATATACCACCACCCACTCCAATATCGATAAGTCAAAACACTCGTATTTATCTGGAGTTTCAATGCTATTGTGATATGTTGTGTTGTCTGTCCCATTTCCTGGCTTCGGCATCATTAGCCTCCATTGTATTTGCGTGGAATGTTTGAAGCCATCGATCAAGACAAATCAGGTCTGGTCAAGTGAAACCCGCAACAGTGCTAGCGATATTGTTCTAAGATCACTGGCGGCGAGTCAATCTAGACCAGTGACAAAAGGTGTTGTCATTATGGGGCTTTTGTGAAGTAAATCAGCTGTTTCTGTAAGTGTTTGGTATTGAGAACCTTGTTTCCTTGGGAATGGTTGCACCGAAAAAATCATTATCCGCTAGAAAGAAGTTTTTTCGTCTAGAGGATTACTGTACCATAACCCAACGGAGTGGTAACGGCCGGCGCTTACATTTTAAGGCTTGAGTAGCAATGCGACCGTAAGTTTTCCTTCAACATAACTAAGTAGAGAAGGACAAGAAAGAGGTGCCTCCCATGTACGCAGCAACACAGGAGTAGGGGGGCTAATTTGGGCATCTTTAGGAAACATGTACCGGATGACATTACCTTTGCTTTTTTTCAAGGGATAAAAAATATGGCAGATCAAAGGGATGTGAAGTTACTTGGGGTTGAATGCGTTTGTGGTGGCGAAGGATTATTCAATAATCTAAACAAAACTGACGTTGAGGCTATTGATGTTGACGTTTCACTTATCATAGTGGACGACTGAGAGCAACGTAGCAATTGATGCTAGATGAGAGTAAACTTGGTGTAGACTAAGTTAGGGAAGAAACTACTCTCTAATGGCCGGTAGCCTCAATTTACTTATATAGGTGGAACCGCTCTCATGAACGGCAAATATGTCACCCACATCATTTTCGAGTTCTGCCTATTGTTGTTTGACGTCGCGTCTGTCTTGTTTGGCATCGCAATCGTTGTATTATTACGTGAGTGGAGGCTTTGTGGTACCTATGTGAAACCGTTCCAGATAATGGGAGCAGGTCGTGGCACACACATTACTCGTTAGTAACCGATGACGATTAATTTCGCCGGCGTATCAAACTGTCAGAAGCTGCCAGTTTGGAAAAGTGGATTGTTAGAACCCAGAAACCTATGTGAAAGTCTGAAGTAGATGGATCAGTCAATTTTTGACGGATATCTGATGAGGTAATGTTCGTTCACGGAACATTACCAAGTGCCTCTCTATCGGTCTACCAGTCACTTCACCTCTTGTACTCCATTATCGATAACATTTCTCGAATGATCAACATGTTGGTTTCTTCTGCTGAAGCAGATTTTTTGGGCAGACCGTCTAGCGTTTTTTTTACCATTTTAGCGTGTTTGGTTCTTCTGGGAGATTCAGTCGGCTCGCAGAGCACAACTTATTACAGATACCCGTATTGCTGATCAATTCACGCCAGTTCAATTCACACAATCCTCTGTTCCTCGCGTTGTGAGATTCAATCCAAAACCTTGGATAAAACACGATCCATGGAAGTATGTCGGAAGTCTCCTAGGTTTGAACAAGAACCATATTTTGAAACAGGACGTACGTAACATTGCTTCCGAGAAGACGGAAACATTTAGTCTGTTATGGATCGCGAAGACAGCAAAACAATAAACTGCGACTCCTATACCACAGCTGCTAAACAGAATAAGATGGAAATTCTAAATCTTGGGATTATCAGAGTGGTCTTGGTAAATAGGTGTTCCTCTTCGTTGAAATGAAAGGCGAGTAGAAGCGAGAAGGCATGTTTATGGATGGATTCTGAGAGGCGGCTCATTAGGAGTCCCACTTTTCGAAGTGATGCCGATTTCACCACGCTATGTGTTGGAAGAAGAAAATACGAAATTTACTGGTGCTTTCTACTGGCATATTCAACAGTTGGTCTTATGTTTCATAGGCACATTTTGTCTTTTTGAGAGTGGGGTTACCGGGATTCCGGAAACGCACTTGGGTTGCGTAGGATATCTTTGCCAGTCACCCGTATACGCGGTCCTTTCGCTCCTTCAGATGAAAACAGCCGCATGGATCCCCAAAGTGTCCATCATTTTCCGTTACTTTAGCCCAAAACACTCCTTTCCGAAGAGTCTCAAAAGCCGCACGCCTTAGACTAAGTTTCCAGTCATTATCCTTTATTTTGTATTCAAAAATTATCGATCATCAAAGCATTCAGCTGTAGCACCCTTTCGGTGCCTAACTGCCATGTCACCACAAGGAAGCACGAGGGCTGGGATACTGCCAGGTTGCCCAAGCCTAGACAGGGGAAGTTGAGAGGCAGAGGTCGGGTTCGAACCACGGACCTTCCGGTCAATAAATTCGCGCTCTAGCCACTGAGCCATCTTGGAATGGTACCTAGAAGCTGCGGCTTTAGGTACTCACCAATCGATGTCTTTTAATATGGCTCGTATTTTTAGGCGTTTAAAGCGAGGTTATTCGAAGTCATATCCTTTATTCAGCTAACGCTAATCGGATAGTCAGGCTATGATATCTTTGCGATGCACATCCGCCACAAAGCTCGAAGGGAATGTGAGGGCTGAGATAGTGCCAAGTTATGCCCATTAAGTCAGTGAACAATCGGCAATTCAGGTTTGGGTTGGAACCACGGACCTCGCGTTCGGTAGCTCGAACCCAAGCTATAGCCTCGGTACTATTGGTATTCGTGTGCGCGTTATACCCATTATACCCGCCATTCCAAGGATGATATTTCTCACTACAAGAAGGCGATGAACGGCAACGTGACGAAAAAAGATGTACGCGATAATAGGGAGCCTACGTGCCATTGGTGTAGTTTCCTGTGCAGATTGTTTTCCTCCCTACTGTTGACTGGCGACGTCTTAAGCTATGGCCGCTAAACCAGATCAGTAACATGTATGATTTCAATTTCGATGTTGACTGTCTGGCTGCCTATTTGTTAGGTTGATCATCCTGGAACGCTCTTAAATGGTTAACCTCGTATCCGTGTCACTCTTTTTTCTTCTTCAACTTTGGAGAAACAAGTCATTATTTACCATACTACAGTCATGATCCAGTTACCAGGCCATGCCCTACCCAGCACACCAAACTACCACGCATCATTGTCTTAATAGCCTTCCTTCCTTTTGCATACAAAAAAATCACCCTTTTATTTGAAGTGTCTCATTTTTTCTCGTTTTTGCCGGTTAATCATCCAACCCCGTACCGCCCATGCTATAAAAGCCTGGGTGTTATCGTGTATTATATTATTGCCTCTTGGGTACTGTGCACGATTACATACTGCTCTCACCGGGATATTTTCCCTACCCGATTTTTCACACCATTATGTGTTTCGCTCCAAACCGCCATATCAGCATCTCCGATCCTCAAGACCTTTATCACCCACGGAGGTGCAGAAATTGTTCCAGTCAGGCCTTGGACCGGGCAGCACACCATTTTCGGAATTTGTGCAAACCCAGGAGACTTCGTATACTTCACATAGCCCCTACACAAAGACCGCGCAAGGTGAAAGCTGCACAGTTTCTACGGAACGGCGAATAGTTGATGAACAATCTGCCTGCCATATGGTCCCTAGTGATGTTAATTTGGATGAACTCGCGCGCGGTGATAGCGTCGTGCTGGACAGTATCTTGGCACGTTCTAAGCCGGTGGTTTCCTCTCACGTAATACGTCATTATCAGCCGTCTGTCGAAGTTGTGCACCACGTCACAGATCACCCGTCTCCACCCTTACTTCGGCCGTTAACTCCGATTCAGATATCGCCCCAAACATCCCCATCCACCCGTGTTCCGGACGTCAGTGCCTTCCGATCACCGCCTTTGAAAAGCTACGAGATACCGATTTTTCATGCTTCACCAACCTTCCAGGCTTCTGATTCTGTTGCTCGTACTTCCATCGCCCAAAGCCCAGAGTTGAAACACTTCTGGATGGAGACAATCCGAGTCCCGGGTGCGTCGTCATCGAAAGAAAAGATGCCCATGCACCGTGAAGAGTGCTCCACTGGCGAACATACATATTTCACTGAGCATGTTACATCCGGATCTTCTGGTGTACATTCTGCCTCTCATGCAACGACGGCTTCCTCTTTTGGGACTAGTGAATCGGTGTTGACAACTGTTCATCCGGGGTAGGTTTGTTATTTTCGTGTCTTTGACCCACAAACCGAAGATCTATATCCTCAGTTGATTTCTTTACTATCCATATGACTTGCTGATTGATGTAGGACATGCAGTAAAAAGCCACAATAGGAGTAACATCACAACCAGAATGTCCCGAAGTGAGGGGTGTACTTTCTTCATGGGTTTTGTAAATATGGGCCAAACTACTCAGTAGCAATTATTGAGCTCATTCTTAGGCAAATTGACTTGATGAGCTACAGAAATACAGGAACTGAATTTTTAGTTTTCCAAAGTGAATTAACATTAAAGTCTGATTTTAAACGATCGATATTGGGACTAAAGTGTATAGTAATCTCTCCACGCGAATCCTCCCCTCGAAGATGGTCTGTTCCCCTCCCCCCAGTTGGCTGGCAAATTAGTTGGCTAGTTTGCATTTGAAGTAGAAGATGACACTACTTAGAGTGTAGGTGATTGGGCGTGAGTATTTTAGTCTCCGGTTACCCTAACCCAATGGGCCCATTGCGCTACCCCGGGGAATCTGGCTAACGCACCGTTCAATCGCTAACAGGCTGCAGCCAGCTGACTTCTGTCCATGCCCCTTCCAATTCGAGAAGCACTGAAGGTTATATTGACTCTGACGGGAATCAGGTCAGTGCTGGAATCTCATAGGCCTAATTTGCTTCACTGGTGACGTAAAAAAGGCATATTTCTTGATCTCAATGGTTGCTTTTTATCAGATCACATTAAGGGTTGTGTTGTCGTGTGGTTGCGAAACTTTACTTCAGCAGACAGATGGTCTTAGGCGTCTTCATGTTTTCGACTACCGATATCTCAGAAGCGTTGCTGGTATTGGATGAGGTCGAAGTACTAAGAAAACGGGTGTTCGTTTGTGCAGCAGGACTATTTGCGGACAACATCTATCACCATCAGTTAGGGTGGCTAGACCATGTGCTACGCCTGCTGAATTATCGTCTACCCGGTTGGAATGGCGCAAGCTGAGGTGGACAACGTATGGCTTGGCAGAAAGATGTGAGAGAGATTAGGTGTTGATGCAGTCCGCCTTGAGGTATGTGCTCCCTTAACCCTCCCTGCGCTTGAAATGGCAGCTCACCGATGTCCGTAGAGTCCCTTTTGTCAGGTTCCAGGCTGTCTGATTGAGCGTTTGGAGATGTAGACTCCAAGGAATGCCTATGGTAGACAAGCGCCAGGTTCCTTGCCCTTGCACTCTTTTCATTTAGGGCTTTAAGTACAGTTTCCAAATTTTTTTAAAGTTTTATGACAGCACTGAGCCGTGAGCATAGCTTGTTTCACTCTTCCGTTTGTCCTCCAGCCAATGCGGTCATCAGCGTGACTGCATTTCCAGAAGCTCTCCTGCGACATCATTTTTTGAACCACTGAAACTCGTTGAAGTCGATTAACGGAATTGTTCTGCTTTGGCATGTGTAATCCTGATGAGAAGCGAACGGAGCTGGCACAATGGCCTGATTAGTTATTTTGCCTGCTGCAGAAGGAACGACAGTCTTTGTTTGAGCCTCGCTGTGATCTGTGTACATTTATACCCCGCTGAGCTATGCTCCAGGGTTTCACTTCGACACCCACAGTTTCTCAAAGCAGGTTATTCAGTTGATAGAAGTCTGACGAACGAGCTCAAGATAGCTCAGTGGTTAAGGCGCGAACTTACTGACCGTAAGGCCCGTGGTTCAAACCCAACTTCAGCACCTTGACTGCTTTTGTGTGGGCTTGGGCGACCTGGCAGTATCTCAGTCCTTGTGTTTCCTTCGGGCGATTTGGCAGCTAGGCACCAAAGGAGCGTTGCAGCTGAATGGTCTGATGAATACGGTCTCCTGGTCCTGCGGGTTGGAGATTGCAATAGGTACGGCGTGTACTGCTGTAGTAGTGTTCCAGCACCCATCCGCTGCCGTACGGTCAGGCTTCTGAGTAAACGCTTTGGTTGAGGACCCTAATCGTTCTTCCGTCTAGATTTGGGCGTCCTGACAGTAGACCAGTTTAACTTCTCTGTAGCTGACGGTAACTTGACCCAGGTTAATCCATGAGTGGCTTCCAAGTAACCCTCTGCGGACACTTGTGCTGAAAGTTCGTGCTTTCCAGTAACAGACAGTGGTCAGCACACAACTGAAGAAGTCGTTCGCCAGTATATGTACGGTGAAAGTCGACTGTGAATCTACCACCCAACAGTGTTCCTTCCAGGCTTAATCATCCAGCATGGGCGTCCATGTCATCGACTGGGATGACAATATTCCTCTTTCTTACTAACCGAGACAGTCGTAATGGGTCTCAATAAAATATCTTTCTCAGCTTCAGAACTGCATTCTGTCGGGAAGTACGGCGATAGGATAAGTAAACACTGTTTGCTGCATCAACCTTTGGTGATCGTAACTGAACCGGATAACCGTTTAGCGCAAAGATAACTGTTTGCTGGAATCGTATCTAATAAAGCGCTTTCAGTCCCGGGGCTGTAGGCAACTGCCACGAAATAAAAACCACGAGCCATTGCACCAGGACCAGATGCCCGAAGAGTGAAACGTGGTGTATCTAAGCTCGTCCCAAACGGTCTGGGATGCATGATCGAAGTGGGGTCTTGTATGTGTGCTTCGAAGATACATTATACATTAGTAGAAAAAGAAAACAGTGCTCCAGGAAGAGATACCTGCCACCCAAGGTAACGAGACTACAGATACTGGAAGCTATAACGTGGGTCAGGTCTTTCGATTTTAGTAAGGGGTTATTTTTTATTTCTTTAACTGGGCGACACTTTAGACACAGTGCATTGATTAGTGGACTGAACGCATTAAAACAATAGATGTGTGGGAGGCGGTGCGAGTGAGGGCCGGTGAACTAATAGAAGCTTCAAAAATATCACAACATAATGGATGCGAGCGATGCTTTCGACCAAATCTCGATGGAATTAAATCGTGCGTTCAGAGCAAGCAAAACGGCAAAGATAATGTAAACAAACGCTATTCCGGCAACGGAGTAACCCTAGCATTTTGTTTGGAAACAGGTCCATTAAGTAGAGATATGTAGTATGCGTTCTACTATATTCATAGCAAAAAACAAAAACAAATGCACTTGAAGATTACTGGATATTTGGCGTGGGGACATTCAGCATTGTTTGTTCATTCTACCGCTGTCTGGTACATTGGTTTCGGATCCTATGCAATAAGCTCAAGCGATTTGCCTTCCAGAGGAGACCACGAGTCCTTTTTCCTATTGTGGTGCTTCTTTGAGCTTGATTACTGTTTTCGCGCTATGTTCATTGGCCAGTCGGCTTTGTCTTTCATATTTTGAAAGCCTGCCTCATCTCTAAATTATCGGAAACAGCGCTGTTTCAGACTTCTCCACGCACCTCAACGCGACTTGTATCTGTTGTCTTTCGAAGGGTTCAGCTAAATAGATTGCGGTTGTTAATCGGTTTAATGAATATTCTGTTTCACTGTATAACACTTACCCGTATGCGTTTTCTTATTACGAGCCCGTTATTGATAGATGTGAAGTCGATATGTCCCATTTTACGCCCCAACCCTGCCTGTTCCCGCAGAGATGTGTCAGAAATTGCAATCTTTCCAGCTTGAGGACAAAGCAGCTACTTTCAGTTTTTCGTACGTACTTTTGCTTGTCACAACCATCTTTTTAACCTGCCGTGCCCTAATTTTCTGAGGGTTCATAGTTTCATTCTTCCCAGTCAGTGCGCCACCGACCCATATCTTCCAGGCAATGGACCAATCGCTTTTCTCATTTGAATGGCGTGCTATCTGAAAAGAGAGGTCTCTTTCGCGGCTTCATTCCTTGTAATCCGCCAGATACTTTTGAATGATCGAGTTGACAGTACGGTTGTTGCTGCTTACCCCAACACCAGCTGGATTTATTGCATTGCGGATATCACAATAACAAAGCCTTCAAAACTTGAGCGGGCAGCCTGTAGTTCAGGTCTTAAGTAGCAAGCGAGTGTCTTCACTCGCAAGGATGACCAAACTCCAACGACATCCTCGCGTGTTAGTTCTGACCTGTGATCACACACACGCAAATGTGGTTATCTCTTTTTCAGTTCAGCTGGTGATCATCCATGGAAACAATCCGCTGTAGAACCGTCCTAAGACAAGAGGGTTAGTTTTCACCCAGTTTTCCGTGTTCACAGTTTCTTCTCAAAGCAGAATATTGTACGAGCGCCTCAGGAACCGTAGTCCATTTGCCCACAAGTTTGCCACTTGTACTGGAGAGCGGGAGGTAAAAAATCTTCCGTCACTTAGTAACGCTCTACCCAATTGAGAATAGTTTATGACCCCGTTTGAGTACACTTAATTCTCCACTCCATAGAATCTGGTTCTTGTGAAAATGCTAACGAGCTCACAGGGAATTCAAATGCGAGATTGCCCTTGTGAAGAGGTTTCACTGTAGTCCGCTTCAGGTAAGGTAATTTAGAGCAGTCAGTCTTATCGCAGAACGTCCGTCGTACATTGATACTCGCTATTATATGTGTTCACTCTTGAGCAGCCTTTTACCTCCTCTGTATGATTCATATTCAGTGCGTGGAACTGACCGTAGTATAGTCAATAGAATGGTCAGCCATAGTGTCATCCGGTGTGTCTCGCCGCTGGACTGAGTTTGTAGCCGCTGTAAGGCTGGAATGTAGAAGCTCCGGTCAAACGACTCGCGCATTCACCTAATAGATACCGAGATTATTCATAAAACGTTTTGAGGCGAAAAGGTCGAAAAGTGTCATTGCAATTTCTCAACGAACCAATGTCACCTTTACACCGATTATGTTGGTTCACAGTTCGGTCACATTGTCGTATATAATAGAGGTTCTCGACTTGTTTCGCGCACATCTTTCGGTGCATCACGACAGCCCATTCCCATCTCCAGGTTCTTCGAACCGGAAACGATGTGGTTCAGAAGTGAAATGAATCGGGGCATCAAAAAAATGATTTAGCTCATGTTGAACACAATGTTGGTTGATGGAACGTGTATGATCGTTTTCCCCCTGGGACACGAAGCATCTCATTTTACTGGCCAATTTTCAACGTTCCTTCTGTGTGGGCGGTTTTATTGATCGGACTTACTCAGTTGTATCCGCAGGATAGCACAAGAAAAAGTCGGCTTATTAGAAAAGGATACTTGCCGAAACAAGCGTCGATCGACTATATGGCTAGATCATCTCTATCTGCATGACAATCCGAACAAACAAACTGTCGGCCTATACGCACACGCAAACGCTCTTTCATGGCAAGTCTACGTGTGTTAGTATGCAGATCTTTCATCCGGTCAGTTCGTTTGTCAGGTTTACATCCGTCATCAGCTGACTTTTCGCTATGCTGTTGGCAGATCTATTCAGGATATAGTGATGAAGCGACGACAAACAGAAATTCCTTGCACCTTTCTACGCTTTCCGAACGGCGGATCTCTTTTGCAGGTATAGGTTTTTGATGCTGAGGGCGTTTTTGAGTCGCGTACATGCAATACCTGCAACCCCGACACCAGTGTAGTCAACATTTGACACTATTGCCACATGCGCACGGAAGTAAACATTGCTCTTAAACATTTGATGAATTTTGCTATCGACTGCCAAACGGATTTAAAGACCTTACGGGCTACACACCTGCCGTGATCACGAAACAGACCAAGAAGCAACAAGTACGATCCCAAGTGATTTCAGTATTGGGCGAATAAATCCAACAGTAAATTTTCTTCCAACGGTTATCTTCGATCCGAAGGTGTCGACCACTCTGAACCTTTGAAACACCTCCCTTTAAGGGCGCATTGCACATCTCATGTGTTTCATGATAAAAGAAGATTGTTTCTGAGTATTCCGTATCTCGTACCGTGGTTAACGCTTGATCCACATATTTTTTTCTCTAAATTCGCTAAACGGTTGCATATCGTTTTTTTCTTTGTTTTTACAGGCCTTCCCGAACACAGTCTGCCTCATCCGCCACGCGTGCACCATCGAGGAATCATAGGTAGGCTATTTTTATTGTCCCTTTCTGTCAGTACGTTCAGTCATTTTTGTGATGTCTCGTGGTTCTCTTTTTTGGGGCAGTGGTCCCTGTGGACTGTGCATTTAACTAATCTTGGTCTCTGTCTGCCACAATGAAGATCGCTTCGTCATTCTTAACGAAGTCATTCCTCTACAACATCCGCCTTAATTTACTCTCAGAGAGGCAAATATTTTCTTCATGAGGCTTTCGAAGACCTGCTAGAAACTTATGGCTCCCAGGTGGGTCATGCTAGGCACTAATGTGCAACGTACTGTTTTAGAAACGGAAATCATTGGATGTGGCTTTCGTATGGAAAACGATGCTCTTCCTTTTTTCTTCACTCAATACCTTAAACTGTCTCGAACGGTGTTCATGTTCATGTTCATTCAAACAACGCACTGATTTTGGTCTCCGAATTCCACATAGTCTGAGCCACTCTATCGGAGTTAGCTAAACGTGAAAAACTTGCCACGGGAAAACAGAAACGCAATTAAGCATTGAAAGTACAGAGTGAAGCTTGAAACTCTAACCGTCGTTAGGTTATGGTCGTTTTCTTTCCGAGCTGTCTGCTCTGGGAATAAGAACCTCGTACATGTCAGTGTTACGTAACCCTGTTTTCGAGCCTATCTGGAGGTGCACATCTATATTGTGTTTCTAAAAGTCGATAAAAATCAAATGATTAACCTTTTTCATCTCCATGACTAAAAACTCGCTGATCATTGTCTGTTCGGCTGTAATCCGTCAATAATTATTGTTTCTTCAGTTACACATACTCTGTCTTAGTTACCTATACTTAGGCCGCCTTTTGAAACAAATCAGTTTTCAACAGAGAGGTTGATGTAGCAGTGTCATCTGTCTAACATACCTTGTGCGTTTTCCCGAATTTCGATCAATCCACTCGTTGCCGCATTCCAGGCTAGTTGTGTGGTTTGTTAGAATGTTTGCCGCCGCCACGTGACTTCTTTGTTGTAATCTTATGATGAGGGTGCACAATCCACTGGTTGCGTAGATTCACAAGTCACTTGGAGTGCATGAGTAACCTGTGCGTAAGTTTATATCGTTGGTTTCGCAAGTCATCAGTCAAGATAGTTGATATCATCGAAGTCCGATGGAAATAATTCCATTGGGAATGCACATCGTTACCAAACGTTTCCGAAAACGATGACTACTCAATCGGCTCCAAGCGTTTTTCAACTGATTGAGCTATCCACCCAGTTATCCAATAATGATCTAGACTAGATAAGTAGACATATTTCACTGAGTCCTACCTGAGTAAGACGATATCAGCTTACTGTCACAACAAAAGCGATTACTGACGAGCAAATTGCCAAGCGTAAAGCACAAAAAGAGTGAATGCTGTTTCACGTTGCGTCTTGGCGATCTCAGGATTAATGAGGCAACGGCCTAATAACGGACTATTTGGATTAGCATAGCTTGTAGAAAAACATATCTTTCAGCTTTGATAAGATTGCTCCGGCATGAGCAGTTTAAAGCAGAGTGGTGGAAAAATCAAGTCCTGTGTATTTGTAGCGGTTGGGGCAATGGACTAAGTGCGCACAGTTGAGGAGGCGCGATGCAAGGTCTTTATCGGAGGAGTGACAGTAGAGCAGATCCATGAGGGAAATTGTAGGCTCAGAGCATGTTTGATACGAATGGGCTGACCTACCAGATACAGGCAAAAATCCTCCCCGCCCACGCTACACTTTGCGTACTTCTACAAAATCCAAGCCGCCAGCGCCCTTTCCCGGTCATCCAAACTGTGCAATGTGTTCCCTACCTGGGTACCTGCCAATGGCGCATGCACCATCACTTAAGGGGCCACCGATGTTACTCTCGTCTCGCATCGGTTAGTTGATGAAAGACGGGAATATAGTGACGGTATGGTTTCAACATGTGTCGCCCGGTCTTCGGCCAATGCCCAAGTTTCTGAGTACCGTCAGACCCAGAGCAGTGCCTAAAAATAAGAACAAGAGAAGATCCCGGTCGACCGACTGCAGTCTTTTGTGTCCGATTCTATGGTGAGAATTCTCACTTCTAGAGCATCCTGGCTGTTGCTTTAACCTAAACAGACTAGCTTTGGTAATGAATGGCACCGGAGACGTAATTATTGAAGTTGAGATGAAACGTGTCAGGACAGGTTATATGAAGACAGGCCGTCAGTATGTTTCGCAGTCAGACCAATCCCAGATGCAGAAATGTACACCGATTTAAACTAGGTCGAGATGCATTTAAAGACCAATGATGTTTTCTCCTCAGGTGGCCACTCGCAATATTTGGATAGGTCAGTGTTAAAATCGAGTCTGGAAGGTCACCTGCTCGAAGTAAAGTTTTACGCGTCGTGACCTAAACTTACGCTGGAAACAGACAGGGTAGTTCTCTTCCCGACTCAGGACACCAGAGCAACGAAAACGGGTTTACTTTTGGTCGCTCGTCAACCGTTATTTCACACGAAAAAGAATACCAAGAGAATAGCCCACGTCGTAGGATTTTAAAAGAATGGGATCTACTCACAGAAACACAGCGAACTAATGTTTTGTCAAGGAGTACTTAAATTAAATAGCTCATCCTTTTGGAGGAAAATCTGACAGTTTGGCTTCCAATCAGAGGGCAGCAGCCGAATAGGCAAAGCGTCGGCCGAAGCTTTCCGATGTTTTTAATGTACGACTAATATTCCGAACACCCTCAAAGTTAGTTCAGTCTGCTCTGGACCGAGTAGACGGATTTCGTGTCTCTCACACCCGGGGCGAGAACAACATCGATGGCGCCCTATATGATAGTGCGTGCGCCATAGGCGGGTGCCTGCGTGTGCGTGAGCACAATGTGCGTTGGTGAGTTCGGATTTTGTAGGGGCGCGCGAATTGTGACGTTTGAAGTAGTAGAGATAGATAGTCGTTCGGCTGTAACACCCTTTCGGTGCCTGGCTGCCATGCCACCCAAAGGAATCACGAGGACTGGGATACTGCCAGGTTGCCCAAGCCTAGACAGGGGAAGTTGAGAGGCAGAGGTTGGGTTCGAACCACGGACCTTCCGGTCAGTAAATTCGTGCTCTAACCACTGAGCCATCTCGCGTTTGAAGTGCACATTTACAGTATGCGGACGACCAGCCGAATTATATCGAGCATATGGTATTTGGGAGCTTGAGGAGAATTGGTCAGCTAAAGATGTTCTAAAACATCCAATGTCTGGTGGTGATAGTATATCAGTCAGACTCGTCAGTTCACCGGAATGGAGAAGACAAAACTTCGAGGAAGTTATACTGCAAACAAGTGGATCGTTCCGTGATATGGAATTCAACTAAACCAGAATATAAAAAGAGCTAACAGTCCAACAGGATGTCAGTGAGAGTCTGAAATGTAGAAACAAGGTTTCAGTATACAGGACAAATCGTTAGCAAAGCGGACTTGTTCGTTTGGAGGCACTCCTCCTAACAGAAAGATAACTTTGTTGTAAAAAAGTACACAATCAGTATGTTGCAAAATTTTGAATGACTGGATGGTCCGAAGATCATTCGTACACTGCATAAGAAAAAGTGAGGTTAAAACTGATCCTTGAGGAACCCCAGTATTACTAGGTGGAGGGGAAGAATTTTGCCATCCCGTCTTAGCGTACTAGAATCGAGAGAAGAAATAAGCGACCATGCAACCACTTTAGGAATAAGAGCTTTTAGCAGAAGATTGTCCGTTTAGAGGTACTTGATTATTCATTACGAGGGCACCGAAGAGAAGTGAGGAAATCGTTCAACCTTAGAGTTAACTCTGCCTGGATGCGAAAAAGTGAACTGAACAGCATCAAACGTACCGGTATTTGTCTCACGTGCAATTTGGAATGTGTCAGCAATGGCGAAAATCACTGAGTACTATCCTTTCCATGGTTTTCAATAAGACTGGAGAAGAAACGGTGGGACCATAGTTTGTAGTCACCTTCGGAGTGAGCTAAGAGTAAATGGTCCTCCAAGGCACTCAGACGTAGAGAAACCGAAAAAGACATGTTCAACGCGGCTTCACTTGAATAAATGAGGAAATTTTCAGTCGACGGAATATGAATAAGTGTACGGAATGCTCACGAGATTCCAAGAGGGTTTACCATTTGAAAGGAGAGTGGGGCTAAGGAGATTTGGGTATCGAATAAAATCAAGTAGAAACTCTGCGTTTAAAGAATCCAAATCTGAGCAGTTAGCATTTATTCCAGGCGTTCTCTCACAGACCAACTTAATACACACATCATCGATGAGTTCAGACACTAAAACACCTTATAATTCCTTTGTTTTGTGTCTTATCTGTGAGCTGATTGCGTTCACGACAATACAGTCCCCACATTTGTAAGCCTGCTCCATTCTTCTTTGATCTGGCATTGATAGTTGCAGTAAGCCAAACAGTCATCTACAGCACTTCGATGGTTCGCAACACGGGACAGGAAGGGACGAATTCTCAGAAAGACTCTACAACAACATTTATTCCAATAGTGTAGAAGGCCCGGTTCAAAATCTGATAACGTGACGAAAGAACACAATAAGCGTTAAAGGATCGGCTTTATGAGTGGGAATTAAATGGCGGCGCCAATTCAGAGGGCACGCGATGTTACTATCATTAGAGGCTTCGGAATTTGAGAGATGACTAGTTGCAATCAAACGCTTCTCATCTTTTCTGCATATCTTCGCGAAGTTGACGGGATTACTGTCTTACGAGCTTTTCGCCAAAACAAGTCTGTCGTTTTGTATCCATACCAATCGATCGTGTTGTTAGACAGATGCCCTCACATTAGGTATGTAAAGGCAGATGTAACCCAATTCACCGGTCTTATACGTCCATTTATTTTTTGCTCATTTGCCACACACATACCAACCGGTTCTTTCTCTACCCTTATTTACATAGTTTTAACATTTCTGACGAAGCCACTAAAGCATGTCAATCGTTGGCTGCACAGTGTTCTTCGAAGCAGACCAGATCTCTTCAGGTAGGTGTGTGTGTGTGTGCAGGTGCGTTTGTGCTTGTTGGTCGCTATCGTTTTGTTTGCTGATCAAGCTGTGCATTTTGGTGATCCTCTTCATACTTATTATTTACCTTAGCTGGGTGGCATAATCCAAACCCCAAAGTTCGTGACAACCGATCTTGCAGCATGGCGTTTTTGTTTCTGTTGTCTATGATCAGTGTGGTGGTCAAAACACTGCGCTGGTTCTTAACTGTCCTGAAGTCTTGGATTAAATGTCCTAGTTTCGACAGATGTCTGGCGTGTGAAAACTCAGTACTCTTATTGTCCTTGGGTGAAACAGCCATTGGCAGTACGACTACAATCGATGGACGTAATCCGCTTCTCATAGGATTCATGACAACTCTTCGACAGCCCACGACAGGTTTCTCCTTCCTGGGGCCCATCAGGTAGGCGGAGTCCCCTAGTTTATTGTCAACTTTATGTTCTACTTGTACCCAAATTAGACATATTTCGACTTATACACTCATCTGCATAGCAATTTCGTTTTGACGGGAGACTCACTTGGAACCCAGCTGAATCTTTCGCTTATGATGCTCTTAATTGACTGAATGTGCTGGATCGAGCTGCCTCATGTTTCATTCGGTACCATATTCGAGGTACATTGTATGGACGTAATACATTACCCATAAAGTTGCTGAAAATTCTGCGACAGTCCATGATCGCTTTCGCCCTTCTTGGGTGGTCCGGGTTGAGTGCTGGCTACTGCGGGCTACACTGGCTGAAACGTCGTTCCACAAGGAGCAACCATGCCAGCAAGGCTAAAGGGGAGCAGTCAGACCAAGAACAATGAGACCCCGTACTACGAGTAATCGCGCCACGAGCTGGTCTTAGGGTAAAGTCGTACTGTCCTCTGCGATAGGAGTGTGAACGCAGTGGGACGTTTTCCCCAGGCAACCACCATGTCCATATTAATGGAAGCAGCGATGCTGCTCCCCACGAGGAAGGACGGATTAGAAAAGGTCGGCCCTAAAAACCGCACACTCCGATCGCCCAACAGTTGGCCGTGACCGCCGACGCATTATTCAATACGGTCGAAATACTTTTAAAACCAGAGTGTGGTGCTGCTTAAAGGGCACTGCTGCGCGCAGCCGCATCAGGAGTGACACAACAACGTCTTACTCCCTGCGTCCTCGGGTTAGACCGACCCCCTACAGCCGAGCAAGACAGACTATTGAGTCATCGGCTCCGGGCAGGGTCCCCAAAGAAAACCCTACTGTCCGCTGCCTCGCGGGTCAGACTTTTCAGTCGAAGGCTCAAGGTGGAGTACCTCATCTAAACCCCCTTCTTCGGCCTGGGCAACCGAGAAGTACCATTTGCTCGCACAGTTCTGTGTCCACCGATGTCCCTCCCCAACCTCTTCCCACCACACAAGCAAACGTTGCTGGGTCATTTGACTGTGAGTTATCTGACCGAAGGGCATTATGCTCCTCGCTGCCCATTAACAATAAACAAAATAACATCTTCCTAAATCAGTGGCTCGTGGTATCTACGGTGTGGGAATTGCACTCAGCCCCGAGGCTGAAAGCGCCTTACTGGACTGGATACCAGTAAACAGTCGTCTTTGTGCTGTGCGGTTGTCCGGCTCAATTGAAATTAACGCAGATCGATGCGATAAACGGTGTTTGTTTGTCGTGTCAGCATACACCCCAACAGACTGTAGTACTGAAACTGAGAAGACAAGGTTTTATCAAGATCTGTCAAGACTTCTTCGGTCAGCAAGAAGGACGGATATAGTAATCCTAGCGGGTGATATGAATACCCAAGTTGGCCGACTAAGTCCGGAAGAGGCATAGTTAAACGGTAGATTTGGAGTCGATGCTCAGCGGTACGGCTAACAGGGAGCGACTGCTTCAGTTGTGTGCTGGCCATCGTCTGTTCGGCACCTTTTCTAATCCGTCCTTCCTCGTGGGGAGCAGCATCGCTGTTTCCATTAATGTGGACATGGTGGTCGCCTGCAGGCAAAAGCCGCACCGTTTTTCAGCTGATTCGAGCAACCGGTTAAAAGGAGACAAGTGTCAACTAAACAATGTGCCAAAATGCGGAACGGTAATTTAATCCCCCATTCGCCGTCTTGAGCGGTGGGCTGTGAACTTCCAAGGACAGTTTACCTGGTCTCCTTCAACACAACTGGAAAAACACAGCGGACTTGAATGGACTACCGGAACTAGCCCGCCGTCAACAACCGAAATCCAGTAATATATCAATCCTGAAGCGCGTCAAGGCACCTAGCGCGGATGACCCCCACCTCGCACTCTTCAAAGAAAATGGTGAGGTCCTGGTGAACAGTCTGACAAAATCAAATTCAAATCAATTTATCAGCTATAAACCATGTGTCATAGGCACATTGGTTCCAGCTGCTACAGTTCCGATCACCGGAAAGTGGAAGAGTGCGGGAGATGCAGCCAAGCCTAGGAGGCGATAGCATGTTTACTTAGTTCGGGAATTGCGTAGCTACGTATTGAAGGCGATAGCTTTGAAACACGAGCGCCACTGACTGCGCGATTCGGCCGTTTCTGCCAGTGTCACTAACCGTTTGTGAGTTGAGGCCCTGGGTCCGCATCCAGGGAGACGGCAGTTGTCGACCCGACTAAGTTCACCGGTTAGTTTTTTCATACTTCGTTTCCAGGTCATACACTGTCCACCTCTCGGTGCCCTTGACAGACAAACTGATGTCACTTCGGCACCATAGGCGTCGGAGGTTGACAAAAGTTGTCCTGGCTTTCTCGATCCGACAAATAATCTCATCTCCAGCCAGTCCACCGGAAATTATGCAACTGCCCCTGTAAACAGATTTATCTATCACGCCGATTGACTCGTCTGCAAGCATGAGGCTTGAGTTCGATCCAGCCCAGTCTTGTAGGAGCACTTTAGACTTTGCCGCTGTGAAGCGCATGCCAGCCGTACTGCAGAAGATTTTGACCCGGGATCCCGGGACTCAACTCACTAATGGTTAATGGCACTGACAGAAATGACCCAATCGCGCAGTCAGTGGTGCTCGTGCATCAAAGCTATCGCCTGCAATGCATAACTACCCAGCTCCCGAACTAACGAAACATGCTATCGCCTCCAAGACTTGGATACATGTCTCACACTCTCCTACTTTCCGGTGATCGAAACTGTAGCAGCTGCAACCAGTGTGCTTATGGTACAGGGTTTATATCTGATTAATTGATTGATTGAATTGAGTGTTTGTCACATTTTTTCTTCCCCAAATGAGGGAATCACGTGGCTTCCAGCCACGATAGCTGGTTTACTTTTCGCTATCCTGCGTACAGACCCATATTTAGTAAACGAGATAGTTTGTGCATGGCATCAAGTTGGTGTACATTTCTTACAGCTTTGGCTGATCAGCAAGGTGAGCAGTACAGGAACAGTCCAGTTTAGCGCCATTTTACTCTTGGTAGTGTAGCTTCGAAATATACTTTAACGGTTTTTAACAGCCCTTGTATTTTTATCAATGTGGCTATAGCAAACACTTTTCATTGTTCGAAGTACTTCAAATTCACTAGATTAGCTGATTCCGTATGTGAGGACATCCGAAAATCCTTCCGTGTGTAACTTCTGCCATCCTGCTGTCAGAAGCTGTCTGAAATATGAATTTCCCACAGTTTCGACATTCTTTTTTCCTTCCATCATCGTCTTTGTGGCGTCTTGGCTTCAGTTGAAGTCGCGCTAAACTTCCGGAACCCCGAAACCTAGTCGTCTTTGACCGCCTCAAAAAATACGAATCCCGCTTACTTTTTCAGTCGATAAATTGACTTCACGACCTGGGCAGATTTGTTCACAACTCCCATTACTCTTTTATTGTTCGCAGTCAAGTGAATTGGCGAAGCTTACCAAGATCTGCTTTGAGTTATCGTCTTCGGCACAGGAGAAGCGTGAACAGCTGGAAGATTTCTTCGCCATTCTGTACGAATACCATCCAGATCTTTTGAAGTCCGTGGTTCAGTCTACAAACGAGCAGGTATGTTCCCTCCCTATCGACATATACACTCATTTCATATCATTTTGGTTTTCACGAGAGACTCAACTGAATCTCTCGTATATGATATTCCTCCCTGTTTGTTTCCTTACAGTTTAAACTCTTGGGCTCCCCTTTTAGCTCACAATTCGTCCCCAAAGTGGAACAAGATGCTGTAGTTCATTCTCACCTCTTCAGGATGGTGGTTATCCTGCTCCATTCTGTTTTGAGAAATTACATGTTGTCCCGAACTCTACCCTTACATTCAATTTTCTGATCTCTGCGTTTGTGTTTAACGAAATGAGCAAGCCTGCCTTATATGTAATCAGATTCGAATATCTTTCGCTCCCCATAATCCTGAACGGTTTGTCACTCTTAGCCTCACTAGCTGTATTGTTACCCCGTGCTTTCTTCCTGGCCCGTAGAAAAAGGTTATCTTCTCGTGCATTCCGTCGAGTTAGCTTTCCGGGGATTTTCTGACGGACGCAAGAGATTTGCCACGAAAATTAAAACTGACTATCACCAACCCTTTACATACTGCTCTGTCCATAGCCTCCCTCATCCATACCGGATTCACCCTTTTAGCTTCGCGTACGTCGATATATATGGAACAGCCTACTCGCACATATTGCCCGTATTGTGGAAAATCCGGAGAATGTTGCCGTTGCAGTCAAAGATGGTCTCTTGCATTCAACCCTCATTGTGATTTGCCTTTAATCGTCTTAAAAATTTTTGCGATTTTCCACCACCTTTTGACCATACTGCTCAAATTTTACCGTGTAACTGCTGGAAGCCATCTCGTCAAATGGCGTTCCTCTTTGGCCCCCGCTGGACAACAGCGCCCGTTTTGGCTGATCTCATCAGTTGTTGCTTCAAAGGGTTTTTATTTTATTACGTTAAGTTCAACTCGACACTTGACACTCGCCACTCATTATTGCTCATCATTTCGTTGAGTCACCTCCTCTATGGTTCTAGCTTCTTTTCACATTTGCATTTAATTAGTAGATGGCTTCCGTACACACTGCAAGTCAGCGTCGATTGGTGCCTCGTAATCTTGTGGCGTAATTGAACAGGTTATTCCTGATTCTGAGCAGCTTACTGATAAAGAAAGTCATTACTAAATTGTCCAAGACCGTGGTTTTCATGCTGCTCATAGTGGGAACCTTAGCGAGAGAGTGATTGACGTCCGTTTCACGTATCATTTCAGTAAGCATCATCAAATTACGTAGAGGTATGCCTTCCCTGGTGAATTTTATGTGTGTCTATTTTTATATCAAGCATATGAAGGTATTTCGACGAATTTGTTTGCTTTAAAGCTCTGGGCACTTGTACTTCTCTATTGTAATACGAGCATGCAACCCGGTAAGCTTGACCGCAAACACAAGTAGAAGGAAACTGTTTTGTCGATGCATTACAATGTGATTTCATCTGTTCTTATTGGTGGTATTTTTTCAATCCCAAGGGTGACACCTGTCTTCACCTTGCTGTCGGGCATGGAGCCTGGGATGTTGTCAACCTTATCCTGGATTCCGGTTATGCAGAGCCAGATAGACTGAACCGTGCCGGTTACTCACCAGTTATGGTCGCATCGCTCGGAGCGGTAAGTTTAAATGCATCTTGCTACTGTCTGCTTGTCCTGGGTATGTTCACCCGTTTTAAAAGTCATTTGGTAGACCGTATGAAGTAGATTTCTGGCAGATGTTGAACAGACCCACAAAATGGCTGTCTTGTTCGCATCTGTTTTGACTGCAGTGAGCGTTGTTCGCATGAAATAATATGTATAATTTTGACAATAGCTGTATTTCTCAACTGTCAATTTGAACACCATGGGATATCGTTTGTCCTCGCATTGTCTGTGGTTGATGCATTCCTTGTTGTCACTAGGTCGTTAGCTACCCTACACATTTCAAATCTCGGTCAGCTCACGGATGCATGGTAGGGTTGCCAGTTAGCTTTCGGTCAGGTACTAGCTTATTTCGAAATAAAATGTCCGATTACGTTTTTCGACCCCGTGTCAAGGGACTACATACATACCTACCTTTCATGCAGTGACTCCCTAACATATGCCTGTTATGCTCCTTTTTTTCAGCAATCAAGTGCATTCGCAATGAACCCTCTTGACCGTCTGTTCTATATGGGGGACGTGAATCTTCGGTCGAACGCCGACCCACAACTCACTCCTCTGATGTTAGCTGCACAAAACGGATCGTTGGAGGTGCTTCACCTACTGCTCAAGCACGGGGCCCTAGTAAACATGCAAGACATGGCGGGCAACACCGCTCTTATGTTTGCCATACAACAAGGAAACCACGCTGTAATTAGCTCTCTCCTAAGTTGTCCCGATTTGGATCTTCGGCTGTGTGACAATGTGAGTGCTTATTTTATTGAACTGCCACGTACCATTGTCCAAAGAGCGCTAGTTTTGAACTTCTCTACTGCCGGATAATTGCTGGAAACTAGCAGATTAGTCTAGAAGCATGTTTACGAAAAACACCGAGAGTCAATCAATGGGCTGCTGACTAATCTGAAACTCCTTCTAAACCGCATAAAGTCTAAAGACAAACTTTATTATCAAAGGTACTGTCCATTCTGAATGTTTAGGCAACACACTCCAAAAAAAATTGTTCGCATCAATCCGAACCAAATCCTTCGCAGATTTCCAAAGAAATCACGTAACTGAATTTCCCATCAAGTGCTCTGTCCCACACAGCATCTCCACCATATCTGTATTGTCTGCCAAAGTCTAACTGCTCTGTCCGACTCATAATTTACATGCCCTCTACTTCCCAAATAGCTATAGAATTAATTGGGCCCGGTAAGGTATCATCACCGTCTTCATGTCTGTACTGTTGTGTTTGTCTTCTGTCACCTGGAGCAAACTAAGTGTCTAATCAACACGTAGGTGGATTGGACTTGTAAAATGCACGTATCAGTATTTCCCATTTTTCACCACGGGACTGGTCCCACCGATCTCAAACCAGTCCACTCCATCACATGATTAGTCTCGTTCTGTTACAGTTAGTTGTGGGAATTGACTGGATGTTGCAGTTCACATTGCGAAATATTTCTATATCTGTTATTTCGCCACCTGATTGATGCATTTCGCGAGAACCGTTAGGAATGCTTTGGCCAATCTGTTCTCTTTGTGCACTCCATAGAGATACATATGTGCCAATCCGTAGGCTATGTAGACGTATAACATGTCACTTCCCAATCTTTGAGGTGGATCTTGTGCATAGTTTGCCTCATTCTCCATTGTGCTCAATCAACACCCATTCTCGCCACGTTCACAGCATTCCATCAGCATGTGAGCTAGCACTTCTGTCGGAAATTCAGCGCAATTGATCAAGCGGCATCACACAAATGGTTGTATCCTCCCTTTGATCTTCAGTTCTGTTGCTTCTCGTGCTTCCAACCAGTTAGGTAAATTCCAGCTGCAGACGCACTGCATTCAGTCCAAATTTCTGAGAACTGTCACTCAGAGGAATTTTAGTAACAAACGATGAAGTCATTCATACCGTTAATCGGAAACACTGAGAATTCTTAATCATTGCATGGTAATCAATTTTTTGCCAGATTATTTGATATTTCCGTGCAGTTTACCACCAAAGTTGAATAACTGGGGCTGCCTAACCTTGCTTTGAAGCTTTGTGTCGCAACATACACGGTCGTAGCCCAAAAAACTGAGAATTTGTGTAATAAGGTAAACGGTCTGTTTAGACGCCCCGCATCGTTGATCTTGCTTCTTCGAACCTGTTAGTCTAGTCACTTGTACTGATTTAGGATGGGCGTTTGTGGTTGGGGATTCTCTTCGCTTTCATCGCATAACGTGTTTCATGGTTGAATGATCGTGAGACTCCAATGTGTCAGTGGAGCAACTGCTAACGATGGGCCGTTGGATAAGCTGTTGCACCACGAAACTTTGCATGCCAACTACAATTTTCAGGTCATATCGCTCGGGTGAAACTGATGTGTGCACTTATGGTTGGACAAACAAAGCTATGCATTCAGATGAAACCTTTAGGTGGCATTGATCAGACTCTGGAGTAGTGGTGACCCGGTTCGGTTTGCCGAACGCGGTTATGAGGGACATGCTACAGTGTTTGGTAAGTCCTTTTCCAACCGCTTTCTCTGATTAATGATTTGTTTTTTGGTGTACAGCAATTATTTCGATTCTCCTAACGGTTAATCTATTCATGGTGGTGTGCCCAAAGGGAATATACTTGTGGAGCTACTCTACGCAAAGTTTATATCCTATTCGACGTGCATTGATAGTGAGCAGTAAAAAGCCCCTTCGTTATCAGTTCCATCACAGGGATAGTTCGATACGTGTTATGTTATTTGAGTAACCCTACACGCACTTCACGTGATCGTTATGCTCCGCATCCTCCTTCTCAGCCTCAACGTTGATAGCGATACAGTGGTAGTGAATGTTTCTGTTCAAATGCCACAACCGCGGAAAGCTACTGCCTTATTAAGGAGTGAAAAAGAAGGACGATGTGGGAGCTTACTGGAAAAGTTCACTGTCTTTAAAGAGATATGCACTTTCGAACGGCATTCAAATAAACACGTGTGGAGTAAGATACCATTAGCAGGCTGACTCGAAGTCCTTTCCTATCACTGCCGACTGCGAGCCTGTCCATCGGATATGTGTCGTATCCTGCGGATTTCCAACCGGCTACAAAGAGAACCACGTAAACACCATCTAGGAAAGCCCGAAAATCCTACCGTCAGCCGCTTTCATTTCGCTTTCCCTACCTCGAATTTATTGCTAACAAACACTTTCGACTTAAACGTTGAAAATGTGGGATGATTTAGGAATCCCATGTTCTCACGCCTTTCCGATAGAAATACAAGAACGTTCCACTTCTATCGTTTCCTTTTGGTACATTTTCATAACCATTCCGTGTTTTCAGAATGAGTGGTCTTTATTCTTATAACATGTCTCTTTTGGGCATGTCTAAGAACTCTGTCCAATCAAGCATCATATATTTCATAATATAGATTTTGTTGGCCATTGTTTTGTCCCCCGTGCATAAGCAATCTAAATACAAATGTTTTATTACTGATTGAGGTAAAATCATCAATTCTAATCAACGGCTAGCTATGCAACCTGAACTACCAACATTTTCTCTATTAGCAAGATGCATGTTTTTGTCGCCGTAGGCCCTTGTGACAAGCTGCCTATTTGATATGTGTTCAGAATACCGCTGACAATAACCGAGTCCTACTGACTGCTACTCTCAGCTGTGTAAGAACTTTTAGCAACTTTAATTCGCACACACCAGGAGTCTGTTCCCTATTATTCCACCTTACAAGGATCAAGGGTTGTTCCCATTTGTGGCTGCTGAGGAACCGGGGAACTGAACAGATTTAAATACGGTACTTCCAACAACAGAGATTGCCCGATAATAGACCAGCTTCCCATCAGCCGTGGCGTGTGTGATCATCCCCCAGGGGAGGCCATGTACGGGATCGAATTGATGCAAATATTGGTATGTTGCCTACTTGATGAGCCCTGAAATGAGGATACCTGTAATGGGCCGTCGAAGAGGTTTCATCAATCTTCTACGTAGTTCGTATCTAGGAAACCAAAGACCCTCTTTCTCCGTACTGTCACGAAGTCGGGTTATTGTGTATCTAATAATGTCGTTTTTTGGGTTCCTGTTAATTTCAGTTACTGTTTAGAGTACCAGAAACAGCCTGCTTGCTGCATGACTCCATAATGTGTGTTTTAGCAGGAGGCCTTCGTTGTTCACCCATTTAAGGGCTTATTATTTTGTTCTTGACCCTTTTCCCCGTTCGCTTCAGCGTGGGGACGATGCCTTGGCCATCGCCATGCGCCTGGAGGATAGTCGTGTTATTCATATGATCAAGTGTGCACTGGAGGCTAACAGAGTGAGTTCGGTTGTTTTTTAAATTCTCAGTTAAAGATTGTTTCCCGTCGAGTGCACACCTTTTGGAAGACGTGTACACATGCCCCTTGACCTTTGGTCGGTTGAGCACCTGAATACTGGGTAACTACATTAGTGGCCCTGTCTTTGTGTTTTTCAAACATTGGTTGACACGTATTAGTAACCCCCCCCCCCACCGCGTATTTCACTAAGGTTGTGTGAAAATAACCTCCGCCACTACATTTTCCTTAGACAATACATTTGTTTCACTTAATTGAGTGCCGTCCGAAATCATCTGCTCCATTCTGTCTCAGTAACTGCTATTCAGAGCTGCACGTGACCCCTAGGTTGATATGCCTATGGTTAGCTTACCACGTGTCTTGTACTTTTAATGGCCACCTCTGTTCTCGTCTCATCTCTTGTTTTTCATTCTGTACCGGTACTCGAGTCTCTGCGTTCGACTAGACTGAAAGTCGACAATGTCAGATATGGCTGGTTGTTGAGGTGACATTGTTAGCTGGAATAAAAAGTCAAGGTAGCAGTCGCACCTTGCTACTTCCAAACTCACAAAGCAGTTGCGTACGCCCCGCCTCTCTGCAACACTGCACCCATTTAAAGTCCACTGTGTGTGAACATATCGATGGTCAAGTGTTTGATGTCGTTTACGGTTCTGCGTTTGGAGGGATCAATTTTCACAATAATGGATTACGACTCCTCTTTCAATTTTACATGCTGCCCTTCAGCTTTAGCAGAATTCGTTTCTGACGCCATAGTCCCGCAAGTCCGTAGATGTTTCTCATGCGTTGATAATGCCCGCATTGACTTCTGTTAATCGGCTGCCCAGATAAGTAAGGTGGTAAAAAACTCAACTTCTCCTTGAGGTTCGAGGGAATGAAAGTCTTGCACCTCGTAGTTGCAAAACAAAGGGCCACCTACGTAATTCTATTAAAAGGAGACTGCGCCAACTTGTGATCGTCAAATAACGGGACATTATCGTCCTCATAGTCCAATTTTGTGGGTGTAATTTTGATACCAACATTATCGACTATCTGGAATTTACATGCTATGATGACACCGACGAATTAACCGTACAGCATGGCCGAAAGAGGGAGTCCCTGCGGAGTATATGCAGAAGAGTTGACCTATCTACGGAGTCAAAGACTCCTGTGAATTCGAGGAAAACGACGATTGTTGGCTTCTCAAGAATTTAACCTAACATGGAGTGTGATCAATTCATCCCCTAACTTGTCGCAACTTTGTTTTATGCTCTTAGATTTGCGTTGGACGTGCCGATGTTGGGCGCTGCAGTTTTATTGAGGCGGGGGGCGGCATTATGGCAGATATGGGATTTATATCTCTTCGGCTGGAACAGCTGTTTCCTGTACCTTTTTTCTTAAGTGATATGATAATTGGTTGACCCCAGTTGACTGCATTGCCTTTTTGTTCCGAAGTGAGTTTACTACAACCCACTGGCAACGCCTCCTCGATTGGTGGTGAAACGTTTAAAACCTCATTAAGCAGTTCAGCGAACATCGTGTAGTTTGTATCAGAAATGGACTAAAAATGCGCCTTTACAGGCGCACCGTCGCCATGCACTCGCTAGTGTACTAGATAAAGAAGCAACAAGTTGATTATCAGTGTTCGAAGATTAACTACTACTCAACTCTTTGGAAAACGAGGTATATGCTACGCCTAGACAGAGGTCGTGGCGATTAAGTTTGAGTCAAACAACGTATCTCCATCAGAACGCTCTTTCTCTCAATGTATACAGATAAAAGGGTTTATTCGGTTTTAAGGAAATATTTGAGGTCACCCAGCTTCAGGCATATCGCTCTTCGCTGGATTGACCTACAGTTGGTAACTGAAAGCTACGTGGAACAAGGCTTCAGCCGAGTCTCCTAGCCAGTGCTTTAGTTGTGGGCAAGTGGTGAAGCATTCGCTTGGGTACTGAGCCATCCAAACAAACTCACGTGTGGTATATTCGCTTGAAGTCATGGAGTAACATTATTTCACGCGGTACGTACACTTAGTAATTTCACATGTTTTACGTTTTCGATACCTCCGAAATTGTATCTTCTCATTCTCTTATTTCTGGCGCGCCTCCTGAAGTTCCCGGCTTGTGCCAAAAGTTACCAATGTTCGGTCTTCCTAATATGTCAGCTGGTTTATCCATCTGTTCGGGCTATCTGCAGGTTTCCCTTCCTTTTTTCTACAGTTGACTTTCCTTTTGTGTTTGCCATCAGAGTAAACCTACAATACTCAACAAGTACTGATCGCTCTGAGGCTGTTCGCACTCTGATTCGATCAATGTGCAAAACGGTTTTGTGTTATGTAGCTCAAAGCCCATCCATCTTGCCATTTGAAATATATGTGGCCTTCTTGGACTCCGAATGCGTGTGTCGTTTGTCATGTGTTAGCAACAGCCGATATGTAATGGTTGAGTTATCTTGAATCCATTACTTCCATTCCATACCAATTTTTTGGGACTTAGTTCTAGAACAATCGCTTAATTCATATGACGAAAACGAGCGCAGATGTATCAACCTATCTCTCACAGATTATCGTACTCGTGCAGCTTACGCATCAGTTGATCACTACAGATGATTGCAGAAGAATCCATCGCACTGCTGTTCGAGTTTTCTGTTTCCTCTGATCGGGTTTTCTTCCGCTTTATTTTGTTGTGTATGGTTAAGAGCACCCTAGAATCCCACACAGTGATCAACCTACGGCATACGTGATTTGACCAACCCTTCGACATAGCGCCGGAGTTCATACAGTTTTGCGGAGGATATGGTGGGTGAACTGTAACGAAGCCATCATGTTTTCCCGAGTGTCTCATCCACCCTTCGACATATGGCTCTCAGATGTAGATCACTGCTTATTTTCACATTCGGTTGTCCTGCTAATGACAGCAAACACCCGTATTGATTGACATGCCATGGGATTGGAAAACACTGATAAAGCTACTCTTATTCTAGTGTAGCTCAGGAAATATAGGATACCTTGCTGAAACCGCAGCCACATTGTGAGGGACGCTTATTGAGTTCCCAGCGAATAGTCTTCGAGCCAGGAGCAGTATATGAGTATAAAGCGAAGGTGTCAGATGATTGAATTATTCAACCCAGCCAGAGCGGTAGTTTTCAGCTGGTTTCCTCTCGCGAACTGCTTTCACTGTATCGCTAAGGGTAAGTCTCCCCGTCGGTTGATTCCGACGTGCGAAAACTACTCATAAAAATGACCATAAAATGGTTACCGCCATCACCCTATCAGTGTTTACAAATATAGTCCTAAGTGCGGTTGTTTCACTAAGGGAAGCAGTTTTGCTCATTTTGAAAGATGTCACTTAATGACAGCTCTTGTGACCATTTTTATGACTGACTCCAGGACTATTTGAGTCACAACGTTCGACGTTTTTACGTTACACTTTACCTAACTTTTCTCGTTGTGATGCGTTACTGAAGTAGAAAATCTGACTCATTGATCCATAATGCAGCAATGCACAAATGACCGCGTTTGTCACCCTTAAATTAGGAACGTGTATCAAGGGCGATTCAAAAACCGAGTTGATCAGGGACCAGATAGAGTATGCATGAAGCTTAGCAAAACACAGTCAAGGTGGTGCACCGGCTAGGACCGTTATACTGCCCACTCCGGTGATTTATTGTTCTATGGGCTCTTTATGTCAGGCATAATGCCCTTTGTCACTCTCCAAACTTTAACCATGCAAAATTGTCTTTCGTAATCCGCTTGTATCGTTTGATCAGTAAGCGCTTACTCTGAGACAAGGACAAAGGCAGCCTCACTTCTGCCATGGGGGTCTATAAACTGCAGGGCAAATTGTAGATGGAATAAACAAGGCTGGTTCACTTACACTGAACTCTACGACAACGGTACAACTAACAGACAGACCGTCGGTCAGGCCGGTAAACTGACAGTGTGGTAAAGCCGGATTCTACCGCACGACGGGCATCTTATCGCGCCGCACATCCCCATAACTCCAGGCTGAATCTCGACACGTGCGATATTGTGACAGTTTTTCACCGGATGGGTTGTTAAGCCGTCATTTGATTGTTCACTATGGTTTTGATGGGTTAATCCTGTGTTTTTTGGTAACGTGGCTGTCAACATGGGATTGTCGCAATTTCTTCAATCGTTTTGACCGGTGGATACCTTGGGTCCGCTCGAGTCACATGCACATTCAACCTGCGCAAGCCTGGTACGAGTGTTCCCGTCAACCTCACTCATCGTAGCGATACCTTCGCCTTTTATTACCCATTGGCTTGCGCCAACCGTTTCCCCCTGTCGCTCAAATCGAGATTACTCCATCACACGACCTACTGTTTCAGTTCCTGTTTTCTCTACGGATGCTTGTCACAGCTGTAATGTATGCATCACCCCCATTGTACAGCTACAGTTGGACTCGTTCGTCCATGCCTGTTGGAACGGCATGACACACTTTAATCTTACAGTACACACTTGCGAGAGCTCCATACAGCTCCTTCGGGTAGCATGACAGCTAGGCACCGGAAGGGTGTTGCAGCTGAACGAGACAGATCAACAGTTAGGACGCGAAGCCGCTGAATTGGGTGTCCTTGGTTCGGATCCAACCCTAGCTTTTTTATTGCTCCTGTGTAGGCTTGGTGTATCACTCGTGCTTCCTTCGATTTGTACGGCATTTGTGCACCACAAGGGTGCCCAGCTGGACAAATATTGTCGTCATTATTATCTAACTAAACGTTCTGCGGATGGGTAAAGTAACCGTCCAGCTTGTTCACTCTGCACCGTTAAATTAGCAACAATCAGTTCTACATTATTCTTACTGATTAGTGTCTGTGACCTCGTATATGAACCACTGGTTTCTCAGTTCAGTGCGAAATACCGCCACCGGCCGATTCGGTCCGGCGAATTCATTAAAACACTGACAGGTACTCCTCCGTAACTAACATCAGTCGCTCGGAAATCACATGCACAAGAAGCGAGGTGTAATATTTGTTTTTTATGTAGCTTGGGCCACAGCTGCATGTAATTTAGTGGATCATTGTGGTACAAGTGTACATTGGTTGTTCACCTATGTTTCCATATATGATGTGAGCTGTGTAAAAACGTTTTCCTATGTAATATGAGCTTTGTTTACACATCAGGAGTTCATCAGAGTGAACGAAGTTGTGTAGACTTAAAAACTTGTGGTAACTTTCATTCAAGCCAGATGCAGATGAATGAAGATTCATAAGTGGTGTTTCATTTTTTTCGAAGGCCATAACTACACCACCGAGGGGGTGTTTATCTCAAAAACACTCAAGTTAACTGTCTAAACGGAGTATTTTAAGTGACTTTCCGGAATGAAAATGCCTTCGGTGAGCTAACTTAGTGCTAATTCAACGAAACTTACTAAGGCCTGAACTCGGTTCACTCATTTTTGTCTTAAAGGTGAATTTAGCGGTTTAGATGAGGTAAGTCGCTGTGGACAACAAACGTAAAAATTAACACGCTTGCCAGCTGATTCAGCCATGGAGTGAATCAAAAAGCAGTATTCCAGTGGTTAACCTCTTCGAACTTGTGATCCCTATCTACTTTGAGCTCTGAGAAATCCCCTTGAGAGTGACTTCTTCCTCCTAGGTTGAAAACCAAAGACGATGACATTTATTGGCCCGTAGAGAGATAGAAGAGTAAATGGATGATGTTGAAGAAGCTGTGGCAAGTGCAGTTGTTTCCATTTCAGACAATTTCCGGTATATACTTTAGTCAGTTGTAACATCAGGACCAAGTTGACTGATAAGCAATAAAACTTCAGTGTTCATCATTTGGCTGAATATTACTGAAATAACGAACGTTACTTCTGGAAATGTACGTAAGAGGAGCTCAACAGTTGCTGCTCCCCTCTTTGTATTTGAAATACATAATCAGAAAGTATCCCGGTTTGAAGCAAGTCACAACCGTGACAGCATTCCCTTCGTTAGGCGAACCGATTGCTTTCTTGTTATGGTCTCTCTAAAGGAAGTAACTGTTTACGTGGCGAACGGATATTCTACGTTATCATCCACAATCAACCATCCTTTCGCATTCCCCATAAATAACTTATTTCTTAGCTTTCGCTAGTCTACTGAGTACCAGTTAGTAGATAAAATGACTGGCGTAAGAATGAAAACCGTGTTTTAAGGCACTCACTTTGTTCAGGTACCCAAATGATGTCAGAATACCTGAAATCCTATTGCACGAGTTTCGCTTTCCTGTTTTTGTTGGAGGGGGATTTCGCGCAGCTGGGACTTTTGAAGGGGTCTTTGTTGGAATGTGAGACGTAGTCTCTCAAGAGGTACCGATTTCAAAGTTTTATGGAACCATTGTCAAATGGTCTTAAGGGGTGAATTGTCTCTTCAGGACGAAACTTATTAGGGCGACTGCTTTATGTGAGTTACGAGCTGGCGAGGTTGCTTTACCTGAAAAGCAGTAAGAATGTTCGATCATTAGGAGAGTTTGTCCTGAAGACCACTGACTAACTATAATTCACCTGTATGCGTGAAAATCTGCTCGACGGCATACGGGATCCTGAGGTTGGACATCTTTCCACTCAGCTCACTTTTACCCAGGCTTTGCCCACCAAGAAATCCCATCGTGTTCTTTAACCGGGAGTCAGTTTTCACTATTGACTGAGTGTTATTTTGTCGGCATTTCAATTTCCTCGGGATGCATTGTGCACCCAGATGCAAGCCATATATGTGGTCGTTAGCTTACCCTTTTCCGAATTTGAGCTGTCTGAAGTATTCAGTATAAGTGGCATGACTCTGTGCTTTGTAATAGTCGAGGTTCAATATGCTGTACAAGAGTACCTAGGACTGCGTGGAAGACATACGAGGGATCCGGTTCGACGGTTTGGAAATACGGATATCTTTCTGTACAATGTCCACCGCACTTTCCTAGCTCCATGCTTGTCACTTATCATGTTTGCGTTCATCTTCGCCTGCACGTGAGATGTGATGTATGATATATGGAGCGCATACTTAAAAGGGGGTTGTCTTCCTGTGATTTACTATCAGCAAACATGATGTGCCTAGCGATACGGTCACCTAAGTATCCCTCTATTCCTACTCATCAAAACTCTTGTGTTTGTGGTGCGTTTTAAACGCCGGTCGAGTTTTGACCTGCACATTTCTCACATTCATATCCCGTGATGTAATTACTTGGTTTGTTTGTTGTCTGCCCATCAGGCTACATTACATTTCCACTCCTAACTATATAAAACCGTTTCCGACTTTTGGTCATTCCAGATAAGTGAAGACAGGAGACAGAGGCCAAACACGAGGTACGTTGTCAACGTCTCTTTTCTCTCGTTCTTCCTCCTATTGTTGCTTTTGCAATGATCAGGGCAACCCGATTGAACTAATTAGTGCCAATCAGTAAAAAAAAGTGCAACGCCGTGGAATTGCGAGCAACCAGTGTCCTTGAACTCGCATGCTCTTGACCTCTTCCAAGTTGTCTTTTGTAACCATATGGAACGTGCATCATGTGGTGCTGTGTAGGCAGTATGGCGTAATACAGCTCATAACAAAGACTGCGCCTTCGCTTACAATAATAGACGCGCCTGAAGACCAGATTCGAAAGAATTGTGACTTACAATGAAATCGGCCAATAATGGAACAGTATTCCTCAGGTATATAGTAGTCCTCGCAAATGGTCGTAGGTTTTGATCTTATAACGAAGGACCCGATAGTTGGGACCTTCGCGGTCCGTGAGGTTTGTTTCTTCGGAGAAGTCGGAGTGAATTGCAGATTAAGAATCCGCTACATTCGGATGCCAATTCAACGAAACGAGCTATCAAGTTGGAGTGCATCTGTTTAAGTCCAACCGAGGAAACGATACACCCAGTGGGGAAAGAGCATGCAGTAGCAAACTCACCAGGGAAGCAACCGGACCGTAGTTGCAAAGAACAAAAGCGTCCCACTCCATCGAAAACCCATAGAACATGTTCAGACTAGAAAGAGTTGTCGATCATCATAGCATCTAAGTACTTTGCAAGATTGATTTTTGGAAGACCGTCAGAGGCGGTTATGTATTCCAACAGTAATGACCACATCACTTCATCATTACTGTGAAATCACGTTCGGCAAATAGGAAAAGCTGGATATCCATTTGTCCACCATGATCTACGCAAACGAATTGATGGGAAGGTGAATACGAGCAATCAGGTGCGAATAGTCCGAATGTATTCATGGAACGAATTACTTCGAGATTCGCTTTGATCTGTACTTCTTATCCGGAGTCTTTCATAACCATTAATGTTGCATAAGCCGTTCATCTAGAAGTATCGAACAGGAGTGCGAGAACACCATGTCTGTGATACCCCTGCTCAAACAGTATTTTCACCTAGCAGCTAAACAGATCTCTGTACTTATGCGCAATCAAAGTGGTTAATTTCTTTCCCACTCCAATTGTCCTTTCACAAGTGAAAGATAAACTGCTGCGCCGCTCGGCGATTAGCTGAACTAATACGAGATTGCTGCTGTCACCTGGTTTAGTGCCTTCAACAGCTTCTTGCCTGTGGCAATGGACACAAACAGTCCAGTTGACAAGCAATGCGCCCCAGCCCATTTCCAAAGTGTATGAGCTAAGGTCATTGATCTCTTAGCCACAGTGGTCAGGATAAACAACACCGGTTTATGCAGTTAGACGAAGTTCATGCACGATTGGCCGGGTCACCAATACGACTGTCTTCGTATCCATCTATTGGTATGGTACATCACTCTTGACCTCTTAGTTATGAGTTATGAAAGATTCCAGCGAGCTTTAAGGATGCCACACTTTTGACGGGATTTTTTCGGGCACATCAGTCACAACTCAAGCGAATTTCTCACCCTTGTAGAGAACACTCATGAAATTCCAAAAGTTCTCTTTCCTGGTGTCTCTACCTTAATCTGTTATTTACTTATGAACTGATGTCTTACAGCGTCACACTGTTCTCAACTTTGCGTTCAAAATGATTTCAACATAGTCGAAAAAGTCAGCAGTCAGCTCAAGCATAAGTACACATGGATAGGAAGCTGAGCATTCTCATTGGGTATGATGTTGAAATTTACCCAGTAAATATTTTGTGATCAGCGCGTTCTACTTGAGTATTGATTTGCCATCTGTTTGTTTGCTTTCGTTCAGAGAATATTCCAACCAACAATCCTAGCGAGGTACGGTTGAATCCGTGACGCGTTTTCCACGAGTGCTCATCATTATAGCCCGTTAGATTTTTTGCATAGTTTTAGCTTCCCTCTTACCCAGTTGATCCATTTTTTGGTGCATTGTTCACTCGCGCAGAATTTCTCGCGAATTCTTTTCGCATCCCTAACCCAACCTATTATCATACCCGTTTCCCATCAGATCATTTTCTTCCGCCACGATTTACTTTCAGGTACACATGTCGCAAGGATGTTCACGAAATTCTGCGTGATCTGCGATCCACAAGCCTCTGTCCCTCTCGACAAAAACGGTGACTCTTTTGTCATGACTTCTTTTGTGTTCAGCGCCACCTGCACTTCAAAATTAAGAAAACAGAATAGAGCAGCATTGTTCTGCCTACCTGTTTATCTTACTTTTACCTACATTCTCTATCCAAATAAGTCGAAGATGAGCAATTCCAATTTCTACTCGACATCATAACATATCAATGCACTATTTTTTCGCTGCGTTGTGTACCGAAAGCTCACCTTTTTATCTACTAAACAACTTTTATAGATTTCACTATCCACCGAATTATACTTTATCTTGCTTAAGCTTTGCACCGTTTATATTACTTTCAAACTCACTTGGTTTTAGTTAATATTCTCTCACACCGTTGACTTTTTTTACTTTCTATTTATACACGGTGAATATTTCATTAGTAAATTAGCGAAGTTACCCATTTTCTTTTGTTCGGGTTAGAGATCTCTGGGCAGGGCCCCCATCCTGGAGTTTCCTCATTGATATTATTGAAGTATTCTGCTGCAATACCTTATGCTATTGAGGGAAATGTTGCATCCGTAATAACTTATACTTCATTGGTAGGTAATGAGACGCACTAAGGAGTTCTTACTGTGTATTATCCTGCTGGTGTATGATCAAGCGTAAAAGTTATGATCTCATCAAATCAAAAGACAGCGAACCTGACACGTAGCATACTGTTGACCTGACTGGTACAGAAAATATGGAATCATCTGACATGTTTGGTAGAGTATGGTCAATGGATATCAAAACTCCGAATTGGCTTATACTGCCTGTTTCTTGTCTTCCCACTGTTTCACCGGAGAATTGTGGTCAATCATCGCTGTTGTACGGCCTCATCTTTTGCATATGCGATCTGCCTAGCTTAGCTTCTACTGGAGGTGTTTCGGTTCAAACTTCTGAGTACTTTTGAATGTTCTTTAAAGCCGAGACCAGTTGTCCTGTATTTGGCAAGAACAATGCGTATCAGGAAAGTGGTAGTGACACGTCACAGCACTAGTGATATGAGTGAGCAGGTGGTCAGGAACGATAAGGGATTTAAAGGTTGGTATGCTTGAACCAATAGCTAATTATTCTGGCACTTACATGGTGATGGGCAGGTTTCAGGCATTGACCTTGGCAATATGTCCCGCATAAAATGTGATGACGTGTGTGGTTTTACTTATTTGGTGTGTGGTGCACAGTAGTCGGGTCCGTAATATACATTTAAATACGATAAACCACTGAAAAGTTCCTATTCAGTCATAACGTACATGATTATGTAATTATAAGTTCAAAGGGGATTGAAGCAGTTCACTGAGTAGCTTATTTAGGCTCTACCTGCAGCCTCGGCGACAATCACCAGTCAGCGGCGTCGTGTGATAGCTCAGGGGTTAAGGCGCGAACTTACTAACTAGATAGTCCGTGAGTCACCGATTGTACATATAAGGGTTGCCAGTGTAACGTACCAAATCAGGTACCAAACGTAGACTAGGAATAGGGTTATAGCAACTCACCTAACCGTTTATGGAACCCGGATTTCCGAGTCCAGAGCAAGCGTTACACTTTTAGTTTTCATATTCCATCCAAAGATCACACCCAGGTCCTGAGTGTACGTTTCTGCTGTGGTTGCCCTCAACTCAGTGTGTGCTGGCTATCGGCTGGACGCGAAACAATAAGAAGTTCATTATATTCGCAGGATTAATGGGACCCCATTTTCTACCGTCCATCGGTGAATGACACCTGCGTCACACTGGAAACTCGTGTTATCTTCCCTTGTGAGGGCTGTTCTGCATAGTTTCCACTCGTCGGCAAATGTGATCCATTTCGCGCTGATGATCACCAGATCAATAGCGTCTAGGAAGCGACGAAGTACCTACCTTGCGTTAATGTTCCTGTGGCTCACCTAGAGGAAGTGTCATTCATGTTTGTAGTCCGCACAGAAGTTTGGCAACCCAGCCAAAGAGGTGACCACTGGTTCCACACTTCTGAAGGGAGCATAGCAGGGAAACGTGATTAACTTAATTGGATGCTTCGAAAAAATAAGAAAAAACGAATGAATTACGCACGATATAGGTGTTTTCAACCAATGACGATCGCGTTGGTGACGCGCAAACGTTTATATGCCAATTCTGCCTAGGCCGAAGGGGTCCTGCCGGTAGGCGTATCCCAATTTATCTTTTAACGATTTTTCCGAACAACTTGGGCAGGATTTTTGTCAATTTAACATACGCAACGATGATCCTATTAATCTTCTCCCTACTGCCACACTCGTGACAGCCTTTTGCAATCTAACAACGTCCCGAAGGAGCGGACTGTCGGGTTTGCGATGATGAGAGCTAGTTTCCTTTTGAAAATATGTATCCGTGAAACCAAACGAGTAACATGTGTCACAGCTTGAGTCTAATTTGTGTGATGTTCTCCCGTCTGTCGTGAAACTACGTTGGTGAAACAGGGAACGAAGACGGCGGCAAACACTGCGGCACCCGACACCCCTTCACCGCCCCCTGTGATCATTATGAACAGTGTGTCCTTCTTTCTAAGCATATCCGTTGCTTCCGCACACACCTCTCCCTCAGATGCCTGCAGTGCAATCGAATCATACATCAAATGCTTATTTTTATACAACATCGCAGACTGACTTCTAGCTTCTGAGTAAATGGCATGAGTGTCAGTGGCAAAGCAAGGCCAACTGTGCAGTAACAGTCCGTTTTATCCGAGTTGGCTTTGTAGTAGTGTCGTTTTCCAATGTTGCCTAGAGGACATGCATAATGCTGCACTAGATTCCCTCTTCTTGATGCGGACCAGTTTCATCTGAGCCTTACTACTCCATTACCTGAAACTCTCTTTCTTCGAAGGCGGTTTTCCACGGGTTCGAGATCAGCGCGATGCTGAAATAAATCGGCTGGCAAATCCATAGCCGTCCCCAGTTTCTTCGTGATTTTAAGTCTGCGTCGCTCATAAGCTTAACAACTCCAGTGGGTGAAACGCAGTTTCCGTTGTCCTGATTCTAACTTTCTAAAAGTTTTGATTGCACATGAATATACCGCGGACTAAATTACCGAACAAGCTTGCACCTATAGCTGAATCATCACTGTAATGTTCCCTGAAACATCAAACCTCAGTGAAATACACTCAAGCCCAAGGACGACTAGGGCTAAATCTTGTACACAAATGTCAAAGTATTAACTGATGGTTGAAACCTCAGCCGAAGGAGCTTTCAAACAATTTCAAGCTGGCAGATATAGATGCATCTTCACGACTGAGTACTTATTTTATCCGCGCTCATTTAGAATGCTGTTGCTTTGTGGGTAAAACGGGTGTCCTTTAGCGTTATATTTTTCCGATGTCACATTGGCTGATTCAGCCGGACGCGTTGCGGAATAATGTAGGAAATAAACGCGATTCTGCTCATGGGGTCTACATTGTTTTTTGAGGTAAACCAAAGACTCCGAAAGACCGTACTCCACACAAGAAGTCATTGGACATCAAGGCTCACAGAACTACTGTGGATCTTTTTGATTTAGATTCATTGGGTCTCCAATTTGACAAAAGTGCATCTAAGGGGCATAAGAAGGAAGAATATGTAGTTTTGTTATTATCTTTTAAGCACTGGCCACCAAAAAGACTTTAAAGCGTCTAAGCTGATGCAAATGCGTCTTCCGAACATGATCCGAGAATCTGGGGAGTCCCACGAGAAAGTTGTAGTCCTTTACATCGGATTAGTGAAGGGGATCCTAATGGATTTGGTCTTGTAAATGGAAAAGGTAAAGTGGCAGAGGGGGAGTGGAAAAGTAAGAAATGCAAAGGAAATTAGCCTGGCTTACTCCCGGATTTTTATCTTATCAAAGACTCAGAGAGTTGGCAATGTTTTGGAATGTAGGTAGCTCGGGTGAGCTGCTTGGTTGTTGGTCTGTTCGCCGAGATTGGCAGTTGGATTGCAAACGTTTCATCACCAACTGAGGTAACATCGTCAGTGCGGGGTTGACGATGTCACTGACGATGTCACCTCGAATGGTGATGAAACGTTTGCAATCCAACTGCCAAGCTCGGTGAACAGACCAACAACCAAACTCAGAGAGTTGTCCTCTCACTTAAACCAGCGAATCTCACTCATAGTTCTGAGCGGCACAAGCAGTCTAAGAAACGAACTCGATGAATCTGGTCCAGTAGTAGATGGAAAACACCCAGAGGTGGTGGTAGCTTTGGCCAAAACGTGCCCTCTGTCGACACATATGCTTGGAAATTTCTCACTCCGACCACAATCAGCTCAAGGCTGGTGGCACAGTATTTCATCGATGTGAAAATTACCTCCATTCACCATTTTCGTAGGCATTTTAGTGGAACAATGGTACAAAGAGACACTGAAGGCGCTAACTCACTTCCATAAATGTCTGCACCAGCAATAGGACTAGTGTCGTTTGCCCAAATCCAATGGCTTGTGGTAACCGCAAAATGGATACGACTGGGTGCAGCGGACACCAAGAGGAGCTTCTTGTTTTGCGCGATTTCAGTCCGATATTGACTGACTTAGATGGAAATGTCAAAATTTCCGTTCAATTCACCAGTCTAAGTTTCTGAAATACATGCCAGCTGGGGAGCCTTTAGATGCTCCACAATTGGGACAAAATAAATATTTGCACGGGTCTTTTCAGAGACCAATTAAATCACACTCGGGGGAGCAAATCTCTCTTGGTCACACTGGTAAACTTCCTCACTGCCATTGCAAGGACTGGAACAATTCAGTGCCGGGTGTTCCTCTTTACTCGCATTTCAGTTTCATTAGTCATTCGGTTATTTAAAAAAAAACAGTGACAAAGGCAGTCCAATTTCACCCACCGCAGCCACTACAGCTCAAGTACTACTTTATGTTACAATATGCTCTTTGGTTAGCTGGTTGCCAAGACGAGGTTCAGAAGCTAGCTCGGAAGCATCCTTCTCAGTTTAATCAGATGAAGTAACGTTGGTAATATGGACGGCAAATACATTGTATCGATTCACATTAGCATGACTGGTATACACGTGATGAGTAGTTTTATCGCAAACTTTGGTCCTAACACTTCTAAATTGATGAAAAATGTATACGGATTGCAGTTCAGCAAGCACTTCAGAGCTTTCACAATCAATTGCGTAAGAGTTGCTGCAGTACTTCCTTAAAAAAGTAACAGCCGCACGCTTCATCCCCTGAAACGGTAATGGGACGATTGATTCCGTTCCCACAGCGATCAGAATATCACCCATGCTGTCCGAAAAACGGGAACAACCCATAGATACTCTCTCACCTCCAAGTCGCGCAATGGGCAATTCCGTGGTCTTGTATCAACCCGCTCCCCGCAATTCGTGTTGATCACAGCCCATTCGTCGTTCGAGTCACATTGTGCACCCATCATCCCACTTCCAAAAAATGGCACTCAGTTACCCCCTCCGAGGTATTCTCCAGTACCACGTCCTGTTGCTAGCTGGTTTCCCAAGGCTGCTGAGCCACCCACCATTGTTCATCCCACTCTCACCACCTCCACTCACTTCTACATCCCAGATTGTTGTTCTCACTCATTCAGGTCTTTCCCACCCACTGGCCCTGAACCAACCACATCCCACTCTTGTCTCACGTACCTGGCTGCGGACCACCACCTATTGGCTCTTACAGTTTGGCCAGTTAAGATGGAACGAAAAGCTGACCCTTGCCGAAATGCGCCTACTCAACTCGCGGCCGCACGTATAATACGTCCTGCGGGTGGATGGCCTGGCTTCTTCAGCCTCCCGGAAATACCGCATTGAACGATTAGCACCTATTAACGATACCGTACATCGCTTTCACCTCCCACGAATGTACTCAGGGTGTATGCGCCTTTGCTCAATGTTCCCTCCCCTTAGCCGCACCCACCATCTGGAATCATCCATTTCATTTGGGGGTCATGACTCGAGCGCAGTGTTCAGGTCGCTCTCTGCTCGAAACAGGGTGTTTACCAGAAAATTTTCATCGGGTCAGAAATTCCTCTCCCTGCTCTTCGTTCTAGACAGTACACATAAAATGAATCGTCATCTGAGCGACATTAATCGGACCCCGTTGCTCCCCACATCAGGGCAGCGAATGAGTTACTGACCACTGCAACACTATCCGACGCGCTTGACGTCTTCATTCTCCTATCCACTCAGTGGAAATCCTACGGCTCAAATACTAAGGCCTTATGCGTCAACTCCCAGACCTTAGCAGAAAAAGGTTAATAATATGGTTGCTATTTTTGACTACGATTCAACCGCGTCCAACTAAGATTCCTCTATGTCGATTTGCCGACAATCGGCGCTGGCTCTCAGGTCCTAAAGAAGACCGATTTAGGCCACAATTATCTCCAGAACATGCGGACCACTAGGATTTTATTTACGCTATACCACATCTAAGCAAATGACTAGGCCTCTTGAGCAATCATTTAGTACCAGCTTGGACCAGCTGTCGTCGTCACCCGCCGCAGCAACCCAAATGCTTGCGGAACTATATACTGAAGTATATACATGCGATCCCCCCTTCTTAGGACCTTCCATGCCTATGTACCTCAAGATCACCCACCACAGTGCACTTTCCACTTTCCGGAAATCTAGGTATCCCCGGCCAGGTGCGACCTCTCAGACGATCCTCTGTCACATAGGGCATCCATCTAGAAATCCATGGAGAGTGTGCGCTGCTCCGAACTACTCTCACCTGATCGTCTTCCACTCATTTTTCACGTCTGGCCTTCTCGGTACGACCTGGAGGCGAGCTATCGTGCATCTCATTTATAAATGAGGACGCCTCCATGACTCTCAACCATCCATCCATACCTCTTACTAATAAACCTTGTAATTTGATGACAGGCGTCATGGAAATCTCTTCCAACGTTTCCGCTTCCAGTAACCCTTGAAAGTTATTCAACGGGATTTCATCTCTCCTTCCTCCTGTCCAACCAATCCAATTATATTTTAATCCGACATCACGAGGTTACTGCGCCAGTTTTGATTTTTCAAATAACTTTCACGTGGATCAGCGCAACAACCTCATCCGGAATTGGGGGAAGATTGCCATCAATGGCCCCCTCTCGCGCTGGCTGTCAGTCATTCTCACCAACTGAAAATCCAAAGCTTGACTCAAACGTTTGTTTTCAGCGTTTTCAAAACACCCGGCATAGTTTCCCAGGGATCAGTTCCTGCAGATTCCCTTCTCATATTCTTTATTAAAGCTCTGCTTTTCTTGGTATCGCCCGAATAATTGACACTGTTGTACACATATAACCGCAAATTTTGGTTAACTTGCTTCGCCTTCTTACAGGAATCTTTTATTTCTGCTCCCTTTTGTTGCTTTCAACTACCTACAATAAAAACTAAATGGAGGTACAAAGCACGTACACATCCATTCACAGATATAGGTGGAATATATACCACCCCAACCTTCTCTTCAAGAATCCGCAAAGGTCAGGGAGCCTGGATGTCTGTTCGCCTCTACTGCATGTATAATCCCATGCGTCTTTTGAGGTTACATGATTGGTACATCCCAGATGTTTGATCGGTTGGTAATTGGTTCGTTCTCCGACCTCGGCAATTGACTTGTTCTCCCAGCTGGGTGAGTGGTTCCACCATTTCTGCTTCCGTTTATATAGTTTACTTAGCGTAGTTACTGAAAGCCACGTATTTGGTTGTTTGAAGATTGTCTGGCACACGATTTGGTTTTTCATCCTGGGATTGGTGTTGCGTTGTGGTCTGCTTGCCTCGCATCTGGTGGGTTCGTTGTTGAGCTTCCATTCAGTAGTTCCGTTCTTTCGTTCCCATCCATCCATTCTGTTTTCCTTGCGCGCTGCGCTCCAAAAGTCTTCATGCCTGATGATTGATGGATTATATACCTACCTAATTATTTTTTTCTCACAACTTGATGGGGCATCCCGTTTCGGCTTCTGTGGCTCCTGACCAGCTCAGAGGTTGCTTTTTTCGTTTAATGCTATCTCCGTTTGATATTTTAGCACTACCGGAGGCCTATTTCATCCACCCATCTTCGGTCCATCGAACCTTAGAGCTTCTTAGGATCATAGTCTGGACATTCCCCATTCTTTCTAGAACAGTGCGGTCAAGTTTGGAACACCTGGCCTGGGCACGATAAAGCAATATCGGAACCTGTTCATCAAAGAGCACTCAAGTTTGTTGCGTCCTTTCACCACCTGTCCTAATGAGGATGGCCACCTCAATCTAACAAAACCTCAAAAGTACGGGTACCCTCGTGACTGAACCCATTATAATAATTGTTCCACGTATGCCGCCACCTCACCGAATTATTTACCCCACCCAACAGCAGCCTCCGTGGCCGGAGGACCTACGTCCACCAGATAAGGCTAGCCCCGACATCTGGTCGATTCTAATAGCTTTCTGAAACATACTTTGACGTACGTCAGCTATATTTGCTAAGAATGCTGGCGCACCGAAACCAACACTTAACCGGGTATTTTGCGAGCTCTTTCATCCAAAGCAGTGACCTTTTGGCTTCGTCAGATCAGGCAAGCTTGACTGTTTCCTTCTACCTCCTTCCGAATATCCACATCATTCTCTAGCACCTCTAAATCCTTCCACATTGCCGAACCCCATACCCCCCGCTGGGTTTTTTGCATGCGCAACTGTAATATATATATCCCATTCGTACTCTGCTAATGCACCCCTACATTCTCTCTAGACGACTCGAGTGAGGCTGAATGCTTTTGGTCTTGAGTTTACCAGCTCAGATCTTCTCAGTTTACTGGCCGTTTGTAGATTGCTTATTCTCACCCTAACGTCACAGTTATCCGTACAGTTTATATTCAACGGTTTCACTGGAATCCACTGGTTTCCATTTTATCGGACACAGTTACCGTACATTATCAACGATTGGGCTACAGTGCCTAGACATCTGGTTTCAGGCATTGATTTGTTTGCCACATAACAATTCGAAATATATTCCCAATGCTCAACCCTAGCAGATACCACTATAACGGTGCACACTACTGGCAAAGCATTTTAGCAGTGCTTGGGTGTCAAGGAGCCGTCCCCGCACCTGAAGCTTGGTATAAAAATTTTGGAACCGCCTTGCATTGCCTGGCCAGTAAATAACTCCGTAATGAAGAGTGGTCCACCTTTCAATAGTAAATTCACTAAACCCAGTACCGCCAGTGATGGCGAGAGATAACCGTTGGATTGGCACAATACCCTGAATGACGAAAAGTGCGTCCGTATGTCATTCGGACGGAGGACTCAGTGAGCACCTTTGTCGTGCATTGTAAGAATGGACCAGAAGACACCACGAGGATAGGTGCCAAAAAGGATTTGGGTATCTGGCTCTCTTCAAACATGTTCTCCTCACTGCACAGTGAGAAATCAGCCCAAAGGGCATTCGCCGTTCTACGAATGATTCGGCGCACCTTCACCCGTATTACTAGCACGGACTTCCAGATACTCTATGGGGCCTACGTCAGACCGCTTCTTGAATACGCCAACCAAGTTGTCCACTCAGGGCGCACGAAGGACATAACCATCATTGAGCGTGTCCAGCGAGCTGCTACGAAAATGGTTGCCGGCCTTAAACCCGTGGGCTATGAAATGCGTCTCGCAGCACTTGATCTCTTTCCCCTCGAGTATCGCCGCCTCCGAGGAGATCTAATTCTTACTTATGCCCTGTATGAGCAAGGTTTGTTCAGCAGATTTTTCACCGTTGAGCCAGCAAACACACGGCGAGGACATGGTAAGAAGATTTTCAAGCTCAGAGCGAACACTTATATCATTCAAATTTTTTCTCATTTCGTGCAGTAGCTGCGTGGAATAACCTTCCTCCAACGGTCGTCCACGCTCCTTCTAGAACCCACTTCAAAGCACTATTAGACAATTTCTTATGCGAGGCCTAGTGCTGCCAAACATACTGCCTCACGCTGAGAGCTTAAAGGCAGTGCTACGCCCTTTTTACGCCTGCGCCTTTCAGATGTACGATGGCCGCTGAACGACAGGAGCAAAACCAACCGGGGAAACTTGGGCAAAAGCCTCGATCTTGTGTATCAATCCGTTAATCCGTGACTGCGAATCCAAGCGCTGGCAAGCTTACTACCCCGCGCTGAGAGCTTAAAGGCAGTGCTACACCCTTTTTACGCTTGTGCCTTTCAGGTGCACGACAGCCGCTGAACTACAAGAACGAGACCGGGAAGCTTGGGCGAAAGCCTCGATCCTATGTATCAATCCGTGAGTCTGTGAGATGCGTTTTACTACATCACTTTGCCATTAGGTCGTAGCAATATAAAGCCTCGAATTCAAATTGTACTGGAGGCTCTTTTGGACCTATTAATTTAACAGTCTTTGAACAACGTATAGTTACGAGTTGCCATTATAGAAGGTCGCCATCAGCCACTCCTCGTTGGAATACTCTTTTCTGGCAATTGTGTATGGTTTTGTTGGACTCAGAAACCCGTGGGTAGATACCGAATTTTCTACAAAAACTTGACTACATGGCTCAAAATATGATCAAATAATAGGCTTTATGGCAACATATAAGAGGGAGCCTCAGAATTCGGGTTGCGCTGACTATTTACAATCCATATAACCCAAAATGACGGCATGCATTTCCAAAAATAAGTTAAGATATTTCGATTTATGGGCACAGATAATTCCGGCAATGAGCAAGCCCAAAATCGAGTTTTCTGCAGGTTCGTACAAACCACGGTGCCGGGTGTCCAGATTCGGGTTTTAAGAATAACCAAAAACCCCATAACAGGACAGCTATTCGAGGCACTCGCTTGCTGCACGAAGGAGAGTTTCCGTTGGAGTATGGAGAGAAACCAATTCACATACTCCGGAGGTGGTGAAAGAGGTCAAACCAGTGATTATTGTCCCATTTGCAGATTACTGGAATGTGAGATCCTGCCGACGGAGGCAACGAGTGTACAATTTCCTGGAAACATTTGTTTTTTGCTTGTGCCAAGCACCCAAACTACAATTTGGACAAGAACAGTGTGAAGCTGCACAAACCGTGGTGCTACGAAATTGCTTGAACAGTCCTCTTGCTAGAGATCCAACACTTGCCACGAGAGAAAGTTACTCGACTTGCGCAACAAAGTAGCAGTTTTCTCACGGCCAGTAATTCATGAGGTCTAACTCTCTGGCAACCAGATCACGAAGACTACCCATGATTGTGGGCAGTTTTGTGCACGCAAGATTACAAGTGCTTCACAACTGATGGCATCTCTCCGAAATCAAAAAATTGACCAGAAATACTGGCTGCTTTCCAAGTAGAGTATACGTCGCCCAAACTCTGACTCTCACATAATCCGCTGTTATCCTTATGGCACAACTCATCAGGGATATTCTGAGGCCTTGAGGCCATCTACATTGCCATTATGGGCAGCGAGTTCAGGGAAAGGAGAACTGTGACTGTTTTTTTCAAGGGAAGAAGGTCAGAACCAAATAGATGAAGCTCACTGAGCGCACAAAATAGCCGACTCACTATGTGCCAAGGAGACAAGGCCCCTGAAAACCCCTGCCAGACTACTATAGAAGCCAAAGCTTCCCCGCTTGAAACATATGACCTTCGAGAGATTAACAACTTTAGTGTGTCCCTGCGTCCCATAGTGTGAAAAAGTGTGGCGAAAAGGAATAAATGCACAGGTCCGTCTTACGAAGTTATAGAAGCAGAAAACCAAGACATAATAATAGATTACAAACTTGGTCAGAACGTGTGAAAATTGCTTCAAACGCTACTTAACCTCGAGGTGCTAGTGACAACAAGGGCAACCAGATTATCAGTGTATACCAACTGTCGCAGCACAAAGTTGGGAATCTCGAAAGCTACTTGAACGATCTCTGAAATGTCAGCTCACACATTGAAGTCAGGATACAGGCACCAAAAAGCCGCTCTTTGTAACTTGCGGCTTCTTTTAGCTGTAGTTATCTAAGTTCTATCGTGAGATGCATTGGCACCGTTCAAAACTTCACGAAACAAACATTTCCTGAGAAGCCAGCTGGGAATTCCAGCGGCCCCAAAGGCCAAATGCAGCCTCAGGAGAAGCTGACCATTGGAATTAATTAATCGTCTTGGTTCATGATATCCAAGACGAAATGTCCACCATCAACTGAGAAATACTTCATCAATAATAGTCGTAGAAAGTGTTACAGCTATGCTAGTCGTCCTAAGCCTTAGCAATTCAGAACTTTCCACCCCATTTTCTCAACTCCGTACACTGAAAAAAATAATTCCCCGATTCTGAACCTGAACTTTACAAATAAGCCGTGGTCAAAACGACTAAATACCCGATCCAGTTATGTTTCGATATCCACTTTGTTTATAGTTTACACTTACAGGATAGACAAAGCAAGCTTTAACCCCAAAACACAAAGACTTACACATCGTTTAGGCTTTTTTTACGAACAAATATATGAAAAGTTTTAGACACAGAACCAGCTCATGACACCTAAAAACCTGCAGCAAGCTCTCCGGTTTATTAATAGTTTTCGCGTTTACAAACAAGATCATTAGGATCCCTGCCTATGAAAGTTGGAGTGGAAGCCAAACCTAAGGACGTACGGACAAGAGGGACTGCTCACTGAGGCGTTACACGGAAAAACATGTTATACTGCATGAGGGAAATACGTTTATCTGCAATTTCCTAACACCGCGATTGTTCACGCTAACAAAAGAAACTGGTAGCATTAGTTTGTCATTTTACTAGCAACGAACCCGCAGTACTGCACAGGCACGTCAACTACTTTCAAAAGGTCAGCTAATAAGTTTCACAAACTATTACATGTAAAAACACTCGAAACGACCTTAACGAAAACTGCAGAAACCTTAGTGGACTGCAGGAGTTTACGATCACTATACGGATAAGCTTGAAACGTGACAGGTCTTGCGTATATTGTTGTTTTGTATGCTTGAATTCTGCCGTATTTAGGAAGAAATTTTGCCTTCAATGGGAAAGTTTTGCTCTGCTAGGTCGTCCCTGGTAAAAGCTGTGTCAGCCAACCGTTCTTCATTACAGCTCTTGGTGCTTATCTTTCCAAGTGTTCTGCATTTTATCACAGAGCGTTCTTTTTCTCATTGTCAGAAGCCAAGGTGCTGCACTTGTAAGCCTATATGTTCTTTTGCGGGTGGCCCAAAATCTTGAAGCTCCAAGGCCGCTGCACTTCTGGCAGGGACCAGATCATTGTCCTACAAAAGCAGTTCAAGCAAACCACTTAGTTTGCAAAAAAGGCAAACGCCTTATTGGAGTCGTATCTGACGCAGTTACCAAGGGTCCGTTTCACTGCAACTTGGTTAGCATGCACATTCAACAAAAATCACGGTCTACTACTCACACATCAAAGTGAAGTGCAACCAGCAACGAATCTAGAAAATTCCTGAAATAAATCATCAACCATTCTAATTTTGGAGCTATTCCTTTAGAAAAATGAGTATCTAAGTTGTAAGGAAGGAGAAAATCAAGATGAGCGTGGGCTATGAGAGCCTGCATATGTGGTGTTAATTACCTGAGATTTTTTTGTACTGAAGGCTTACTAGATTATTCCCTCAGGCTATCGGACAGAGACCTACTTTGACATTGATCCTTGAGAGAACACCAGCATTGAGTACGCTTCCACACTCTAAGTCACATTTTCAAAGCACTTCTCAAGCTGATGCCACGACTTTCATTTCGAAGGCTTAGGATTTGGCTGCTGGTAAGGCGCCTTGATTACACAAAATCCGAATAACCAGAAAAGCAACGGGGTCTTCTCGAACTTTCAACAAAATACTTCAAGCCTCAAAAGTTATCAAGGCTTTCAGTTCTACGTATTTCGGCCGGCACACCACAAATAAAATAAACTCATGCGGACTGGGACAGCAATAGTTCAAAACAGATCCAAAGATTACCCTCGTTGCAGAGCAAAAGATGGTCCTTATCAGCTTCATTTATATAAGCCCATGGGTGACTAATTTTCAGAATGCCAGCTACTCACAGGTAAGGATGAGGTGCGGCCAACATCACATTACGAACGATATCCGTCAAACAGCATCACAATTATCTAGCTAGGTGATTCTACTTCTTGCGCTTGTTTTGCGTCCGGAGTGACGTTGCCATATGTTGTCTGTGCACTCAGATGATAAACCACAGAAGTAAGTTATCTGAACCCAAGCAACGTGGCTTCAAAAAACTTTCACGCACCATTTTTTTGACTGAAGTATGTTCAAAAGTAAAAAAAGGCAGCGAGAAATTAAGGTTCATTTCCTATCTTATGATCTCTAACAGAGGTAGAAAAACAGGGCTAGTCATCCACTTAAGCAGATGTCCTCAAAAATTTATCACTTTTGATGCGCTCGCAGAGGGCTTGACGGCGGTAATTTTATGTTGCTTAGTGTGGTGCACTTGATATTCTGACCTTCTAGAGTAGATGACCAACTGCTGGTGGACCATATAATATGTATATTTCCCATAATGAACAAAGTGGACATTTTGATAGGTTGATATGCGCTGCGCCTCTGAAAACCATTGGGCTATACTGGATGGTGTCTGCTTTATATTTGACCATAGGAGTCAATAAAGGGAGATAACATCAACACAGTATTCCCATCCTCTCGGTTGAGGTTTCGTGAAATATGTTGAAATGTTTCTTAAAAGCTGCCGTAACCCAGTAGTCTTACGCCAACTGTGGTTTTATTGCTGTATGGCTCTTAAGCGAAATGCTTTGTTTGGTGAATTCGGCTGCCCTCTTGCTTGGGTTTCGATCCAATGGCAGTAACTCATCTTAGGTACAAACATGAACCATACAAACAATAATGATTTACCAAAAGTTTGGCTCTCATTTTCCATCATCTGGACTGCCTCAGTCACTTGACACAGCAAGATATGTAACACAAAACAGGGAGTTGCGGATAATTCCCATCTTTCTTCGACACAGTCTTCCATCTTCTTCCTTGATCTGCCCAACAAACACTTCTCTGTAGATCTAGTCGTTAGCACTTCAGTCTTGCATGCAAAGAAGTGAATGATTTCACGCTGCCACTCATGCATGCTGCTTCGTATCCCTTTCTGAAAAAGTGTTTTTCCGTTTTAGCAATCTTTATCATGCTAACTCGAAAGCGAATTGGCCAACAAGCACCTCTGATGTAAACGTCTGACAATTTATTGCTGTATGTTTTCGATTTTCCTGAAACTCGGAATTACGGCATCTTTGTTGCCTAAATGCTACTAGCTACAAAATGTGGACGAGTTTATATCAGGTGCAGCAGGCTATGCCAGAGTCAGTATGGCACTCGGCAGTTGAGCCAAGGCTAACTTACTCAAATAGACCCCCATCAATGGTCACCTTTGCGTTATTTGTGTTTCAGATCCTATAAGAACCCGTTCTATTCAAAACAGTAACCGTTCCGTATTTAAAGTTTCTTCATGTGCATCAACAAAATGTGGCTCTGATTAGGTGGAAGAAAATAAATGACTCTCCTATCCGGCACAAGGAGTTCAGATATCGTCTTTGTCAATAGCAGTATCAGAAAACATATAGGATGTGTCATTTTAGCAGCAAAAAGGCTCCATTCTTGATTGTTGCTCTTTCTGAGCGATTCACTTCGACTCAGCTCATGCGTTCTTTTGGTGTATCCTTTCCATGATCTCCAGGGGAGACAGAGGAAATATACTTCCCGTTTGGCCGCCTAACTCTTTCAACTCACAAGTAACACAATCCCATTAAACCAGCCTTTATACAGCTTTAAAAGCCAATGATTTGGGAGGCTTCTTGAGAAGAAATCAGAATAGTCATTCATATGGCAAAGACCTTGGCAAGTGATGTATCCGAAGTCCGCCAAATAAAAACTTGACTTTGGAAGAGGCGCTGTAGCTATCACAATCATAAACTTGTACGCCTTCGAATAAGCCAGAAGAGCGGTCAGACGTCAGTTAAAGTACAGTTTACGGGCGAGCATATAGACCTGGTGGAAAGTAGAGGAAACCAGTGCAGCTTGGGATGTACAAAAGTGCTCTTATACAGGGGGAGACCAAAAAACAACTGTTAATGAGATCACCAAGGACAGTATTATAAATTTAATATATAACATGGGGCTGCATATTTTGGACAATAGCTTGTATAGCCGTGCACCCCGTTACCTATTTTTTTCGTTCAACCTGCTCAATCTGAGTCGAAATCTGTGAGTTTAGGGCCTCTCAACCTTGCTTAAGTACTAGTATGTCCCTCTGCTTCAAGGTGCCATCAGTCCACTTGACCAAACCATCAGCCACAAAAGTAGTTGAAAGACGGTGTTAAGTCTCGGTGTTTTTCATTGGTTAGATCGTTGAAACAAAACGTGGGGATAATCCATCCACCAACAGAAACAATTCAAAAGAATATGTCAAAAACTGGATCCTCGCTGATCCATTAGTTAATATTTTCATTCCATAGGTTTCTCAGATATGTTTGACCAATATTTGTGTCTCCACCCCAAAGACTTTACAGCCTACCATCTCACGAAAGGTGGTCTGTCAAGACCATTTAGGTTACTAATCTCTTTTTGGTGGTAACAATCACAAAGTATCGAGTTAAGATTCATTTCATTCGTTTGATTCAAAGAGAAGAAACCGCGTTCACGTTGTGGTTACAGCTGCCACATTTTGTTTGCCGATGACATGGAGATATAAAGCTGGATAGCAGCTCACTGAAGGCGAGAGCTGATATAATTGATGCGTGAAGGCAATTGGAACACTTGCTTGATAAACACTTCAGAATTGTAGCTTCCATGGTATCACCAGAGTCAGCTCAGAAAACAACCCGGATTAGTATGACAGAATAAATTTTAAATCAGAGCTGCTATGCTACACGATAACCAAGGATTGAAAGTTTCACATCGACTAATGTGAAGTCCCAATAGAGCAATGTCTCTATTAAAGATCATAAATGTGGGAACAGAACCAGGTATATCTGTCAGAGGAACTAAAACTTATGAATCAGAAGTTGCCACAAAACTCGTGCTTGTCGGACAAAGCTGTGTGCATTTACTTTGAAAAACCAAATATTTACGACCGGACCAAATAATTGTGGCAGAACTAACCTACTCATCATGATTCATGTCCGCGTTCGTCAACACACGGGATGCAGCGGGATTAGAACCGGCGGAAAGACGTTGGGTATATAAATGTAGAACAAATACGTTGTTTGCACTATTTGGAGAAAGGTGTGATGATTCGACGGGGGAGAAAACTACCTGAAGCTCGAGCCAAACAGCTGGAGGACTTTTGATTACTGATTACCTGGCGGGAATAACTGTTTTGGGGAAAATAGCAATGGAACTAGCTCGCATCCCAAAATAGGAACAATGCACGATTTCTGAATTGATCAGGCGGCTACCTGAATCTGTCCAGATGTGACAGGATCGATCAAAGTTGACTGATAATGCGATCTATCGATACAAGTTATTTTTTCAGTTAAGGATTGAATACCATGAAAATATTCTACAATAGGTTGGCGTACGATGAGTGATCTGCCAACAGTTATTTAACGTGTTATTAATCGTACCTAAACACTCATTACCTCATTCATTTTCTTTTAACACTTACAGGCAATGCGGTCTTTGTCGGGTAAGCAGGGACGAACGCTCAAGCATATGGAAGCACTTGGAGTTCGCATTACACCAGGAATTATTCACTTTTCTGATGTGCGCACATCAGTTACTCAAGTGATAACCGTCCAAATTCACAACATTTCACTGAATACAAAGCAAATACGAGTTTATCCTCCTAAGTCTGACGTGAGTTTATCTAGCTCATTCTGGAGATTCAATCACATCGTCTATGTTAGGATCTGAAACTTATGGACGAATCCTTTGAAAGGCCAATTGCTGCCGGGATGAAAAGTTCCGTGGGGGTAAAGCTGCATTTGAGGCACAATAGTGCTGACTTTGAAGACCGTCTGGTCATTACCATAGACGGAGAAACGCGGATGTTGCCGATAGTGGTGTAAGAAGGCGTTGAATAATGTTCATCACAATAAAAGATCTGTTCCCAAGCCTTATCTAGACCTGCCAGAAAAAATAGATTTTGGCAAGCTTGTGCTCCAAAACCGGATTGTCAAAAGAAAAATCTTGATTAAAAACCGTGGAAGTGTACCAGGGCACTTCCGGATCAATGAGAATAATGAAAAAATAAAAATTACTCCATCGTATGGCGTTGTTCCCCCAAAGTCATCGGAGACGTTCACGGTATAGTTACACATTCATCTTATAAGTAACGTATTCCTTGTTTAGATAAGTTTCCTTCCAGAGGCTGAGCAAATTTTTACCTGTTCAATACCGTGAGAAAAAGCACCTTTCTTTTAAACATAAGGTCTTTAGGATTGAGCTTGAAGGCTCTCAAAAAACGCCCATCGAAATCACTGCAAACGTGGTGCAACCTCATCTCACTCTGAAAGCAACTAAACGTAGACAATTTTCCGTTTACTCAGAGGTTCTAGATGATAAAGAGCTTTTCTCGAGAAACCTGCATGCAGAGAATATTGTGCTCGTCAAGGTTGGTCCAATTTTCTATAATGCAGCACGAGTATTCCATTGGACCATTGTGAATCAGTCACCTGAACCATCGAAATTTGTATGCGTCTTATCGGATGAACTGAATCAGGTAAGCTTCTGGGGATATGGTTGCAGATGGCTAGTTTTCTACAGCTTCTCGCTAGTCCCAGTGATGCTGACGCAATGGCTCGTGGTATCTAAGGTATGCGAGTTGCACTCAGCCCCAAGGCTAAAAGCGCCTTACTGGACTGGATCCCAGTAAACGGTCGTCTTTGCGCCGTGCGGTTGTCTGGCTCAATTAAGAGCAACGCATGTCGATGCGGTTAACGGTGTTTACTTGTCGTATCAGTATACGCTCCAACAGACTGCAGTTCTGAGACTGATAAAGATGGGCTTTATCAAAATCTGTCGCGACTGATTCGACCAGCCCCACCTGAAAAATCAACAATTTAGCGGTTCAGTTTACAGTTTTCCAAGGAACATTTTAACCTTATCGTCAACATTTAAGTAAGGGAAACCTGGCTTACCATACTGCTGGGTCTCGCTGTAAGCCGTTTCGTCCCAAGTGAACTGGAAGTACTATTTTAATGCTGAGAAAAGTTGCAGACAGGTCTATTTTACCATAATCTCTACTCCAAAAAAGTCAAAGTCTCATTATACGAACAGAAATGCTTGGGCATCTTCTCACAAACTTCAAGAAAAATACATTGTGGTTTTCGTGTACAAGTGTGTGTAACGCAAAGTCGGAATGCTGCCAAACTGATTTGACTATTCTGGTTGTTCTCCTAACGTGTTTTTTTCCTTGATAAAATTCTTTTTGGTGGTAAGTATTGTTTTGGCGCTTTAGTTCAACAAACATCCATCTTACAAGGAAGTCTTCAACAAGGTTGAGTTTAGTTAGTGTTGGCTGAGGGCTCATTCTGGTTTGCTTCATCTCCGTCAGGACTCTACTGAGAGGAGAATCGGTATTACCCAATTTAGTTGGTTCTATTTGCGTTTGTTCGTAACAGAATTTGCCTAGTCAAAATTTGTCCTCGTAGAAAAACTCGCTCATGAGCAAGTGAACATCATAAAGTGACCGCACTATATTAATTCTTATATTGCAACCTGTTTGTCTATTATCATTACATCTAGTCATAGCATTCAGTAATTCGTAATCAATGGAAATGCGTCCATTTGGTGCACTGCTACATCTTCCATGGGTTGTGGCAGTGTCACATGGTCCAAACGTAGGATGAGAAAATCGCAGGGTGACATCAGGCTCCCGTTGAGCAGACCCCGCATTAACCTCCGAGTCACCTCAGACTTTGTACTAAAGTGATGAAAATTCACTACAACAATAAACACATATTCTCAGTAGTTTCTGGCATGATGGAAAACTGTCAAAGGTTCAAATATCGTGAAACCATTCGGAAGGCCGAAAGCAAAGGAAGCATTATTATTTTTTTCGTCAGCTTCCAAACATGAATATTGTTTCGTGCCAAAGTTATCAGATGGAATCTTAAAAATTACAGTCCGTTGGTTGGTTAACCATTTGAGCCAAATTATGGTAGCATTCTGCTTTTTCGGTTTGATTCTTTTGAAGACAGTCATTACTCACAAACAACTAACGAATTTAGGCAATTATAAGTTCCATTACTTCACTAGTCGGAATTATGAATTTTCCTCATTGTTAGACTATTCGCACTGGTAACGAACAAGTGAATCTTTGGGAATCATCAGTAAAGATGTATCCTCCTTACGGTGAGCTGCAACCATATGAGGAACTGCCAATGAAGCTTCGGATCCGACCACGTTTGAAACCACCATCGCAAGGGTTTATCAATAATCCAAAAAAACCACCTTCTATGCCGTTTGCGCTTTGCGTTCGTGTACACATCGTGGAACCATCTTCACTCTCCCATCCGCAAATTTCAAGTATGCCCGTGTATATTTTAATGACGTCTTCCTCCATAGTTTATAAGAAGATCGTGTTATATCTGTGAATAACATCACGCGTTTTAGAAGCATACTTCTGAAATGACTTATTCCAGCTCAACAAACAAACCAACGACCATCTACGCTACCTGAGCTACCAACATTTTCCTCCATAGAAAACTTTATTTTATGAGGCAGCTGCTTAAAGTCCACCGGTTGATTTGTCGTTCTTTAATTTATTGTTTGGCTTTAGTTAACCAAACTGACAGCAGCCCGTACGAAGCACTTCAAATAATACCGTTGACGACAGTGACGGTGATTAAGTATGTCAGCAGATTTCCAATATGTTGGCCAAAATGAGCTGATTCGTCCTTACTTGACAGTCTGTCATACTTTGTGACGACAAAGAAACTTATTCTCCGATGATTTGCTCAATCCCATTGAACACGTAGTCGAACAGATGTTTCCGAGAACATATAGGCTGATTCGCCGGAGATCCATGTGCCAATACAGCTTGCGTCATAGTTTAAAGCACAAGGCCCTTGATAAATACTGACATTCTATTTGCTTCCATGGATATTGCAAATTATCAACCACAGTGCTAGCCTTGGGAATTAGTATGTTAACCCTATCGCCACACTAAAGTCGGGGTTGCCACAGCCCCAGAGATAAAAGAAATTTCTATATCCTCATATATCTAGGGCCTTAACAATATGCAAGTTCAATGCCCAACTTTTGAATTCAACACAGCAATGATACGGATTAGGTTGTGTCCACCTGGTTCTTATTTTATCAGTGAAAGTATAAAGGATCATTTGTATCTTTCATCAGATCGTGCTTCATGTCCAAGCCCTGAGATTCTAATAACGGGTAGGGTTGTACCCGTTCAGGTCAGTATTGAACCTTTCACCCAAGTGGGCGAATTAAAGGATAACGTCAGCCACGAAGGGTCCTATGATCCAATGAAAACAATCTCGGAGCCTGGTGGTAGGATTTTGATGGACTTTGGCCAGTGCATTATTGGCAAAACACGGAAAATGAAGTTTTACATCAAAAACCGATCTGCAGAGATCCCATTGGCGTACTTCCTACCGGGCGTGGCTCATTTCCAAACTGGCCCCAGTAATGGTCACATTCCGCCCAATGATCGTGTAGCAATCGATGTAACGTTTACTCCAAATCAATGCGGTACGTTCAAGATTCAGCTCTTTTTTTTGTTATCCAGTATTAACGAATTCCAGGATTAGAAATGTCATTGCTTTATTTTTTTGTGAATGTGGTTTTTTCTCACGACCATCCAAGCATTTCGTCTGCCGTTCTGTTCCGTCTTCTAACAGTGTGCGAATGCTGCGTACAGGTGTTGAGGTTGGCAACAAAAACACTCACCTAGTGGATTATGGGATTAGGTATCCGTACTTACTTGAAGTAGGCCACCGCTAGGTTTCCATCCACTAATTTCTCCCTCAGTTTAACTAATTAAATAAATAATAAATAATAAAGTAAAAATGGAAATGAAATAAATAAATAAATAAAATGTGTGGCTGCACGGCAATAACTTAACATTTGAGGGATTCGGAGGTGCCTGTTTTAGGTGTATTTGACAGGACAGACTCTGTACCTTGAATCCGCTTACACTGTGGATGGGTTGGCAGTATTGCCGCACTCAGTCTCCAGAGTGAAATTATGCACAAATTTCTTTCGCTTCCCCAATCATCAGTTTTTCGGATGATAACACGAAAACAGCACTGAAACAGAACTTATGGTCAAGAGAAAATGTCACATTTTAGGTGTACTAGCAAAAATGCACTGCTTCCACTGATTCAGCTGTCTTAGATAACTCCGTGCGTAACAGTACCGGAAACGACCGAACAAGATACACGTCTAAACTTCGTCCGAAAAAATCGGTAAATCTGGATACTGAATGATCGTTTGACAGTGTGGCGATTTTCTCCAAATTGCATGAATCACATATTTTTTGGAAGGTGGGAGACTACCTTCTGTGAGGAATACCGGTGTAGTGTGCCAAGTTGACTGAGTTTGTCATTGTTAGCTGGATTCAGGGCTGACTGCTTTTTCCGCCCTTTTGGTGAACTTAGGAAATATGTTTTCATTGAGTTAGTTTACGTCCTGATGAGGCACTGTTAATGCATTAAATCTGCAGTTTGTTTGTCCTTTTATTCTTTGAATTTCAAAGTAAAACTGACAAACTTTGGTTGGTAGAAACTGTCTTGTTATTTACCATCAAAGTCCCTCATGAGTGAATTCTTTGATAATGGCTAGAAAAGAGCAAAAGCATACAAACCGAAACGCTCATTGGCACTGTCATCATCCCCATATTCATTATTAGTACCGTCATTATCCTCATCATCACCATCAGCGTCAGTGCTGGCAAATCCACTTACCAATCATTTGCCGTACGGACGTGCCAAGGTATTTAGATAGCGCCCGTCAGCGAACAGAAGAAGGTGAATGGGTAGAAGCCTAGTTTCAGTGCAACAAAAGCACTTGATGTGCCTACACCTCCAAATATTCATCCAGACTAACCTCGTATAAACTGACGGTATGAACGTCACGGCCATCGGTTAGTAGCCAAGCACAGAGAAAACCATGTGGACTGAATATTGGAAGGCAGATGGCTCTGGGGATTTTCCGATAAGTCACGTAGCTCCAGAGAAGTGGTAAAAATACCAATCTTACGTGAAAAAACAGCTGAGCAAACGAGATTTCTTGTGTACGGACGTGAAACAACACTAATGAGCGAATGCAGCCCAACCACATCATACTTATCACCTTCCCCTATGAGGTCAAAAGGAGAAATATCTTGGCATTCCGGCGGAGGCTGCATGGAGTTGCATCTGTTTTTGAACTCTCCCAAAGACAGAACCTAAAAAGGGCGAAAACAGATGGTCTACGCAGGAAGGAAACAAAACGTTTCGAAAGGTGAAAAATCACTATCAGAAAGTGCGATCCGTTATTGTTCCTCCCTTGAATGCAATACAGTATCTATGGTACCTTCGCTAAAACATCTGTAATGGTTAAAGTTTCGCGCGCTTTCTGAAACTCTGGTGCTCGTTTTAGCTGATGCTGAATTATTTGCTCGATACAACTAGTCAAATGTGAGCACTGACGATATTCCGCTGTAATAAGTCAAATGGACTTAGAAGGCTGCATATGTAACCGCAAGACCTGAAGTCTACTACAAACCATGTACAAGTGGTGTGTTTGCTAAGCTGATACAGTTAAGGACACCGATAAATGGGAGCACGAAGTAGATATAGCCAGGAACTGGAGGTAATTACCTAATCACTTGGGTGATTTTGATACACTGAAGTTGACTTGTGAACAGGGAATCTTTGGAGCCACGCAGTGAAAAGACAGCAATTTTATTGCAAACGCGCCAGTGACTGCTTCACTCAGCCATATCCGCCAGTGCCACTAACCAACGGTGAGTTTATTCACCTGGTCCCCGTTCAGGTAGGCGAGCGTCATCAAGAAGCTGACTGGTCAGTACTTCCAAATTTCGATGCTCGGTCATAGACTGTCTGCCTCTGGGTCGCTTCCACCCAGCGCATATTTGTAGGAAATGAGCTGTGCGCGGTTAACAGCCCTCTAACCACCGTAAGCTGTGACACCTGATTGGGAGGAGAGTTCTTTTGTCCTAAAACTATCTGACGTACCTCAGCACTGCTGATCCGATGTTCTGACTGGTCTCTGCCAATGCTTCCGAGATACAGATGGTCAAACACCGAAAGTTTCCATATATCCACTGCTCGTACAGGTCACATTTCCGAACCTCAAAATGCTACTAATCGCATAACCGCATTGCATACTCTATCTTTGGCAGACAAGCTGACGTCATTTCGGCGCCGCAAATGCCGTGGTTTGGTGAAGGCTGCCACAACCTTCCCGATTCATAAAGCAGTCTTACCTTCAACCAGCCCACCGAGAATAATGAAACTGTCCGGGTTAACTAACTCAAATGCCATATTGATTGGCTGGTCCGCGAGCCTGAGGTTATGTTATTATTCCCTTCAAGCTTGTAGCAGCATTTTAGAGTTTGCAGGCGTAAAGTGTGTACCAAACAGTCCCGCAGAACTAGTTTGGTTATCTCAAATGGTTTGCATTTTGAAGGATCCGAACCAAGGAGAGAAATGTCATTTACATACTCAAAGTATTTGGTGCATGCGGTGCCCCGAAATTACCTCAGCCCCAGGTTCAACCGTGAACCCCTCGGCAACGGGCGGCCACATGGCCTAATTGGGTCCTTGAGTTCCTTAATTTTGGTAGCCCTCAAACAACTTTGTGTGGGTACCTGTGCTGAACGTTCGTACTGGACAGTAACGGAGGATACTCAGCACAGCAGCGAAAGTCGTTCGCCAACATGTGTACAGTGAACATTGACTCTGTATCTACTACCCAAATGTGCTTCTTCCTAGCCCAGTCGTCCAACATGGGCGTTTATATGACAATCCAGGATGACAGTATCAGTTTTTCTTGCTGACCGAAGCAGTCATGACAGACCTCAGCAAAACTAATATTTATCAGCACCAGAACTGTAGTCTGTCGGGGCAACGCCGTAGACAGGGGAATTAGCCCTATTAACTGCGAGATGGCTGATCTGATCATCTGACACATTTTGGATAGTTGCTAGGACTGTGGGTCTATTCAATCAGTTGGAAGAAGTTTGGTGCCGTTTGAGAGGTAACCGTTTCAGAATGTTCCTGGCAAACAGTCGGTGGTTAACGTTTACTTCGCCCGCCAATGTGTCAGGTCAAACCAAGTCGAGACTAGCTTTACGCATCTGGGCGTAACATTACAATGTACTTAGTAAAGAGTTTTGGAACGTGGAAAAAACAGACCGTACAATAATTTGTTTTTATATAGAGTTGACCCAAGTAGGAATATCGCTCTCAGACCACCTACTCAAATTTTGCTACTAATTAATGTTAGGGTCGTGTATTAGGGAGCGCGTTTACGGAAAAACGAGAAGATGAACTTGAAAGCTGATCGAATTTTAGGGGTTGAAATGGGACTAAAAATAAGAGAATCTGTGTGTTCTATAGAATTTCCAGTTTAAAATCAGAGCAGGCGTTATTGTGGAGGTGAGAATTGGTTAGTTATGGACACAATTTCGGTTGGGACTCATCAGGTGCATACTTGGAGATCGGTCATTATTCACACCTGCCGAATATGAGTTGAAGTGGTTTAATTTATACGACCAAATCTCTGTGAAACCTTACTGTGCTTTCAAATCATTGCCTCAATAAGTGCACTCCAGGTGTCATACTTCGACACAGCACTCCTCATTTGCGTAGTCCAGAGAGATCAGGTGAAGAACCAATCGACTGTACTCAGTAAGAAACGCCCTTCGACTCTGCATACCATTTCCCAAAGGTGTACCGATGGGAGTCCAAAGGAAACCGGTTGAAAATATACGAGAAATCTGGATGTTTTTTGGAAGACCCGGAGCGATTATGCGAACGGTGATCAGGCCTGTTACTACTTCAAGTCCGTGTTATAAAACTATGGCCACACGAATAGATCAACCCCAAATCAACCAGCTGTAGCTATAATAAGCAGCTCTGTGAAACACGAAAACACTTGGTTTGATATTGTAGTATCGAAGTTGATAAATATTTGACGCCTTCTTCTAACTCATTTACGTCCGAAAAGGATTAGTCATTCTGTGTGGTCTTCTAACAATTAATTGTAAATAAACGACCAACAACAGCGCTAGGTTCCGGAGCTTTTTCCCTCCTTAGGTCTCTCTTTCATAAGGAAAAAGCCGTCCATTCATGTCTGTCGGTAAATCTTGGGAAAATGTTTCACTTTGTTGCACAAGAGTCACTCAAGAGGGATCTTGGTGCTTCGTGAGAGTTTTCAGAACACATTCTTCCATAAAACTTTGCACATCTATATGTTACCAATAAATCTGTACAAATTTAATGAAAGTTTAAATGACACACGTTACCTTAAAAGGTCCGAAATCCGTGCCGGATATCATTTATGGTGCAAGTTGTTCCACTACGCCGTCAGAACTCGTGCCGTTATACCAGGGTCGCAGGCAACGTTTGATCAATCCTTACGTATACCGCATTTTGAAGTGCATCAAACACCGACTGTGGTATTAATATTACTGCGACTTTCGTAAATAGAGGCTGAGAAATGTTCTTGTTGTTCCATAAAACAGCCCTGCAAAGCTGTAGCTTTGACGATCAATTCTCTTGAATCCCGAAACCTGTTCACCGCCATCATTATCATCAATACCGTTGTTGTCATCGTCGAAACCTCTTCCTTATCCTGATACTCCTCAGCAACAGCGGCGACATTACCGAGAACAAGATCACCACCATCGGCACGAAGCCGAAACAAGGCACACGACAATCCCATACGTCAGAACTTTTCACGGATATTACTATGTTATGAATGCGGGGCTTAGCTTTAGGGGCAACAATTTGAAGAGATGAAGTTTGCGTTGTCCTTGCTTACCTACTCCAGTGCATACTTACTCGTGAAAGTCAAAAAATTATACATTCCTCTACAGGTGCACATTCAATTCGTCAGCAAATACTGTTGCTTGACGACTGTCAACTCAATGACAACACTAAACCTAAAGAAGTGATTTTCAAGACCTACGTAACACTTTCCGGCTCCGCAGTCTTGGAAGCAATCAAACCAGCGATTAAATTCAATCCAGGTGCGTCTTTTTATGACTTTTCGAATCTGACTATATTCTGCCCCGGAATTCACCTCGGTATCATTCCATTCTGATTAGAGAAGCACAGTTAGTGCACTTCGACTGTAGCATTTTAGGACATTGTTTCAGTATTATCCTTCCAAGAAATTTACTTAATTCGTTTTTAGGCCAAACATAACTAATGCCGTTTTGTTGGTCTAATGTTTTATATTACGTGAGTTAAAAATTAGCATCCAGAATTGAATAGCTACAGGTATTGGAAAACTCTGATCGTAGTCGATCACACGAACTCATATTGGATTTCCAGGCTTACCTTTTGGAAAAGTAAAGCAGCATAGTTTGAGGACCTTAGACCTTTAGTATGTTATACCCAAAGTTTAGTCGCTACTAATATGATTGCTGGCACCACAGACAGCCAAATGATTCACTGATGGTCTAATCCTTTTGGACTAACATCATCTGTGAATCGTGCTTCATTGACCCTACAGAATTTGTGCTGTACAGCTGGTCGACAGCATAGGGTTTACAGAATGTGTAATAAGAAGCCGTTATAGTTTCGAAAGGGGAAAAGGTGAGTGAAAACGGTGATGTCCTTTTAACTGGAGGTTGCCGAACAAAACTGTTTCGAACCCCGGTTAACTGGGTCACTTTCAAAGCAACTTTTAAACCTGACTCAAAGACGCCAAAAAGTACACTGCTCCTTTTTTATTGACAACAGTGTACTTCAGTTTACTTGCGTCTTGCAAGGCCAAAATTTCCAGTCAGATGAAACATATTAAACAACATTCAAGACCTTTGGCTTTCTATCCTAATGTTTTGCCAGGCATTGTCCCTCTGGTCAGTAACGAAGTTGGATTTGGTACGGATATTATGCATTTTGGATCCAACCTTCCTTGTCCAAGACTAGCGGTGATCAATCAGGGAAAAACTCTCTCACTCAAAGGATTGCCCACCCATGCTCACCAAGAATGGAGGAAGTTGTTGGAATATCGGAAGCCACATTCCAATACTGATGATTTCAAGTGTCCTCAGGTGGCGTTTCCAAACGATAGAGCGACTAGCATAAGACCTGGAGAAAAAGAAAAGTTGATCAGGTTTGCGAAGATCGTCCAAATTCAGTGAATGCTATATTTTGTTTTTCGTGGCCGATAACCCAACTTTACACCTCGAATAATGTGTAAGCGTAAATAACCCGCTCCCTTACCATCTATCGAGTGAGCCATTGGTTTTTTTTGTAAAAGAACAAGAATGTTCGACACGGGTCTAAGGAGCTCCTCCCTGGCTTATCGATTACTAGGTATCCGAGATAGAGCAAGTCAAATAAAGGTTGATCACACAGTTCTGTACACAATGACGATATTACCCGATGTTTCTGGCAATAAACGTTCAAGCCCGTGGGCCAAAGCAATAGTTCGAGGTCAAGTTTTGTCTCAGTGTGGTAAATCTGTGTATTACTATGTTACACTGATCTTGTAGGCTTAGAAAAGAACAGTTTATCTGAGACAACTTCGGCGGTCTAACTAGGGCCTACAATGAACCCAATAACCACGTGTTACCTTGACTCATTGTATACATCTGTATTTTTATGAAGAAACACCTATGAGTCATGGCAAAGTTTGTTCCCAGAGGGCTGCGTCCTCTTGGGAGGAGTGTCTAAAAAGAGTCATCTCTATAACGCACCAGACACCCTGGCTGATAGCAGTCTATGAGGCAGTTTTTCGTCATCTGTTGAGGTCAAATAATTTTTACTACAAATGGAACTAATCCACGATTCTAAAAGTTTTTCTGATGCAAATTATGTGGCACTCATGATTGCGCAATAAACTTTAGGATCACAATTAATTTGGGACTCAGTATTCGTTAATGGTAAGTCAGCCTACGTTGCTAACGTTTGTTTTTACCCCTTTGATACAAACAAAACCCACAAACAGTGCTTTGAGGAACGTTCATGAACATGTGACAGTCTCTGTCCAAGTTCTAACTGTATATAACTTCTTGGCTTCTTCTCCCTCTTCAGAACAATATTTTGCCGTCTGCCTCGGTATAAGTACCTGGATATGGACTACCAACTAAGTGGAAAAAAGCTAAAGTTGAAGTTGGCCAACACTCAATTTTATGCGGAACTGATCCGTAAACATACTGAAAAGAATATTCAGAAAAGGATAGATTCGAGGCTTGCGCCTTGGCAGGCCGAGCCGCACCATGGTTTCATCCCTTTCGATATGGAGAAGAATGCCTTTTGCATTACAGTTGACCTGACCAGGAAAGAAGACCATAGTTTGCGGGAAGGTAAGCCAAAGTGTTATTCACTAGGTTTACTGAGGCTGGTTTGAAAAAACATAAGTGCGTGAAGATTTATCAGTCCAGTCTATTTCACCTCTGATCTAACCGAGTCACATTATTCGGCGAATTATACAGATTTGAGTGGACAAAAACTAATCATGCATAATCAGATGTTTTTCGTCAGGTAAAATGAAACCGCTCACCTTAAAAGAAGTAGGGTAACAACAGTGGTCCTGCGTCATTACCCCTCATACCTGAATTCAAACAGAACCAGAACAATAATACACTTCCGATGGAACAGCCGTGATTTTTAGTTTTCCTCATATTGATGACCATCTTGCTTGTACCTACTCCATTTTCACTTTCGGTAAATCTTGACAAAATTCACTCCTCCCGTCAAGTCGCTATTGTATTTGAGCCAACTACTCATTGCCAAAACTAACGAAGCATAGGCCGATTGTGACTGTGAATCCTGCAGACAAGGTGCACGTGCACACGATACTTCGACGGATCAACTCACTTAAGTCACAACTGTTTGAGGATTGTGTTGGGACCTTCCCGAGCTTTAAGCCCGATCGCCGGAATAGAGCATCTAGCTGGGCACTGGTTGCTGAATTACATAATGATATCCCTAGGTATCTTCCAACAAAGGCTTTTACGTTTTGAAAGAAGTGACATCTGATCAACCACCGCAGTGCATCTGTAGATCGCTTTTGGAGGATGCTACCTCTGTTACCGTGAACAACATACATCATGCAGCTGTTTAAACCACACAGTGATGAGACCTATGGAGCAACTTGGAAAAAAGGGATAAGAACCGAGCCAATTGTCCGCTCCCGAATGAGAGGCAGAATGTATCAGACACTTTCAGCATAAACATTTTTTTAAAAATCAAGGTCAGCAAAGAAGGAAATTTACCGAAAAAAGCAGGAAAAAATGCTCGAGCAAAGTTAACCGAAATTTTAGTTTGGCACTGATACATTAGAAGCTTTCTAACATTAGACAATTTTTAATCACCGTGGTGTGCCGAGCAATGGTCTATGTAAAGTCATCCAGATACTCCCCGAGCCATCGTTGATGGAATAAAACAGATATCCCGTCCTCAGGCATCTATCACTGAACTCTTCGTAACCGTTGTGCTATTCTTGGGGATCAGAGGCCTTCGAGTTGACAAAACTTCGTTTGTTCCAGTTGCTAAGATAATTTCATTCAATAAACAGTACATAACGTTATTCTCCTGATAGATGCTAGGCAGAAGGGTAGGTAGGACAAAAGGATACAACGTCATTCCAGTCGCAGAAGCAATTTTTTTTGTGGGCGCTAAGCGTTGAAAAGGTGACCCTCAGCTTAGCAGATTCTGAGCTCCTTCTGATAACTCGTCATTAGCGGTATTCTTCCAATGGTCTGACAGATGAATTATCTTGAAAATAAGCGTTTCTGGAAGCTTAATTTGGTGGTGACGACTGCTTATAAGTTCGCTCTTAAAAAAGTGATTTACAAGGGAAGCAAGCCATAAATTTATCGGGATAATTGACCACAGTTCACGAAATTCGATTTCTGTGCGATCAGACACACTTTGGGTGGTGTAGACATCTTATTCCTCAGAAATTCATAAATCGGTTACAAAGGACCTCCAGTGGCTGCACGGTTGTTGAGCAGTCAGTCTCCGAACACCACAGTTTGTTGTATAACCCTTAGAGCCCTTTCCAACAAAAACTGTTTCTTTGTAGGGATTGCCATCTCCCGAAGTTCTATGCCACAACACTGATCGATCTAAAGCAAAATTCAGATGCGGTAAACATATGGTTGCCTGTAGTACGAACTGGCGTTTAAGCGGAATAACTTCTAGTCAAAATCTAGAGACCATCATCATCCATTAGGGTCGAAGATATCTGTTAGCCGACGGCCGACATCGACCGGTTTTGGAGTCTTGAATTTCAAAATCATAATTGTTAAAACCGTACTACCATGCCATCCTCCATTTACAACGGTCATCTGGCTGTGACCCTTTGGGGTAACGCTCCATGAGTACTTAACATTTATACGCTCCATTGCCGCTAGCTGACTGTTATCAGTCACTCATAGGAGCTATCTCATGAATCTCCCTAACAGTATCGATTGATCGAAGTTTCACTTATATCAAAATACCTTTCATATTGTCCGTTGGCAATTATATCACTTTTCACTGAGCCCCCATGATTACCTGAGCACAGCATTACATCGGGTACACTGATATATTTTGAACGCAACTACTTTTCCATTCACAGGTAAAAAGAAACACGAAACTAAGACCATGACATTAATGACGGCCGAGGGCATAACATCGAAAAGACTGAAAGCTCTTGAAAAGAGAGTGAGTACTGGTTAAAAGTCGATCTGTTTGTTCCTGGTAGGAATGAAAAAAACTTTCCTATTCTTTTAGACTTCTTGCGGTGGGCAAAATATTTTGAATGCTCCTGTTTAGTTATGTGCTTTAATTCGCCATGCACCCAAACCCACTGCTTTTATCCTCACTTGGGATCATGGTAGAAATTCAGTTAGGGCTTACCGGCCCAGTGAACACCGGAAGCATGCAGCTATTCTTACGGCCCACGAAGCATTGCATGACACTGTTTTAAGTTAGACAGTTGGAAGTGTGTTGATGAACTAAACGAGGTGCTACTGTGATGTATTGATTTCCAGTCCCACTAGTGCTGCGTAGTGAGCCAGTTGATTCAGTACACGACGAAGTTCTTCCAAGATATCACTCAACAGAACAATATCATCCACATATTTCAAATCAGTTGTGCAGGCTTTGAGCCTAGCTAGTCGCCGGAATATCCCTCCAATATCGGTTTGAGTGACCAAGAGTTAAAAATTATCAGTCCCAATGTCGAACTCCGAGGTTTCTTCACCTAATACTCGGACCCGAGAATTGGACCTTAAGGAAATTTTACAGCTTCGCGGGGAAACCTCCGGCTAGGAGGGTTGTCCACAATGGCTCGCGGTTAATCAGGTTAAAGCGGCTCAAAGTCAATGAATTATGATGTGATAAGCTGCTTAAACCTGAAACGACGTTCTAATGCTTGTCGGAAGGAGGTCATCCGGCCCACGCAGCCTATTCCCTGGTTTGGTTGCTTTGGCGTCTTATGTGCGTCCAGTGTTAGGGAAAACATTGTAGCAGAAGGGTCGTAGAAATTTGGAAACAACGCCTATATAACTGATTCCATGATACTTATCACCCACCATTCTATTGCTCTTTTATATTAATACTGAGGTACTCAAATCCTGCGGAAGGGATTCAGTTTTCCACATTGAACAAAACAGGTTTTGGAGTGGTCCGAGAGTCTGTGCAAGGCAGAATTATTGACTTAAGCAGGGATCTGGTTTTTAGGGCCTTCGGCTATTTAGCTACCTAAAAACTGCAGCTATCTTTAGTTTCGCAATTGAGATTTCATCCTGTGTGAAGCCAGTCTATGCTGAAAATCCGGGAGGCATTGTACAGTTGTTTCATCCTTATTGGGAATCAGTAGCGTTATCATCTCACGTTTTCCACTTTAACTTAGCTGCCATAAACTAGTTTATTTTTGTTTATGCATACTTTTCAGGCAGAAAACCCAATGGGGAAAATATAAACCTTTCCTGTATCTAATGAGTAAAACACAATTTACGTCCTGGCCAGTTCAAATTCAGAATACTCCAGATTTACCATTATCCTTCTCAATTGTATACTTATGGCGCCCGTGGATGAATCTGCATATATTCGGTAAATTTGGAACAAATAAGGGTAACTAGCAAATGAATAGTGATCTTCAGGGCATATTTGTTGACCACTTTTAATGGAAGGATAGCATCGTTATAGTGGATGAGTTTGGTGCAAACAAAGCCACTGCCCCCTAGAGATGTATCCATCTTACATATTCCCTACTCGATTCTGAAACTACCATTCATGAACACATAAAAGAAGAATCTGCGTAAGATTAAATTGAACCAGAGAGCAAACACAATAATTGTTTATTATACTACATTGTGAATAGCGAACTAACCACACTATACTTTTCATTATCTACAGGAAAAAGCTCTTGATGCAAAATTAAATGCAGCTAAAGAAAAAGAGTTTACTGAAGCATTGAGTGCAAATGAGTTGTACCAGGTTTCCCTAAGTAAGTAGTAAATTCTTTCTAATGTCATAGTTAAGTCGTTTTCGCAAGCATAAATATGCATGGTTTTGCAAAATTCTATTTCCGGCTTGTTGTCGGGAGCATCGCGATTTGTCCACACTTCCGGTCTTTGGTGATATATTCTTATAAAGATAGTGAATTCCGGCACAACAGGATGGCCTTCCTCAGTTTGAGCAGGTTGATGTGAAAATGAATTAGCACATAACTATCAGACTGCCGCCTAAAAATGTATACGGCTATTTCAGGGAACAGTTCAAAATATTCTCAATCCTACCAAGTATTTCCAGGTGGATTTATAACTGAGTGGTTGTGAGCACCAATAGTCCTCCGGCATTCTCCTCAAACAAGATTGATATTTCGTCGGATAAACCTGATAAATGTCTGGAACTCAAGACGGTCCTCTTAGTCTCTCGTATGGCAAAGACAGCCGTTGACCAGGGTAAACTTGATACTTTTACATGCTTTTTTTGACAGAGTGACTGTCATCTTGGACTGATTGAAATTCATTAGGATTTAGAGCTGAACATTGGACTTAACAAATCATGGTGAGTGATTCGGCTGAGCTTATGTGGTAGATTTTTGGTTTGTAGTTGCAGTGTTCCCTTCTTCATTTCTGACAGAGCAGACTCAGCTAGTCTTGATTAGACGTCAAGTCATACGACTCACACAGTTAGTGGGACACTAGAAAACAAAGGTATCGATTAAATGTAGTGCTGCGTAATGATAGTGTGTTTCTCAGATGCCCACTGAAAAGGCAAGTATTGTGAAGTAGTGCCTTAGTTGTACTGTAATGAATATTCCCCGCAGACAAGCTGTTTTTTAAAAGTCATGTTTCCTGTGAACAACAACTTTATGTAAATAGATGGTATACTGTCTGAAACGTGGTTTACTGATTCCCTTCTATCACAACGCACTAGGTTTCCGCTTGCGGACTTTGAAATTTTAATTAGGTTGCTTGTAATATATTTTAGTTCAGTATCAAGGTCAAACGTGCTATCTATCTTTCAAAAATCATCCTCAAAATCGCACTTAAAACGTAGCAGACGATTCAGTCGGCTTAAGTTTGCCTTCAGATAGCACAAGGAGCCACTGGCTTTTTTCTGACTAATCACTGATGTTATTCTGCGAAAAGCTCAAATTTTTATTACCAATCAACCGATAAAATCCCCCTTCCTAGTCGAACTCAGAATCTATCTACAAATCTGCTTCCCGAAATCGTGGCTCATTGTATCCCTAATACTCTCATCAGTTTACCGTAGAAATAGATCCGGGTATCTGTCAGAAACGAGTTCTGTCTTGCATACATCCAGTTCCCCTTCGGGGTTTTACGACAGCAAACATAGACGTTTACCAACGAAAGACTGATTTGGCTTATTTTTCTGCCAACATACAAGCAAGTTTAGAACGAAATAACTGAGCAGGTGGGTGCAAACATAAGTTATTGAGATGAATGCAGACCATAAAGGGCAATCACTATTGCTGACGTTTGACCGATGCATTAGTGTGTGTTCTTCCACCAGTTCCCGTCTCGACACCTCAAACTGTCTGATAACACTGATCATTCAGTAAGGAAGATAGCTTTTAATACACCCAGAGATCTTTGCCACCATCAACAATTTTGCAGGATATAGCGGCACACGCATGCAGTATGCCACCCCAACATATATTTCAAAATATTTCGGTGAGGATACCAATTTATACGGAACAGGATCAAGTGCGATTTTATCACAGGCTACCAGGTGTATACCGATGAAATACCAAAGCAGCATTCATGGGGAAAGCAAGCCCTAGGGTGATAATGAAAGCATAATGGCGATATAACTTAGTCAGTCAAAACGTAACTTGTGTGCATGGTTGCTAAAATGCTTCCGTAAAAGGTGGGTTTGTCAAAATGTTTCATCCACAAATCTTTTTTATCGAAGAAGATAAATTGCAAACTTATAACAAGGTGAATTTTCTAAGCAATTGCGGATAAGATAATTTGTATTAGAAAGTCCCAAGGGCTCGGCCTACAAGGCATATGCAGGAGTTGTTAATACAATCCTATTTCTGGTCTGAATTATTCTGGAGAAGAACTAATCTCCAAACATTTTTGTGTCTCGATATCGCGTGTAAGCTACTGTGATATGAAAAATAGATGAGACTGGACACAAGCTGTAGGATATTTATACAAACTAATGAAGCCTGATTTGAGATCTTGTCGACAGTCCGAAACTAGAGTCATTTGACATCTTTCGTTATCTAATGGCTTGATATGCCGGGCATACTCAGACTTGAACTATGTGTCGATATTATTTTATGGGAAAACATCCCGGTACTAACCCTGGGGAATCTTCACCTGAAGGAGGCAAAACATCTTGGTTGCTAAAGCAATGGTCTCTACGAACAGAAACCTCAGGCGAACTCAGACAAATGGTTTTCTTTTATTACATAATAGTGAATATACTTTTGGCGGAAAAGCGTCTGCTTATTCCCACTGCAACGTTTAACGATAATAAAAACCTCAACATGATAGCAACATTGATTATGTAGAATTAAAGGAAATGAAACGCTGTGATTAGCATGGATGAAAGTGGGACGCTTACCGAAGCTGTCTGTAACAGTGTTGACTACGAATCTGGTATGTGCGACTTTGTCGTGGGGCTTCAACCAAACCAGTCAGTTTAGGACAGAATCAATGGATGAGTCGAAAGCGAAAACAAATGCGCTAATTCATCACAAACAAATTTGTTACACCAAGTTATCGTGGATGGAAGAAAAGTATCGGTGTGCTGGCGTCGGTGATTAATCACTTTCCACAGATAAGTGTTTTAACGCATAGGTCATCAACTTAAGTCACACTGTTCTCCCGAAGCTGCTTTCTATCTAAAACTAAAATTTCCCACAGAACTGGATCTAGAGGTTACAGCGCACATGAAGTCACTGTTGGAAAATTGTCAGCGATAACTAGGTTGTTGTTACCCACTGGTACAGCCATATCATTTTACTTTAAACAAAACCTTTTTCGAAAATGAAAAAAATGAGCCGGCGAATGAGGCTTCATATTCTTGTATCACACGGATCCGTGCTGCCTCGAAATCTAATACTATGGTTGACTAACAGGTTGGAAACTGACGGACGAATTACATTCCGTTGCCCATATTTTATCCATTTTTTGATAAGGTCCAAGTTCCATCGACTTTGGAGATTTGTGTCGTGGTACCACAAAAACGCACCAAGTTCAGCTGAATAATCCAACTACCCGTCAATTTCTGGTACGAATGGACGTAGAAGACAAGACAGTATGTCATACTCCACTACCAACTTTCTTGGTCAAACCACTCACCACCACTGAAATACCGTTGACTGTCCAATGTCGTGCTATTGGGAGAGTCCAGTAGTAAGTCAAAGTGTTTATTTGTACACATTTAGTGAAACTTCACGGTTTTGTAAATCTTTATTATGGGATATCCCTGAGCACTACCAAAAGTTCCCAAAAAATTTGGAGTCAGCTGAATAATCTTCAGAACAACCAACCGAATCTGGGGATGTGTTGTTCTTTCTAACCGTTAACACCAGCACCGCCGTGTAACTTTACGCTTTTCCAGTTTTAAACCATCAACTCCGCTTGACTTATTTCAAACTGACAATTCTTTTGAAAATGTTAGATTCAATTAGCCATAGTGCAGTTCAGTTAGGTGAAACTTTTGTGCACAAACGCCTTCGCCTACCAGATTCCGCGGGCTTCCGTAAAAAACTTTCACTATTACCTGCATTTTACAGTCTTTCCATAGCTATCCGGTATTTGCCAGTCGGACCATTGCCTCTAAGCTACACGCCTGCTAGGAACCATTGATGTCCTCAGTCTAACAGGCAGGCTCGCAGCGTATCCTGCTGGTGAAAACCTTGCTTCTGTGACACTCTATTACGCCGATGGAGTTCATGTTTGCCTAGGTACTCCAACGGGGCATGTACATGAATGCATGTAACCACCACCTCAAAGAATATGGGCACAAACACGAATGTAGTAAGTAAGTATGTCGCATGTTAAAAGTGTCATAAAAGTTGAAAGGATCAGATGAAGTCACAGTACACTTCTTTGAAGACTATGACCTCAAGATATCAACATCGGATGGCTGGGACAGTCAGGGACTACAACATGCACACAGTTCATTACAAGGCCTCTGAGGTCGTCAATAACACGAAGTGTCATGGACACAAGCCGGCTGTGACACACGCAACTCGTTGTCGGTTTTGTTGAACACTCGAACACAAGACTTCTACCGAAGCGATTTTGTTCAAGATTAGAGAGTCACTCAGAAGCTATTGCTAACAACCTACTTCCCACATTCGAACCAAGACCCCCTTCCCCCGTCGTTATCTTGGCTGTTTATTGCTGTACGTCTGTCTCCCATATGCTGTCTGCTTCGCGCTCACGACTGACGGAAACAACCAGATTTGATCTATGTATTCTTGCTGTTCTGATCAAAGTGGAGGATTCTACAAGACTTAACTTAATAATCTCATCTAATCTTTCAGTAACGCGAATTTCTCTATCAACGGACAGTACTACAAAACTGTTTTGATCACCGCGAACGGAGTTTCACGTCGGCTAGAAGTTAACCCCCCAGTTTTGGAGTTGGATCTCACACACTTTCAGAGCCGAACTAACAAAGGGTGTGGACTACGAGCGAGAGTGGAATTGTTCAACCCGCTGAATGTGTCAACTGCATTCAGCTGGGAGCAGCTAAATGAAGATACTTCATTCAGCATTCATTGTGACAAAGGTAGGTGTGAATGGTTGGTGTGTTATCGCAAGAATATCACTCTGGAAAATACAAACGGCTTTGTATGTCGTTAACCTTGCTTCTATTCCTCCCTGGATTTAACAGTTTACTCGAAGACACTAACCCACTATATGTAGTTCTTTATTTAAAATAATTGATTTTGCTTTAAAGTGAATACGGATGATGTGGAAGAGTGTTGACTCTGTGACTTATATCAAAACAAAAATACCAGGAGATTGTGCCGTGAGTTTGATAATTAGAACAATTCGTCCTGTCCACCACAGGTGGTGGTCTTTTGTCGAGTACTGTCTTTGAGGATGTTCTGACCGAGAAACCCGCTATGCATCTTCAAGTATTTTTTTTTCCACCATGCAAAATGCGCACCTATGAGGTTTCTTATGTGACAGCTTCAGGCTGACAAGCTGAGACGAGAAGGACGTCGAGATGAAGGTCAAGGAGTAGTGGCCTAAATTAGCGATCGGGTGATATCATCGACTGAGTGATACTACTAATGTGGATACAATTGGTTGCGAAAAGCTTAACAAAGTTTTTGAAAGCTTTGAAATCCTACCATTATTCGGACGGGCTGAACGATCTCGTTCATCGGAACCGTCTGAAATGTGTATATCAATTTATCACGTGCTGTCCAACACTACGCTGAAAATCTAACCATTCCATTCTGGGCTACTGATCACTAATGTTAGCAATTAGGCAGTTGGTGACAGGCGCCATATCCTCTCAGGGTACAGGTGAACGTCACTGATGTCGTGCTTTCGTCCAGGTTTTGCTTGAAATTTTGTGATGCACACAGTTCCATAACGATGGAACAGCCCTACAGAAATCTCGGGTTTCAGGCATAAGGAAGCTTCACTAAGAAGCTGAAATCTTTATCAAAACTCCAGGATCTCTCGGATGTCTTTAAAGGATGATTTCATTTTTTATTTAACTAACGTGGCTGTGAATAATCGTGAAGACTTATTGACAGATGCACTGATGGATTTTTCTACAAATACCACTTCCAGGAAAATCGGGTACTCAGGGGATTGCTGCAACAAGCTACGGCAATGTCAAACTCGCTCCAACATAACCTGAAGTGATTGTTATTCGAAGCTCTGGAACCTGTTCTTGAAGTGGTTGACAGTTAGGAGGTAGCCAATAACGCACTGCCATCTTTAAATATCCCACTGCATGTTAAACCTATGTTGGAAAAAACTTTACACGGTCACGTCGTCGTATGTATTTAGGATATTTCAACCTATTTAATTACAGACACAACGTACTGTCGACATTGTTAACCGCAGCGATTACATGTTTATTTTTAACTGTTTTTATTAAATGAAACTGCCGGCATTGACCCTACGAGGAAACAATAACCTCAACGTTTCATTAGGAGACTCAGTGCAAACCAGTTTTAACTTTACACGAACGACAATGTAGCTGAGAAGTTTTTCTTCACAGAACGACGATAACAGCATCCTAGAGGGCTAAACAGTACAAAATCGTGGTCTGGTGACGACAGTCAAAACTTACAGTTCTCCTGGGTCAAAAGGGGACTAATTCGCCTTGGTTAGCTCGCGCTTAGCGTGACAAAATACACATCGTTGTCAAGCAGAATAAATAAGCACTCTACACCTATAGCATGCGAAGATGCACCCTGTTGGGAATGATGCATACGGAAGTCACTCATTATCACCGGCTGTAAAAACCGCGTTCTTGCCATACAATGGTTCTAGCTGCCACAGTTTCTTGCACGTGCCATGTGATGTGCTGAGTCCGGGCCAATATTGCGGTCGAAACCCTCCATAAGTGTTCGAGTTCTAGTTGGAAACTCATTTGTCTTGGACTAGTCAACGTAACAGTTTATAGTTTTTCGGTCGAATCGTAATTATGCGACGAACCCTCGATTTCATGAGTTGCAATGAGAAAATATCAGACATTGATCTGTGCGTCTCTTTATTCATAATCTTTTTTCAGTGCTCGGAAACGAAAAAACTTACGTGTTCACCTTATTTGACAGACTGAGGTAATTTCAGGAATTTAACGACCTTTCTTGGTGACATCGCGCAAGGTTGAGTCGCCTCACTTGTCTAATGCTCTTTGACGAAAACATTGGTGACGCTCGTGAACTATAACGATTCTACTGGGTTTCTTTGATGATTAACATCGACTGGGTAGTTTACGGTTATTCCGGTTACTTGCCTGGCCAGTCAGGTGCTCTTGCAACTTGTTTTGAGCCTGCGAAATCTCTCGGACAGTGTCATGGGGTCCAAATAGTTTGGGGGACACCGGTAAACAAATGAACTAATAACCAATAATGATGCTCTGATTGAGAATATATCGTTGAGACCGTCGTTGACCTTTTGACTGCTGACTCTAAGAGTTCAATAGTTACTGCATCCAATATTCGCTTCACGGTAGGATAGTTTGTTGGCAGCCATACAGCTGCTGAAAAGCAGGTTATATAGGTATTTTTGTTCAAGTTACAAGCAACTGAGAAGCCTATAGTTTTAGAGGCATTCCTCTTTGCTACAGTTGCCATTCTTTTTTGTCGGGGTTTCATGATTTACTTGAAACAAGTAATGATGTTTGTTTATCAGTATAAATTCTGTGGAACAAACATTTTATCTCATCACGCAAAACTGTGAAACTTAGCGTACCGTTCTGACCACTGAGCTTTCTCGTATTCATCCCCTGTTACTTGGCTTTTTTTATCCTTTTCAATCAGGTACCGACAAAGTGAAAAGTGTTCGTCGTTTCTATTTTTCCATGAAATTCGTGTATAATTAAAAGACTAAGCGCGGTTTCTTTACTTCTGAAATAATAGATACACTACCCAGGTAAAATTTATAAAACCACGAGTCGGATTTGAATTTTCCCAACTGCAGGCACTGTGGAACCCTTTTCCAGTCTTGTTTGTGAAGTAGTTCACCGTCCATCGTTCAACACACCGAAAAAACAGACGTTTCGTTTGAAGGTGCACGATGAACCGCCGGACAACAACACTGTATTGTCTACCTTACACAGCAACTACAACCTATGTGAACAAGTGGATCTTCTCTGTGTTGTCAAACTGCCCCCAAGTGTGGCTGTCTTTGCTGCGAGTAACCTAAGTCTTGGATCAATTGCTTATGCCCTTCCGGTTAAGAGAATGATTCGAATTAACAGTGTGGGACATGCGCCTGCATTTTGTCGGATACGCGTAGACGATAAGGTGAAACCCAAACATGCAGCGGCTCACCGCTCAGCTGAGCATGTTGACTGTTCCATAAAACCAGTTGATTTTGAAGTACCTGCCGGAGGCCACGTGGACGTAGAGGTTAGTTCTTCTTCTTTGGTCATTTCACTATGTGTCTATTCCACCGAACTGTACTAATCCGACCCTATTGGCAGGCATTTCTCCGGATAAATAAACATGGGATGATGGAATAACCAACCCATGAATTAATCTCCTGATAGCCTGAAGGGATGATTGATAATTTCATTAGTTAGTTGAGAAAACATCAAATAATGCAACGCCTGGCGCGCGTGGTATCCCCGAGTTTTCACTTGAAGTAACATTTCATGAAACAAGGAGAAGATCATTTAGAAAGTCAATGAATGCCTCACTAGAATTTCGTTTTGGCATGTTGCCCAATCATACAAAAGCCCGTTAAAGTCATAGTGCGAAAGTGGAAAATATTACAGTGAATAGGGATCCTTTTCACGGCATCTCGGGTGTACTTGTTTGGGATCTCGAGATATTATATTCATAATAACTATGGATTGGACCACCTCCGTGAACCAAAATGTTCTCAATGCTGCAGTGTTGATTCCTCTGAACTGCATGTAAATGTTTGGAAGCTTGGTAAAAACTGCGTTACTGACTCAGGTGAATAACGCAAAAAATACAGTGGTCAGTAGTCAATCAAGAAAAGGGAACATTGTGATTATTCGTAGTAACAGCCGATGCTTTTGTACTACTCTAACACTCCTTCCGAGGCAATTTATTCTGTCCTTCTCTCCAGGTGGTATGTACGCCGTACTTCATCGGGAAGTTTGAAAAAATTGTTGTACTCCATGGACGTGGGGGAAGGAAAACCAGCTGCTGCATTAGTGGCACGGTGGCGGCGCCACAAATTCGTTCTTTGACAACATTATCGAAATTTAACGGTAGGTTCCTATGTATTGTGAATAGGTTTGCGCACTTTATTTATTCAAGTGTCCGAACAGATTTATCGACGTTCATTACGGAGTGCTCCGTTTTGGAAAACGGTATTACTTTATCATCCCAGCACAGTTTGTCACTCATTCTGTTTGATCAATGAGCGACTGTTTAACCTTTATAGACTGGAAAGTGATAAGTAAGCTAGCTGGTCAAAACCGCTAATATTCACTATTTGTTATTCATCTATGACCACATGTGAAGCTTGAATTGTGATGGGAGTTCATGTTTTGAATTTCTTTCACGGACATTTCCACCTTTAGTTTGAAAGGAAATTGAAATATGTGATTTTCTATCTGCGATCAAAAAGATGTTTCGCTAAAAATCAGCCCTTGATGGGTCATCGGGGTTTGTTTCATAGATTTGTTTTGCACTGAACGGTGAGCCCACAGGAATGTTGGTTTTTCTCCTGAAAAAACTAGTGAATTCTAGAGCGGTTCACCTCCAAATACTTGTGGACACTGACATCCAAGACAAGTGGTGAGCTGGAGAAAAGTTTGAAAATCTTGCTGAAGTGCAGGATTTTGTCTATCCCATTGTAAGAATATGAATCAAACCGTTTCGCACACCAAAGACAATCCAAAACTTCATTTCATTTGTTTTTTTTGTCATTCCCACACTTGAAATAGTTTTTTAATGATCAAGCGTGTGCACATGTACCACGTGGCAGTCTAAAGCTCACATGGTCCCACACATGGAACCCATAATGTACCTTTTGCAACTTCATCTTAGTGTTTTACGACCATAGGCAATCCATCCGGGCAATGACCCTCATCATCCCTCCTCGTAGCTACCTGAAAACGTATATCCACGCATATCACTTGTTCTGACTACTTTGTTCGTCTACAAGTATGTAAGCTTATGTCCTTTGTTTTAAACTGAGGCCTAAGAGGTGGACTAATCATCAAACCAGCATGGATCAGGTATTGCCGAAGAACATGGTGTTTGGTTGAGTTTACAGCTCAAAAACTGTTTGTTGCTCAACTGTTCATGTAAGTATGCCTAGCTTGGCAGTAGGGTGGTAGATATTTTATCATCGACCAAGGGGAATTCATCAGTGCGCAGATGCGTTGGTTTTTCGGGTCATCTTGTCTGCTTTTGCCTGGAGTGTCACATTTCTAGAAATAACTACAGGAAATCTCTGGAAAAGACGTCACCAGAACTGTCTAAGCCCCCGTTTCAGAAAGATTTCAGAGGGCTAAGCAACAGTATCTGATATTGCTAGCGTGAGTGACCAGCTGAATGGTAGTATTCTGGTTAACCAGTGCGTTCGTTTGTGGTTTTCTTCATTTTGCATTCCGTCTTCTTGGTATTTGGTTTATCAACGGGATAAATTTTCCTCAATCTTCTTCTTAACATTTTATTGACACCTTCTAACTTTGTATTATATTTTGACTTAAAGCTTCTTCATTTTTTCAGTCGCGTTTTCTGGTAATTGGTCACGATTTTGATTATTTACAACCATCACTCAATTTATTTATCCCCCTTGGTTTAATTTTACCCGTTGATTTTAAATTCCATCATGTATTCTGTTGATTTCTCTGATTTCTTGTAAATTTCGCAGCCTAATAGTTGTGGAGTCCCCTTCGCTAGAGAGGTTGATTTCTCAGGTCAGATTCATGTCGTATCTCTGTCCTTACTTGGGTATATATATGGATGTTGTCACAGTTGCATTCGTGTCCTTTGTGGTCCTCCTGCATGAAGAGGAGTGAAATATGCCCATACATTCAACAGCATGCTCATGATCGTGTGGCATGGTAGGCAGCTTTCTTGCAGTTGTCCAACGTTGAGTGCACAAATTGCTGTGCAACAAAAAACAAGATTTTCTGTATAATCCCTTTTGGTTCTAAACATGTTTCCCGTATTTTCCCCATAGGTTTGTTAACCATCAATTTGTGATTTTATCACAGCATTCATGAAGTGATTTCAGAATTGACTGACTGTTGTGTGGAATTGTATTTTGGAGGTTATCGGATTAAAAATACAAAATCCGGGAGCATCCGGCATGGAAGAAACCACAAATGTTCAGATGAACATGAACGCCTTACCTCCACCTTTTCGTAGTTTTCGGCTGATTTACCGAGGGCGGTCATTCTGTACCAGATTTTTCCATCTGAAACTCTCAGCTGGTCCAACCCACGTTTGCTCAACCGCTGCTCTCTGTCAACGACATTAGTTCACCACTAGTGTGTCCCTTAACAGGAGAGAATTTGATGTCGTGATTTAATTTCCCAAAGGGCTTTCAAGTAAATTTTTAAAAAGTGGAAGAAAAGTCGATAGACACGCGGTTTTCAGACGCGTATTCTCGTCCGTGCTATATGTATCCATATATTGAAACTCTTCCTAATACCCAACAAATCAGTAACTCGTTTAGTACCTTTCAGAAGGCCTGCAGAAGCTCCCTTGTGTGACCAGTTTTCCGGAAGACCTCGTTAAGGGTGTTCCTATCCTCATCGTCAGAACACCAAGAGGAATTACCCCTCAATTTGCTTGAATCTTGCGGTAACTATGACTGCAAAAGTCGTAAAAAAACAAACCATAACCGAATTCCCGTTTAAAGTGCTGTTCACCGAACTGAATCTGTTGTTATAAGCCTCAAAAAGAAGTTTCAGAAAATTGATATAACACTTAGTAAATTAAAATAGTTACCCAGTACTCACTTGAAACTGTTACAAGAAAGCAGGGTAACCGTAAGATGGCCCCAAGAACCACGAAACCCGTAAAGTTTACCAGACAGTGCGCAACAGACTTGTTCAGTGTCGTTCAGATGGACAAACTGGCTGTTTTTTCGGTTCTTCCCCTGAGAATAGCCAATTTACCTTTATCAGAATAAATCTACAAACTTGGGAAAGGATTATGCTGTACATACCCCCAACAGAAACTTCTTGGGAAATTTTCACCATACCTTGCCTACAATGCGGGATACCAGCATTCCTTTTTTGTAATATTCATAAAATAAGCGCACTAAACAATGAATGGAACAGTACACAAAATAGCGAAGGACTTCCCTCCACATGATAAGCTGTGCGGGTGTTTTTGCCAGTTATGTGATCTTACGTGGCGGTGGAAACTACACTTCTTTGTTTTGTACTTTTAGTAAAATCTCACACCATCTTGTTGCCCTAAGCCAATTAATAAGCGAGTTCAGATAACATCCAGAAAACATAAAACGTTCGAATTCCGGACGCTGACACTGAATTTCCGCAAAACATATATGTTTAACTTCAAACTTGAGAAAAGGTAGAGCGGCATTTTACTGGAAACCACGAGTTCTGCGGTGTTCCGAGTCCTGATGAACCGCGTCCGGTTCCGCAGTGCTTGCTTCTATTTGCTGTGTTTCCACTTAATTTGGCCTGTCAGCATCAATTATCAGTGGACCTTCTTTTGTAGTTGTTCACTTGACAGTCCGCGCAATGCTGAATCAAATGCCAGCCACCAAACGGCCAACGGACGCTACTTGTTGGCAAGACATCAGTTGACCAAATCGCCAGTTACAGCTCATTGTCAGAGCGGAACTGTTGCCGTTTCTGCCCCTAACATAACGAATGCGCGCAAAATTGACCATTGCATCACAGGTACCTCCTTAAATCTAGAACATTGTGCTCCGTTGCCTGGACAAGAGGCGCACTGAATGGGTGCAAAGCAGATATATCAGTGTTCGTCGCAAGGATCGCCAGGAATGAATCACCTTATCGAAATTTCCTTGAGCCGCTTTTTGCTTTGTCTGCAGTCTCACGATCTGCTTGCTGGGCTAAAGAAAGTTGAGCCACTAGGCAACCTAGAATTGATACGCCGGCTTGTTTGAGCAGCTCGGGAATAAAAACAGCCAGTTATGTAAACGTTTTGATTTACTGGACGCCGCAGCTGTGGCTGACAATCAGTAAGGCGTACCGTACGGTCCACTGTAGTCTGTTCCCTGTGTGAGCCTACTGGATCCATACAATGCCAAGCCAAAATAAGAAAAAAGACTCGAGTACGATTTGCCGATAAATGGGGGAAGAGATTTGCGTGAGCAAAAAGTTCCAAGGGTCATGTCATGTGTGCTAGGGCCGGAAAAATGAGCACAATAGGTAGCTCTATTCAACAAGTCATACCTGTGTGTAAAAGCACTTCATACTAGACGATGTGTTTAGCTTGACAATGTCTACCTCCAATTCACGCTAGCCGTTGGTAAGCCTTCGCTACTATACTCAAGGCTGTCATGCTGATGCCTTTCCTGGGTGTAATGCTCACTAGATCAAGCCAAGACTAAAGATCCAAGCATGACGCAAAACTATAATGTAACCCAGATTTCCAGGAATTTCACTTTGCTATCAAGCAGATTAATCTAAACAAATAAGCGCTCAGACGCAGTTCAAATCAACAACAACCAAAAAATATTCCACTGTCGAATATGTAACCAAACATAAGAAAATTGAACCAAAGCACCCAAAGTACGGAATTTCGGATGAACTAACCAAAAATGTAAGGTAAACCAAAGTTCAACACCAGACACAAATTCAGCGATCAGAACACGGAACAAATATGATGAGAGTAATATATCCTAGGGACAATGAAACGCGATAAAGGTAGGCCACAAGAAGGCGCAAATGGTAAAGCGATCAGTTAAACGATGAGAACAATCTCCTTGCATTGTTAAGCATCAGGCTGGAGCTGTATCAGTGCCAGCAGGAAATAGGTGTACACCCCCACGGACGCGCACCTTTGATGTTTTTTTCTCGCTTAGGAAACTCTCAGAATGTGGCCGACACGCTCTGCGAACAAACCGACAACCAACTTACCAAAACCTAGTAAACGCCGGAACGTAACGTCATCACTAACAGCACAACACCATTGTTCAAAGTTCATACCTGGCTGTGGTACGCCTTAGAGCACTAGTAATGCGAGGAACCTTTCAGACCTGAACATCCTTTTTACGGTCGTTATGTTGCTCCCGATTTGTCAATAACATGTGGACATCCTTGCCACTTTGTCTCCCTTACATAAAAATGTAAACAGTGAACTGACTGAATTTTAAGCTGTAAACCTTGGTTGACAAAAGTACTTTCCAGACCATTACGTGTTGCTGGTCGAGGTACTTGAGCATACTGTTTGAACAGTGTGTTAATAAACTGTAGGGACAAAAGGGTTTGTATTTTCTACCTAAAGTGCGAAAGATGCAAATTGGTTGAAGTGATTGGAGAGAATTTCAATAAAGTGTGCGAGCATATCATAGCATATTGTGGAAAGCAACTTACAACATTTAATAGAAATATTTCTTGTGAATCGTACTGTTAATCGTTTTCACCATGTTCAGTGTATGCTAACCAACTTTCGCCATCCTCCTTTGTTTCTTTTGGGTTCGAGAATTTTCCAGCCTATCCACGAAGGTATATAGGTTGATATGTGGCAAGGCTTCAAATAAAACTTGATATCCCTTGGTGAAGACTAAAATTCGTACAATTTGCTTAAAATGGTGGTAAAAATTCCACACTTCTCGAAAGGTAACACTTAAGTCAACTAGACTCGCTTCAGCGATAAGCATCTCTACTAAGTGGACGGTTTTCTTTTTCTTAGAAGCGTATGATCTTCTTGAGGAAGTACAAAAAAAGCTGTCACTCTTGATTTGTCCTATTTTCAGGTGTCTATGTAGGTGGATCAGCGGATGTTCCACTCGAGTTTGAAAACTATGGCTCTGTCGAAGCAGTGTTGTCTTTCAACTTGTCTAAGTATCCGGATTTCATGGTACTTTCGAATGCTTCCCCAACCAGCGACGGCAGCCCACGAAAGTCGCGAAAATCAATTCGTCCCATCACAGAGTGTGCTTCAGGAGACGGTTTCGACAAAACTTGTGTTAATGGCATACAGCCGACAGATAGGAATTTGTTGATAATGCAAAACGAACTGAACCTTTGCACTAATATTCAACTCAGTCCGGGCACAAAATGGAGTGGCCATTTACGTTTCAGCCCGACCGAGGTAAGTTCCAAAAATGCAATAAATACCACAAGTCTTCTGCTTTCAGGAAGAGTTTTAAGTGTGGACTAGTATGTACGTGTTTGACACTGCACCGTACAATCAGAAAAAGGCTTCGTCCAATTAGGACTGGGTTGAAGCACTGCGTTTACTTTGTAATCACAAGAGGATGCTACGAAATCTTCTGGTAGCCATTGTGTGTATCTTGTTGCCGTATATCTATTAGAATGCAATTTTTGCTAAGATCCGGCTAGTTTTTACCCTAATTTTGCACAGCGCATGATGTAATTTGAGCGCTGGAAACTACATCTATTAAAGGAAATATTCCGTGAACTCACCCTCTAGAAAAGGAATCTTCATTTCATGAATGTTACTGCCTCTTGATATCGGAGCTTATACCAATTTTACGTTTATCCGCAAAGAATCATCTTTGGACTTACGCCATCATGGGGGTTAGAGGTGATTTATGGGAAAGAATAATGATTAATGCGTTACGGCAGACAGTCTGCATGGACTACCATACAAACGGAGGTCCAAATGGGTTCTTGATTTCATGCTAAAACTAATATTACGAACCTCAGGTCCGATTTCTTGTTTTCAATGAAAGGAAAATGCTTTTTCCACTTCTTATGAAACTGTACTGATCTGTCCTGCAAGAGCAATCCCCTATGCTTCTGTCCGAATGCGGAACCATCGAACGGATATAACAAAGCTCGTTTGCCTGATGTTCAAGTTCTATTTTTACACCTACTACTTCATAATCAAGCATTTTCCTATTTGGCAGTCGCAGGCGACGTATACAAATCCAATCAGTTTTTGCTCACCCATGCATACCGCAAGTTGCCACGTATTTCTGCGACACATCTGGATCACCAGGTTCTACGTTAGGTTGGGTGACCAGAGTATTTCGGTCCTTCATCAGGACGTCTTTATGAGCGCGATTTCGTCAATAAGCGTCAGTGTGGCTGTATTTTTCATCTCCTTTATAGTTACATTCGCACAGTTTTTGACTATAGGAGAAAACTGCGCATGTTTATCCTAGCTATACCCATCTGGTGTTTCAATAGCTGTTCCCAATCCAGACAAATGTTCGTCGTGCAACCTGGCTGAACTTTTCCATTTGGGGTCATGTTGTAGTGAGACAAGTCATAACTGCCATGTAAAAAGGAATGGTGAACCACTGAGGGTTCGGAAGTCGGATACAGCAGACCGAAGTATATCACAGTATATCCTGGATTTACTTTACTTAGTCTCAACAGGCGCGTACCGAAAATTGCAATAATTGGTAAATAAAAAAATAGCGAAAATCTCCGGCTTTTGGCAGAATAAGAACACTGGGGAATTTGAATCGAAATTGCGTCCTGTAGGTGGAGCCAATAAGTACTTCTAGGATTTCCAGCATAGGTTGCCTTCCTTTACTGAACGAAGTATCAATTAAAAACCATCATTTTAAAAGTATAGTGTGTGGGCTACCCCGATGGTGTCAATGAATGGTAAAGCTAATTTGCCTTGTATTGATCTGACTTCCATTTAATGAAACAAATGGTCTTGGGAAATTTAAGAAGTAGACTGTTTTTTGTGTTCAACTTAATATCTGCCAAAGTCTTTGAATCGATGCCTTGCTTTTCCTCAGTAGGGTGATAAGCAGTTTATGAGATATAGTGAAATAATAATAATAAGGAGACCATGAGATAATGGAGGATGGTGTGACTGAGTTGTATTCACCTGCGTTGCCAAGCCTGTAAATAATGTTCACTGATCCTTCGAGCAGCGTTACGAGCTCAGATTATTCGGTGAAGCTTGGGCGACCTAACTAAACTTCTGTCTTCTTGAAAATCATTCTTTTAGGGTCATACGTTGCTGGGCTGTCTTTCTTGAGCACCCGTGCTCCGGAAATTATGGACAGCCACTGACACTGCATGCTGTACATGTATAACCAATGCACTCTACCCTCATCGCCTTTTTCAGCTTCCTTGCGAACACGAGCAAACTGGGTGGAGTAAAAAGGTCATATTTGACAATACAAATGGCTGTATATGGCCTTACACCGTCTCACTTTGGCAGCTAACTACGACATGAACTCAAATAGTGATGTTTGTTTAGGCTGGACAGCAAGCGATTACACTGCTACCTCGGTTGAACCGATCGTTGGACATACTGTGGTGTATTCCAAAGCCATAAGCCCAAATGTACGTGCTACGTGGCATAACCAGCCTACAGAATACCTCTCTTTAGGCAGTCATTTAAAGAAACTGACTAAGTATACGTTCAAATTCCCATATGCAGCCCATTTCAGTGGTGTGGGTCTTATGTTTATTTCCTTGCTATTAGCGTGCTTGGTGGACGACGGTTTATCGAATACTGGTGGAAAGTGTCAGTGAAGAGCGTCAGATGGAACCATGGTTTCACCAAAATTTAATATGTCGTAGGAGTCATGGAAAAAAGCATCTGGTCTATTTTGAATGCGGCAAAACTTCTGAGTTATTCCTTTTCTGAAGTACCATCACCTGTGCTGGATACACAGGTTGGATGGTAGATTTAGTGGGCCAGTACAAAGATCCATTGATCCAATCACACACGGAATACTCTGGTAACCCTAACATTTCGGTTACCGTGGCTCACTTTTTCCTGTGTGAGTTAGTCGCACTGCTAATCAGCCGCTCGTGACCGAACTTAAATTTACTCAAGCTACTAGACGGGAGGTTGCGGGTTCGAAAATACCTGGAGTTTCATGAGATACTTACTGATGATGATTCTCCATGAGAATGAAACGGTTGTAAAGTGCTTCTCAGCACTTCAGCATAGACTGACTTCATTTACAGGACGAAATATCAGTTGATCGCCTTTTCAAGCTGTAACAAACTAAACATTCGCAGAAGGAAGGGATGCACAATTGGAGCTGGACGCTGTTGACGACAAACATGTCATTCTTGTCGTTATTTTTCCCACTGAGTTACAAACGTCATCCTTCTTAGCCCTATGTGCTTCTATACGTGTTTGATTTTTGGAGACTGGTCTACTAACCATGTGTTAGTGTGAGTGGGCGGTAGAGTGGTCAATGCTTTGGTCAGATGCCTGGTTCCGACCTCTTGTCTGCATGACCGTATGGATGTGAGGACAGATTAAAGGAGAAGAACCTAGCTCCAACGTGCAAAACAAGCGACACCTTCATTCAAATACTGCGGCAACCTTTTTGTTGCCCCTAGGTAAGTTTTACGCCCTCGTATACAAACGACTGGCTAGCAGACCCTATTTGTCTTTAAACCAGGTACCATAAAGCTAGCTTACATTTCGGTTTGTCCAGGTACTGTTTATCAGCTGCCCCTTTCGAGAAGAGCTACCGGGGTAAACCGCCCAGTTAGCAAATGTGCAAGGTAGGGTGAATTTCGATAAACTATTCGAACTTCCATCTTGTACCTAATAATTCAGCGGTTCCAAACAGGATTGAAACTATACCCCAAGTAGACATCTTCTAACCTTCTATTGGAATAAACACCATAATGTTGAATCTACCAATAACGGCAAAACTACTACCCATTTGGTTTACGAATGGTTGAATTGCCCGTAGTGACGACTTCTAGTTCTAGTGACCAATATTTGCATTGATTTCAGTGCATCTGGCACTATCGTCAGTCACATTCAAGTTGATCATACTATTTCAACGAAAACCCAGAAACTTCAGCATATTTGTCCAAGCTCACTTGTCCTGAAGTAGACATGAATTTCCTTATCATTTTCGTGGACTTGTAGAGGTGGTTTCTACATGTTTTTCTGGTTACAGGAAAAGATGTTGGTGGCAAAACATTGATGGGGTGGCCCTTCCGAAATTGTGTAAGCCTAAATCAAGTGCCTAATATGGTGTCACCATGACAATGAGAAGGATCTTTAAAATACTTACCAAACAAGCAGATACACCTCTGTTATGTGTGGTGAATGACGTTTGGTGCATCCTGTGGGTCATACGTGGATTCGTGAATTATCCGTGCACTCATCTTTTATTCCCTGAATTTGGTGCAGTAGCTTCTGTTTAAAGTAGGCGCTCTTCAAGAACACTTCAGCCATTTACAAAATCATGGATGGTAAAAAATCACGGACGTATCCAACAATATAGCTGCAATGTAACAGGTAAAAAAATTTTGTTCTTTTAGCAATTATTAGGTTATGTTTGAATTTTACAAGCAGAACGATTAAGCGAATGCAGTTTTGATTTTTCGTAAGATTATTGACCTGTGTGACAATGATAAAGCTTCCCTTCAGGCTGAACAAATCATTGTTTGATCTCATGTGTTAGTTGTGAGCATCGGCATTTCCTTAGACGAATCGCCTCTCTCTGAACACATAAGCCTTCACTCCACAAGATCTGAGGTCAAAACAGCTACAATGTCTGCAGTTGTTTTCATTTTCCTTTAGTGATGTTACCTTACTTGAGCATCACCCTACTTAACAACTAACTGTTGGCTTAGTTCCAGCACTTTGGAGATCGACTTCCAGATAACCCTAGAGATAGAACCTAATTTGCGAATTTGGTACTTTTAGAATTCAAATGCATCCAAAGTTGGTTAAGCCAATGATTCAGTGTAAAAATCCTCCCAGTCACATGCAAACGTCGACACTCATATTTTCTGGATTCATGAGTATCTCAAGTCTCACTAAAGCTGAGATTTGGTCCGACCAACACAGCCGCATCAAAAACCACCCATTTACTCGTCCCTTCAACCATACAAAGCCGAAAGTGTACCAAACAAACGTATTGATTAATATCGAAGTGAAAACATTTTTTCGTTGAAGATGATTTTCACAACCCTTTAGTTTGCTTTGCGCTGACAGATATCATATCACATCATGTCGTATCATATCATATCATATCACATCACAAGTAGTACATTTTGCGTCAACCAAGACCGGCACTACGCTGACTGTTCGGTGGACACATGTACTAGGCAATTGTCAACGGAAACAGCTAGTCTTCTATCGACGTTGAATAGAAAGCAGTTGTGTCACTCGGCGGAGTAAAATTACGAGACAGTGTATGTGAATAATCCAAGAAAATTTGTACGTATTCGACGACCAAAGCTTGTTTCCAAAAGACGAATACGTAATGCGCTGCGACCAGATAGGTTGTTAGTGGGCGTATCGCGATCCACCTACATCTACTAACGGATGAACGCTGCAGTGGATGTTCTTGTTAGTTTGTGCTCATGCAAGAAACTGTGTTGCCAATAGGCACGTGTTGAGAATTTAAGTGACGGCAACAGAGGGAGTGAAGTATGTTCCTGCTGTTGCTACTCACTTTGTCGGTGAACGGTTGGCTTGAAAGCAGGCTGAAGACAGAAATCCTGCGAAGTCTACTTCGTCTTCCAGACTGGTTGGAGTTCTTTCTGCCCCTCAGTTTTGGATAGTAAACAAGGCAAAGGACGTTGTTGAATAATATTTCGGTTTAATGACTAGATTAGTGGTATTCGGCTCACAAACACTTATGAAAATTTGAGGCCGAATCTTGTCCTAATTTTCTACAAACGTTTTGTTTGATGACTGAAGACGTAATCGCGGTATACATTTTTCAAAAACACCGTAACCGAACCAGGAAGTCATGCTTGAATAAATGTTATCAGACGAGGGTACAAACGCTGGGTGTGTAATCATGTGATCATGTTAACGACCTTAGTTTTGCTAGCCTAAACGAATGAACTACTGGCAT